>JAYEPQ010000004.1:60127364-60677364 GCA_036321105.1 Dracaena cambodiana | reverse complement strand
CTAGGATAAGGAGGAGCAGGGAAAAGACGGTTGCACTCGTAGACCAGGCCATCCTCATGATGATCTAACTTACTAAAGGACCAGTTCCCAACTTTAAACGGTAAGCCATAGTGTAACAGTATAGGCTCCACTCCAGGTCTAGGAATATAACCCGGGTAGATCATTAGATCATTGCTTATCTTGTGACGAAGTCCTACCTGTTAAAGAAAGCAGAAAACGAGAAGAAAGTATCCAGTTAGAGGTCCAAAAACGCATAAGCAATATGTGAAAAAAAATTGCAGCTTAATATTTGAGAAATGCAATCACATCAACTAACCTCAGCAGCACCAAATGAATATCCATACATCTCACTGATCCAACCCTTTCCGTAAATGTCACCAGTTAGGTTAGTCCCCCAGTGTGCACGATCCTCTCGTACCTCCTCCGTTTTTGAGAGCCACATTGGTGCCAAGGCCCTGAGATCATCAATGTGCATAGCCAAAAGCCCACCAACCTTGTCGCAGAGTTCTGGGTGCTTCGTATGTAAACCAGCAAGAAGATTGTCACATCCCACTAAGTACCTAAATTGAACACTCAATTCAGGACAAACATTGATAAAGATTCCTGGAAGTTCCAACAATCGGTAAAATGGAGTACCAAACGTTAACTAAGAAAAGATACAAAATAGAAGAATCGTGTTCTTTAGCAACATTATTTGATTGCAGTGCTCACAGATTTTAAGCATACTAGGGATAACCTAGTTATCGACATGTTTTGTCTTTTAAGTTATTGTAATATTTAGCTCAAGGAGAATGTTGTCGTCGCCTATCTTAAGTACAGTTTTGTCACAAAAGAATATCAGAAACTAAATTAAATAAACTAAAAGATCTAAAAGAAAATAAACAAATTTAGCAAATAATATTGAAGAAAATAGATAAGACCCATTCATTCAATGCAGTTCACTTGAGTGATTGAATAGCAATGGGATTTTGTTTAAACCATAATCACTTGTTAATGAAAAGACAAAATGAGAATTCAAGGCAAGCCACTCTAACCTCACTAGACAATATCCCCCTGAAAGTCATATATGATTGAATAGCAACATCAATTATTATTATATCAAGCATAGGATGAACACAAGAATCTAAGACTCCTCTACAAAAGGTTGATGAAGCACGTAGTTGCAGTTAGAAAGTCAGAATAATGATAAGATGTCAAAATAAATAGATAATCATATATTTTGGATACCCGTAGATGATGACAGGAGCTTGGAAGTGAATTACTTGGTATTAACCGCCTTTCCCTTCCAAGACAAACCCACACACCAGAAAAAAGGATCCCTGCTATGAAAGGACATCCCAGCTCACTCCCTAACACCACCCAAGTGGAGGATTGTGTTTTCATTTTTTTAGCATAAATAGTGGGTAATCCCAGTGCATTCCATTAATCAGGTGTTAACAAAATATACTCCATATAGATTATATATATAGTTCCTTAACCGTGAGTGAACAGTACAATAAAATAAAAATTACAACAAAGTCGACGAAGAGCAACTAAAGTAATTCAAAGGTACAAGGACATATAAGATCAATAGGCACTGCTAGGTCATGATGCTTATCATGCTACCCAAGATCTCTTAATGGGATTAGAACAGAGATCTCCAATTACCGTTTATCTTTTTACTCCAAACATAATGTCAAATAATTGTCAAAAAAGTGTTCTGGTGAAGTAATCGTTTAGCACTAAACGACCCTCCACAAACCCACTAAATTTTTAGTACCCTCCACGGGAGCTCGATCGCAACCAAGACCACCATGTTCTCTTGCGAGTTCCGGGACCCCAAGGGCTCGGGCTCCATCCCCTCCTAGTGTCTCACGAGCTAAGCTCTTCAGGCTGGCCTCCTCTTTCATTATGGCCCACATATGAATAGTCAAGTCACAAGTGGTTCATTTGTCTCTCTCTTCCCTCCTATCACGTTACCTTCCAACATGTCAGTCCACGACATCGACCGCCTCAATTTAACAAACGGTGTCCAATCTGTAGATCTCAACAAGTCACAATCAATGTCCACATGGCTCTGTGTCCCACCAGCCACTCAGAACACGTCTGAGTGTCCTCTCCTTGATCCTCGCAAGTTCCCTCCCTCGCACATACCAAAAATTGGCTCTGATGAAAAGACCCCAAATGATGACAGATGACTCCTTCCTTGACGAGATCCAAACTGATTTTGTAGGGGAATGTAAACCAAGCACGGAATTTGAAATTTGAAATTAAAATTGAAATTTTAAATTCCAAATTAAACAAGACCTCGCCTACAATATGTTCTTGCCCACTCCAACAATCCGCCACTTCGCCATAGCAGCCATCAGATGGCCTCATCATCACATGGCCCTCAGGGCAGCCTCTGGATGTCGAGCATGCCGGAGATCTCGACAACGCTGTTGGCATACTCTACTCTCACGGGTCCGTCGATCAACTGACCTTGGAGCTCTCAACGACATATGCCAGAAATCTCTATGCTGCCATTGTGCATTCACCGGCATTATCTCTACTAGTGTGACCACCAGAGGTCACACTAGCACCGCCTCTTGCTCGAATCAGTCAACATGCGACCACTCGAGGATTGTGCTATTACAGACACAAAAACGCTGATTCAAATATGTACTGGAATTCCAAAATGATCTCACTCATGAAACATGTACCCTTAACAAGTCACAAGACTCTATATCAACATAGGACAAATAACCAAAGTAATAGCCGGCACACTAATGCTCTTTAACCAGTTTATGTACAAATGGAAGAGGAACATGCTGAGATCTTCATGAGTCTGGTACAAGTGACCCATGCTCAAGCATGTAGTATTGCAAATTAGACTTACGTGATCAGTAGAAACTGATCAAGTAATGATCAAAATTTATATTTCAAGTAAGAATTTTCAATGAAAAGAATATGAGAAGTTGTAGTGTCCGCAAAAGGACAAGCAATAAAGATAAATAAGATAGAGCCAAGAAGCACAAGTTGGTTGCGATTGATAATTAGACTGTAAAATTTAAAATATCTGTGTCTGCAAGAAAAAAACAGGTTTTGGCCCATTAGTCATAACAGCAAACAAGAGAATAAGAAATTAGCAGGTTTCTAAAAAGGACCCCAACAGGACAGAAATAATAACAGTTTGTTTCAAATATCATTTGAAATGTTTGCCTGAGTCGAAACTTTCATCTGGAAGTTAGACTATAAACACAAGTAGGGATCACTCTGGCTTAAACAACAACTTTCGCTTGTTTGACTGAAAATTCCATGTAGTGATTGTTCCATAAGTTCAGCCTTTGTAAATCATTTCCTTCAGAAACATATCAGTAACTATAATTCTATTAAAAGATTTGCATGCTACCTCCTATCTCACAAAATTTTCTCACCTTCAGAAGTACTTGGACATTGAGGTTTCTATATTTATGAAATCATCTACCACGTCATGATAGAGTTTTTCATGTCAACCATCATAACTAATGCTTTCTCTCAAAAAGGGAAAAAAAAAAAACCAACGTTTTTATATTTTCCTGATACAGACAGATCAAATAACTGAAAAGAACTATGTGCCACCATCAACCCAAAAACGAGAACTATTATTTCCTTCTTAAACAAACAGTTTAGCTTCCATTATATACACATGACTAAATAGTTCAAGATATTTTGTTACTTCCATTTGTATGGCTCAAACAGAAAACTGAAAATTTGATGACAAAAGGACATTCATACCCGTAGTATGCAGCTACAGGTTTTCCTTTCTCTGCCCCAAGTTCCCATGGAATGATTGGACCTCGAATGATCATATCAGCATCCAAGATTACAACCCAATCAACATTCTCTGCATCTTTGCTGTGTTTAAGCCAGTGTACAACACCTACTGGTTTATTGATGGCAGGGTACCTGAGGAAATGGCAAAGAACAAAACTGGTAATTATGGCCCAAGGACGTAGAAATCAGTAGAAACTAACAAGTAAGACTGTGATGACCAGTTATAACTTTTAAGCGGGGATGGAATTGATATTCCTCTAAATATGATGTAGAAAGAAAAAAGGGAGCTCACTGCTGATGTCCTTTGATTAAAGTATTGAGTATGGCAGCATGATGGTATATATTAATATATGATTAAATGACAAAAATTCACATGCTCAAGAAATTTAACCTATATGTTTATTGACTATATAAACACAAGGGTTTGAAAAATGTTTAAACTTAATTTGTGTAGGGGGACACACCCAGCCGATATTTATACTGTGTTACAATGTCTCAGATTAGAAACAATATTGCGTCTCGGTGGAGAGGAAATGAATGTTCATACACAGGAATGGTCATTTTAAATTTGAAGACTCCTCTGCAGGTATCATGTTCCTATGCTCTCATGCAGAAACCTGAGTCTTACTGGAGATAACCTCAATAAGAGGAAATGGCAGGTCCAAACTCCTGTGTTTTCTGCTCTGCCAGCACTCCCACTATGAGCTTTTTCAAATGTGAATATGATCATAAAGCCTGGGATTTGGTTATAGGACTTGTGATCACAGAACATCCAGATATGGTTAAATCTCTACGGCCTAAGGAGACATGCAAGGGTCAAATCATACTACAAGGGGATTTGAGACCTCATGACTTAGCTAGGTGCTGGGCTACATTGGAAAAGGAATAATAGGTTTTTTAGAGCCAAGATGCAAAATCCTAAGCAGTTATTCTGAATGCAGTGATAATATATTAATTCGGATAGGAGGGGCATCAAGCAACATTCACAACAGAGCGAAAACGATGTATTCTGACAATATATATACCACATGAGGAAGTCAGAGGGAGCGGACCCAGCAGGTAGGTTGATTCAGATGCAAGGACATTGATCTTTTCAGACTAGGGCACAGTGTGTCCGTGCACTTTTGATTCATTGTGCAAAATTGTTTAAGAAATATTTTACTTGTTTCTGATATTTTATGCCTGTAGAATTTATCCTTTTCTATTTGGGAGACTTATTTTGTACTTGGCTTGTTTTCATTAAATCAGGTTTAATGGAATATGGGGAATTTCCTACAGTTTGGCTAAAATAACAATTTTACTACTTGTTCAAGTTCATGCATGTTTCGAATAAATCCATTAAAAGGACTTGCACAGCATTCTCACTTCTTATGTAATTCAACACTCAAAGAAACAAGACCCTAAAAGAAAGAAGTATGAAATATTAAAATACTGTCAAGGTTATCTTGCAAGTTTTGGCTACACAGATTTTAGAAAGGCCTTCTCTTGTTCATAATTGACAAGGAACTTTGGCAACAACCCCTAATGGTTTAACATCAACTAATTGTAATACTTGATTCTTCTTCTTTTGCAGCTTTTTAAAAATTTAATTCATGCTTCTAACCCATATTGTAGGAAAAGGCTTGATGAATGAGAGATGCATTAGGATTTAAAATCATAGGATATATGACATGATATAGAACAAAGAAGCAATTTGTGGAATCAATGGGGAATTATTGGACTGTTTCATTAATTGTTTGATACTAGTTCTATCCATAATATTTCTTTTACTTGTAATCTTTCGGTAGTAAAGAGACTAGGAAATAAACAATTCACACAGGCTCACATATGCGGTTCAACTCTATCTCTAAGATAACTAGTTTCTAATAGTTCATCACAACATAAACGAAAGGAAAGTATCTGAAAGCATTAGACAAATACATAATGCTAAAGAGTTCCTAGATTACATTGTGTAATGGAACAACATCTTAAAGCTAAACAAACTGACGTAGGACGGAAACGGATTAGGATTAGAGATTTGGAAATTTAGGGTTTTTGGACGGATTTGGGGAAGAACAAAGAGGTTCGGGAATCCACCCAGACGAATCCACGCTCACTCTCAACGAATCCACAAGGAGAGATTTTTTTTTAGAACACAGCAAATCCATGCAGTTTCTCTAAAATCAATTTTTTATTCAATATTCAATTCTCTACCAAATACTTCATACAGAGCTTATTTATAGAAAAACTCCAAAAAACAAAATCCTAATAAAATCCAAAATCCTATCAAAATCCTAATAAATATCCGAATAGAATCCAAAATCCTAACAAAATCCTACTATAATACAAAATACTAACAAAGTCATAATAGAATCAAATCTAATCTCCATCAATTCTCCTCGGCTTCGAATCATTCATTCCCGATGAATGCGGAGATAAGAAATATTAAACATGTCTAGGTTGAACTGATATACATCCATAAAGTATCCTAATTGGGCCATGATGGTGGTTGAGGAACTGTAGTTCGTGCATCACATCTGAACTTTAAGGAAAAACTGGTTTTTTTAGTGAACTTATATCAAACCACGTTAGATCTGGAAAGGCACTTGCAATAAGGATCCCACAAAATATCCAGACTATAGATAGTGGAAGCAATTTTCATCGAAACTTCATAAAAATCTGTATGTAGAATGTATAACTTCTTCACAATTTTTGGAGGGAACCTTTCAAGGAGAACTGAAGTTTTCACTTCATTATCAATTCTCCCTTTGGACTGGAAATTCTTCTACTCCTTATACATCTGCAACTGATATGCAAATACTATTCATAAATACAAATTGTCGACGAACTTTTTTATGAAACTTTAGTAGGAGATTTTCCAAAAAAACTATCGGTTTCATAGACATGTCATATAGGAGAATAGGAGGTACTTATATTGGCTTCTGCTCATAAATATGATCATCAGGTACATCCTTATGTAGCTGAAATTTTGTAGTTAGTTTCGTTGAAAGATTATCAGAAATATGAACTTTTTGAGTCTTTAACTTCTATGGATGGAAAAGAAGCTCCATTTGGCATTAATAGTGGGTCATCATATGTAGACTGCAAAATATATTCACCATAAAAAATATGAATATTTGTTTCAACCTTATTGGTGATACTATCATCATTAACCATTTGATTTTTTTCATTCTTTTACCCACTGTACTTTCGAAGATATGATTGTTTGGGTATTTTGTTGATACTGGCAAGTATTCGTTTGCATTTTTCAAATTTATCAATCATACATTGAAGTTTTTATTATTTGTTTTAGCCTCAGATGATAGAAACTGATGAGATGATGACAATAAATTTGGAATGTGGCATTGAGAATACTGATTACGAAGCAAACGTCGCAAGACATCCCAATCTAAGCATAATTTATACTTTCTACTCTAAGTATAAACATTTCCACCTAACTTTTGTCGAGCATGATGACATTTCTGTACTGCTGTTGGATCAAAATATCTAAAGAAATTTTCGAGATGATTCTTCCAATCTTTATAATTTTGCCGATCGTCAAAACCGTAAAAAACGGGCATGATAACATACATATCACACTCAACTCGTGTAATTTTAGCATTGGTGTTAATATAGTGATCATGAAATATGAACTCCATATATATTAACTCAAAATTTTAGCTCAAAAAGTTTAGGAGATACCCAAGAATCACGGCGGCTCGAAAACGGTTCGAATCAGAGTTGAAACGGGCTCCGAATCACAAAACTACCCTTAACAACTTTGCACTGTCTTAACGGGTCTACAGTGTGATGAAGATTGAACCCAACTTGAATTTGGGTTGGATCTGAAGTGGGTTGGGTCTGAACTCAAATAAAATCCAACTTCTTCTTTAAGTTTTGGATGCGGGTCTGATTAAATCAAATCCAACCCAAACCCAATAACTCAAACCAGACCCAAATCAATTCTTTCTTCTCCTATTTTTCTCTTTTTCTTTTATCTGGATTTTCTCTCTTTTTTTCTCTCTTCTTTTTTTCTCTCTTTCTCTTTTTTCTCTCTTTTCTCTTTTTTTTTTCTTCCTTCAGATCTGAACTGTTCTCTCTTTTTTTTTTCAGATCTGAATTGTTCTCTCTTTTTTTTTTCAAATCTGAACTCTCTTTTTTTTTCCTTTCTTTTTTCAGATCTGAACTATTTTTTTTCAAAAAATAAAATAGAAAACTAAAAATAAAATTAAAAAAAGATGGTGTTGGAAGGAAGAAGATAGAGATGGGATGAAAATATAGGCTCTGATACCAATTTTGATATAGGACGGAAGCGGATTAGGGTTAGGGATTTGGGAAATTAGAGTTTTTGGACATATTTGAGAAAAAACAAAGGGGTTCAGGAATCTACGCAGGCAAGTCCACGCCCACTCTCAACGAATCCATAAGAAGAGATTTTGAATCCATGAGAAAAGATTTTTTTTTAAACACAGCGAATCCATGCAATTTCTCAAAAATCGTTTCTTTATTCAATATTCAATTCTCTACCAAATACTTCATACAGAGCTTATTTATAGAAAAACTCCAAAAAACAAAATACTAATAGAATCCAAAATCCTATCAAAATCCTAATAAAATCAAAAATCCTAATAAATATCCAAATAGAATCCAAAATCCTAACAAAATCCTACTAAAATCCAAAATCCTAACAAAATCCTAATAGAATCAAATCTAATCTCAATCACAGACATTCCTTTGTCTTAGAGGTTCATGCATGCTCCAAATAGACCATTCCAAAAACACCAACACAAGAATTGTCGCATTTTTCTCAAAATTCAGCACCAAGATCCAATCAAACAAGCATAAAGATATAAAAGATTCAAAAACCTAATCACGCATTCCTCAGTATGCACCAAATCAAGCACATTTCAAGCACATCCACCAAGATTCTCACCTTTCTCTCATAATTCTAAACGGTTCCTCTATTACATTCTGTAACGAAACAATATCTTAAAGCTAAATGGATATTCCTTTGTCTTAGAGGTTCATGCATGCTCCAAATTAGTCCATTACAAAAACACCGACACAAGAATTGTCGCATTTTTCTAAAAATTCAGCACCAAAACCCAATCAAACAAGCATAAAGAAATGAAAAAATGCAAAATTCTAATCACACTTTCCTTTTGTATACACCAAATCAAGCGCATTTCAAGCATACCCACCAAAATCCTCACCTTTCTATCATAATTCTAAACAATCCTCAATTACATTGTGTAACAAAACAACATCTTAAAGCTAAACAGCATTCCTTTGTCTTAGAGGTTCATGCAAGCTCCAAATTAGTCCATTCCAAAAACACCAACACAAGAATTGTCGCAATTTTTCTCAAAATTCAGCACCAAAATCCAATCAAACAACCATAAAGATATAAAAATATGCAAAATTCTAATCACACATTCCTCATGTATGCACCAAATCAAGCCCATTTCAAGCATACCCACCAAAATTCTTACCCCTCTCTCAAAATTGAGCACCAAATCAAACAAGATCAAAACAAAAAATGGCCAATAGAAAGAATACCAACCAATCTCCAGTCCTGGGATGCCTGCTCATTGAAGGCACTTCGAGGGTCGGCGCAAGGTCCATCCCCTTATATTTCCTCTTCTCCTCCTCAGTGCAGCTCAGCAGCCTGGTGATGGGCCCAGGCTGCTTCGCTTTCTTGAAGCTGTGCATCAACCCCACAGTCTGCCAATCAAAATAATTCTGGCATTCGACCGAGAACAAAGTGTGCATCCGCCATGGCGCTTGCTGCTGGGCCTCTCCCGCCTCCCCCTCATCGGCCACAGCCGCCGCCGCCGCCGCTGTCAGCAGAACCACGGCCAAGGCCGCGGCTTTCGCCGCCGGGGACGGCGAATTGGACCATTTCGCCATCTCGGTTGCTGTGATTTTGGGCGCAGAGATCTAATGGCATGGGGTTTTGAGTCAAAGCTGGGATTTTCACCTTTGGCTTTGTTTTTTTGGGGAGTGGTTGGATTCTGGAGTTGACGAGAAGCAGGGGTGAGGTGTTCGCGAGGAGCGAGTACTATGAAATTGGAATAATGGAGGCTTTGTGGGATTCAGTCAGTAATTTTTTTTTTTTTTTTAATTATAATGTTATTTTATTTTTAATTATAATGTTATTTTAATCAAAATTTGGAATATGAGGAATCAATAATAATTGACCTTGGAAATGCCTATTTGATTAAGACTTTGTCAAAATTGTCATTAATCTTAATGAAATATTTGCATGTGACACTAATAATTTGAGAATCAACCAAAAGGGAGTGATAACATGGCAATTGACATTTTTTATTATTATTATTAGTTGTTAATTGTTGATGGTGAAGTTTTAGGTCTTAGATTCTCTTTTTTTGGATAAAATATTACACGAGAAATTGGTTCTCCATCTAGAATTTAATTTAAGGGTTTCAATTTAAACAGAGAAATAGGAGGTAAAAGAAAGCTGAATAAATGCCAAAATAATTCTTTTGATAAAAAGTAGGATTAATAACACGCAGACCCTGTAATATAGGAGTGTATAATTTATCATACACTAAAGTTTAAACCTTTCATTTAGACTTCTAGACGAGTGAAAAGTTATACACTCCCGTACTTAATTTTCTTTCTCTAAATCAATTTTGATCAATTTGGCTTATGATCTAATTATTGTGAATGTCAATAATAATAATTATGATATTAAGAAAGTTGGGAAATAATTCCAATTAACGCTACTTACGGTTGCAAAATTGTAACCGTAAGTAGCGAAAAAAATGCAGCATTTCAAACAAAATAAACACCAAGCTTCATCATTTGCATGATTATATTATGTCGTGCTCCAAAACATGGACAGAAACCTAAATTCTACTTAAAAAATGGTCAGCAAACTGAAAAACTTGGCAAAGATGCAGCATCTCTCCCAATAGTAAGCTCATGAATGCAGCAGGATGAAAGCTTTTACGCACAACGCTTGAAATGTAAAGTTGAGAAAGAAAATACATATGAAAGAAAGAACACTTCGCATCACAAAAATTATCCGAAAATAACTCAACAAAGACCAAAAGATGAACTCCCATAATTTACATTTGAGCTTGGCCATTTAAAAATTGCTTAAAGATCACATTGCATACTTAGCATCCTCGCAGAAAAATTCCAGGTATACGATATAATGGTCCTAGCTATATACTACATTCATACGCGAAAGTAGGCCCACAAATTAGATGAGGAACTGCAGAGGAAGACCATGCACACAGAGGATTATGCAAAAAGGCAATCATCTATGCTCGGATACTCCAACGGATCATACAAATACTCGTAGTTAACTTCCAATCCGTCGTACCAGTTGCTGTGAAAATCTGTCAGCGATGGAGAATCGTGGTACTGAAAAATCTCCATGCCGTTGAGCCCAACATTCTCAAAGCAGCCAATGTTCTGAAGGGAGCAGAGAGGCAAGTCCTCAGGTATAGAAAACAAGTCTGCCTCATGCTTCAGGCTTGGTTCTCTTGGTGGCGGTATCCAGTTTGCTGATCCATTAGTTTCGTGTTTTGCTCCGAAATCTTGAGAATTTACAATTCCACGCTCGACTTGTGCTACTGGAGATGTAGCTTTATTGTTGCGGCTTTTGAGATTAGTGAACACTGGCTTGATCTGTGTCAAACCTGCCTTGTCCTCAGGAATGCAAGATATCGAGATGACAGGAGTCTGCAGCTGGCTGGTGGCTGTCTGAAGTAATTTGCTAGTCAGTGGCTGATGAGAGTAGTCTTCCAGCAAACTGTATGGCTCGTGGTCATGTTTGGGGTACTGCATGAATTGCATAAGAGGAATGCCTGCACCCCAGGGTTGGTGCTTTGACATGGGAGGTTCAACCGGCTTGCAGTCAACATTCGACGCCGTGTCTTCGAACGAGAGCACAACTCCTAATGGAGAGGCACCGTTTACTTTCCTAGTATTAGGCATATCGGGCCTTACAGCTTCCCTTTGATCTTTTACATGCAAGGCCGGAGTGCTGTTTACTTCATCAGCATAAACTTCAGGACTAGTCTGCGCTTGGAAATTTTGGGTGATGGAGACAAATCTGCCAGTGGCATTATTTTGATTCACTGTGGCCGGGTTCTCAAGGCCAAAGTTCGCCTGAGGACCCTTGGGGCTGAAATCTGATTGCGTGCTTCCACCATAACTTTTCCCTTCACTTTGCTTCTGTAATCTACTCAAGTAGAGACGGTATTTCTGCAAAATGGATATTTGCATTAGATGTGTCACGGCTCTATTAAGCATTAATTCATCAAACGGTGTCTAGTAATGCAATAACTCAGACATCCGACACTCCAAACTAGACCAAGATCATGTACATATATGCTTAAAAAAGAAGACGGAAGCGAGCTTAATGCAGGAAATTCTAAAGCAACGGAAGAAGCTATACGGGTTTTGTATTTTACTAACAGATAAATATTGGTCAGATACATATGCTACTTCATCACTGTTCACTGAAGAAATTCTGCATGTCATATTGACCTCACCTTGAAGGATGAGACATGCAGGGCATCTACTTTGCTTCAGAGTGGCACGACAAATCAACTGCAGTAGACTTGGCTTCACAATTTTTCTTCATTTAGGCGAGCTTCTGAGCATGTAAATTTCCTTCCTAAGCTCATTGCTCAGCTCATGGATATGCTCCCATAGGTGGACCAGCTGCAGCCTCAAATATAACACAACAAATGAAGCCTCTCTAAGAGATCCTGCAGCACATCCTATAAGTGTCAGAACATCTAATACTTCACTTCGCTCGCTGCTGCTGCATGTAAGGAAAGTGGGATCACATTTGGTCTCCCATTATCATCTGTTTCTAGTTCTTTGCGAAAGCCTTACAAAGGCTAGAGGAGCTGGATGTTCGACAAAATAGTTTTCATCTGCTGCAGAATCCAACACCTCTACTTTCTTTGTTGATATTTTGCCTTCTTCTAGAACTTGGAAGTATCACCTCAGGACATATGCTCAGACATCTAGCTCTTGTTTCATTTTTCCCTTGGCTGATTTATTATTTTGTTAACTGTAACTTGTGTTTCATGCTAGAACAAATGGTTCTGTCTACTCACCCAAGGAAAGAAAGCCCCCATCTTGCTTATTCAATACAATGAAAAATGTCAAATCTTTCCCTTTGAATCAGTGTGTTTCTCTACAGCTTTCAATAAATTGAATTTTTTTTTTCCTATACATGGTACCAGATGCAGTCCTAATAACATGTAGGATCTGTAGTGTACTACAATGGTTAACATGTCTTGAGAACCAAAAAAGATGTTACACTATGCTACTATGGCTTTTAAAATAACTCTCCTTTTTTTGGTAGAAAATTAAATCTCATTCAAGATGCACAACTTCCCCTCCTGGCCGCTATGCAAGGAAACAACACTTTATTAGTATCGATTATGTGATTTTATACTCCATAGTTTGATTGTATAGACGATGACTTAGGGATGACCATGTACTGAATCTTATCTTTTCTGATTATTGATAAACTCTTGCTTCCTCTATGAGTCCCTTTTTTTTCCCCATAGGATCTTCTCCGCGTCCTGGCTGAGCTGCTTAAGCCTGCTTTGTTCCTTTATGTTCATGTTATATTCATACTCCTTAAATGCACAAGCTTCATATATTGTTGATTTCATATGTGATAAAGGAATACATCCATTTTGTACCAACCAATGACAGATAGAAAACCTTCAAAGAATTTTATGTCGGGGTATAATATAGATAGAAGCTGCATGTCCACCACCAATTGTATCAATTCTCAATTGGTATGACCACCAGGGAACTGTCTGTATATGTGCATGTTATAGTGACTGAGACTCTGTGTGTATCCGCAAAAGTTGGCCTGTATGCATCAGACCGTCCATTTATAGAACAGTTTCCAGGAAGGGGAACATGGCAAGGATATTGGATACACAATCGTCAAAGTATATGGTAAACATGCACTAGTACGTACTTATGCTCTGTTTCTCATGCACTAGTGCGTACTTATGCTCTGTTTCTTACTTCAACAAACTGTTTTTATATGATCTCCCTATTAATGTAATCAATTTAGACAAACTTTAGTTTCAAGAATTTCATATATATAATATGTATCTTAGAAATTTTCATCTATATTATCCAAGTAGTATTGGAAATATATATCCATTAAACAAATCCTTTTCATATAAAGGTTTCCAAGGGCATGAGAATAATGATGAACGACCATTTCCTAGGTATAATGGTCAATTGTCAGATAAGTTACAAAAATCGTCCTGATAGTAAAAAGGTTGTGTCCTATAAGCATCTAAAACGGCATCCAAAAACTAAAAGTTTTCAAAGCAATATGGTGATCCCTATTGTTTCCATGGACATGAGTGTATCAGTGTTTCCTAATTCACTCCACCACCCTCAAACTGCAATCCGTTTCTTGTATTGATTCATGGTGCACTTGAGATCTTTATTACTAGACTGGTAACCAAGAAATATAATAAGCAAAATAATGATTAATTGATTCATTAAAAATTTTGATGTGCTTACCGTTAATGCTGAGTTTTTTCTTAATAGACTTGTTTGTAATATTTAACACTTGTCATTATGAGCGTAAGCAGGAATAGTCATGGTATATAGGAAAAATTGAAAGTGGACGGAGTAGGTTTTCATGGTGGGTTCCACGTTCACCAAATGGATACACAAATAACACGTGATCGAGAAGCAACCTGCTTGTCAGTATTTTTTTTGCATATACGCATGCAAAAGGAATATTTTCTATTTTTTTGTATTTTCTTTTTTATTATCCGGATAATGTTCTATTAACATCTTTTTAATGGAACGCTAGGGAGCTTATGCTTCACAGTTTTATCTCAAAAAAAAAAAAAACACTTGCCATTATGAAGAAAAAGAAAAACGTATTCTTTGTCCCCATGTCAGCGAATAATACATGTAGATCTATTAAAAGAGACCCTAGAAATGCTCCTAAGCATACTTTGACCCAAATACCATCTGACCAAGCACATTCCCTCTGAACCGTGTACCACTCTAGGTAGTGCCCTGTATACCCGTATCCATACCAATAACCAAAGTACACCACGAATCTAGTGATGCTGGGAGTACCAGTTGGCAACTCATACGTGGAAGTGTCTGCTAATTATGCTTTAGGACATCCCACCAGGCATGATTTCCTGATTTCTCCACTTCGGTTAGACTTTTTTTCAAGTATTCATCGGAGGTGTGAACTGAATCTCATATACCCAATTTCGAGTAGCCACTATGTAATCAAAAAGGCGGTATTCTCTATACAGGTCTTATTCTCTAAAAACAAGAACCAAGGGTTGCTGCAGAAATGGTAAAGAACACTAATACTAGGGAATGTAGATCTCACAGAGTTTGGTTAATTGTTTAAGAATTTTTTTTTTTTTTTTTAAAAAGGTTGACATTTACAGTACACAGCATCAACTGTGTGAATTCTGAGAATAAACCTAAATCTGGACTGCATCTAGTAAAAAAAAAAAAAAAACCATCAAATGTTAATAAACAATGACAAGGAACCAATGGACAGCTAAAGAAAGGTCCACGGCTCCAAATGATGTCTAATCTCTCGTACTATATAAATGTCTTCTGATTGTTGAAATATTGCTGCTACGATAAAAAATATTGAGGTTATTGAGAAATTGAGACATGCTCACAATCCCCATTAGAGGTTGCAAGGAAACCATATCTGGTATTGTCATTATTAGATTTCCACCACAACAATATATTAATTAGGACTAAAGTATTCCTAGGCTGCCTCCTTAGGTACTTGTCTAAGGTGGCTTAAAATCTCCTACTTGGACATCAAAGTGGACGATCCGAAAAGTTAGTCACAATCTCCATACTCTAAATAGATGGTTCATCAAAAATCATGCGAATTAGACATTTGTTAGAGGAACCACAATGACAAGTTAAACAATGAAGCATCAATAAACATAATAGATTAACCATTTTGATGTAGATGGAAATGAAGAAAATGATCAAAATGATTGTAATTTGTGGGGCACAAGGTTTAGGGCCGAGGACTTTTCAGTAAACTCTTTAGACATTGTGGATGATATGGTACGTGTTAGATATTGAAGGAGATGATTTATGTCGAAGACTGAGGTTTGAGTTCAAGATGGATCTTGTGTCATGGCCCAAACCTTGAACCTTGAGAACAGACAGTGGTAACATGCGCACAAGCAAATCCCATACACATTTAAAGCCTGATGTGCACAAAGAGTACAGACACATAGCATATAATCTCAGAAATTTTTTTTATTAAGCATATAATCTCAAAGCCCTAAATAAACTCCAATATCATGATAATGTATTTGATTACATAATATCCAACCACATATGTTCTCCCCCCACTAAATGGAAACTAATATAGAAGAAAAAGTCTTCTAAACTCCAAAAGGCATAGCTTTTAAAAGTAAATCCAACCCAGCTACTAAACTCTTCGAGCAATCTCACAATTTACTCCGTATCTGAAAAGTTAAAAAAGAATAATTGAATGAGCTAAGATGCCTAATGAGTTTGACAATTTCTCACTAGTGGATCAGGCACATTTAACAACCAGTGCACTGATTAAACTTCAATCTTTATTCAACATTTCAAAATAATAATTTATATGCAATTCCAACATTTTCTATATGTATATGAAAATTCAAACATTGTGAAGTCATGTACACTAAAAAACAAAAAAGATCTTTTTTTTTAAGATAATAAACCATAAAAGTATGAATCAATGCCATGTCTCAAACACTTGCATCTCTCAAAGCATGCATAAACAGATCGTGAAAAAGGATACCCCCGTATCGTATGCCATTGACATGCAAACAAGGCTTTCTGAATGGCTAGGTCTGAGGCTTGTTCCGTATAAATAGCCAAGATGATGGCTAAGGTCTGATACTTGGTACTGAAGATGCGAGGTTTCTAGAGGGCAAAAATAACACAACCAAATAAATGGTTGAAGGCACAACTCAGAGACAAGGAAAAGATCGACAGATCGAATATCTAGATTTAATCTGACACTGGCAAGACCTCCACAGGAAGGAGACATTGGTTCCAGTGGTGATGATACATGGATGACTCCACTACAATATCAGTTGAAGAGAAATGACGTGCAAAATGCAAATACTTAATGGCAAGAACATCAATAGGTGCCAAAGAACTAAGATATAAATATGGTGGAACTCACATGGACTCTAGTAGCAAGAGATTTTTCCTCTACATTATAAGCATTATATTATTTGTTTGTTAAAAAATTACAGCTGCTCCAAAAGGAAAGCTGCACAATATCATAGTATATTAGGAAAGCTAAGTGAAAGAAAAAGAATAGTCAGGAAGTGCCAGATCAAAGACAATATTCTATCAATTATGCTTGCTGCTGATGTAGAGAAAAGAAACTTATCTTACCTGTAGGTGGCTAGCAACATTTTCTCTTGTTAACCCAGGAACATTCATCAAGTCAAGAATTTTCTTCGGACCAACTTCTGCAAATAGCAGCAATCATGAATCAATTCAGGATGATTCAATTTATTGGACATAGTACAAATATTTCCTTTATTTCAGTATAATCAAGGAGAAGATAATCAATGTATGTATAACAGCATTAACTAAATGATCTGACAAGATTGGCCACTTACTGTCGAATCCGATTTGATTAACAGCATTAACAAATTTTTTATGAAGATCCACAGACCAAACTACTCTAGCTTTCTTCACCGTCGAGGAATCACTAAATTCTTGATCAGAAGGCTCTTTGCTGTCCATATCTTTCCGCTTCCTTACAGAGCTGAGATCAGATCCACCAGATAATTGCCTATCATCAAAATCCTCGGAACCACTTATAAGCATTTGAATATCTTCACTGAAATCATGGCCTCCAATCTCTCTCACCTCATGTATTTTCTTTCTATAAACATGTTGCCAGATGTTTCTCAGCTCTTTCATTCTGATGGGCTTGAGTAGGTAATCACATGCACCATGTTGAACACCTTTCATTACCCTACTTGTTTCCCCATCTACTGACATCACTGTGATGATTTAAATAACAAAATCAATTTTTAGAAACTCTATATTGACTATCCTCAGAAAAGCTACAAGAGCTATGTATAGATAACTAACTGATGACGGGCAGATCCATCTCCAGTCCAACGAGTTCAAGAAGCTTGAAACCATCCATGTCGGGCATATTGACATCACTAATTACAATGTCAAATTTCTCTCTTCTTTCACGAAGCAAGTTCAGTGCAACTGTTGCTAGGCAGCACGTTGTAACTGTAGCATGCAGTAAATATTATAATTTGCAATCAACATGTGAAAAAATTATAACAGAAAATTATCTCTCTAGTAAGTAAAAAAATTATTAAAACTCTTCATGTAAATGACTTTTTTTTTTTAAATGCTCTAATACAACATGACTTTTAAAAAGTAGCAATGCTCCATGTATACTTATTCTACTATGGTTTTTTTTTTTTTTTTTTTTTTTTTTTTGGGGTGGGGGTGGAGACGGGACTGCGGGCAAGTAAACCTTCCACGCTCTATTAATGAACACTACAAAATACTAGGACCAGTTTTATACACGTACACAAGAAGTTAAATAGATTTTATCCTCAATTTCTTCCCTGTTTTTCTATTTGTCATTGTTTTCCCCCTCTTTCCTTTCTTTCTTCTGTTCCCTCTCTCTCTCTCTCTCTCTCTCTCTCTCTCTCTCTCTCTTCTTTTTCTTTTTTTTTTTCCTTTTCTCCATGTAAGTATTTGCATCACATCGAGACAGGAATAATATGGAGATGTGTCCTACATGTCATAATTACTAAAAACAACTATCATACATTAGAAACGAACCTCAGAAATCAACAAGATATAAGCATACTGAGTCAAGGAAGTGAGAGAATGCAGAGTCTCTCTAAACTCGGAAATAATCTGGAGATTATTCAATGGAGGGAAAAAAAAAGGAAGATATCTATCTATATATATATATATATAGAGAGAGAGAGAGAGAGAGAGAGGAAACAAGAAAAACTATGTCATACCCTCCTATGACGCTTAGGTGGACCAATAGGATGTTTGCATGGAGGGATTTTTTTAAAAAAAGCATTAGGTGGAGGGATTTTTTTTAAAAACAGCCCATGTGGTCAATTTACATGCAAATACATGCATACATAAACATGCATATTTACAGACTTAAATATTACATAAATGTGTGTGCATGTATTTTCAAAAAGAGAATTCGAATAACAAGATAAAAAAAGGGAACTTATGAGCTTTTTAGTTGTTACTTAAAATATATTAAACTGTAACCATTATTTATTCCTTGTTTCTTTAATATCTGTTTGTTGGTGTAAAAGAACGTGATTCAGGGTCAAGACAGGTAGAAATTTGACTCGAACTTTAGAGGGCTTCATAGATATGTCACCCCATTTTTGTAAATGTGAATCACCACGGAGTCATCAAAGAATGGCACAAAGGTGGATAAACAAGGAGGATGGCTAAATTTTATTATTATTAACATTATTCTAAGTTTCTAACATCATGTGATTATGCACAAGGTTCTTACTATTTGCAACTTGCAACAGTTATGCTTATGAGAGTTGAGAGGAAACATCCTATAAAGTACCCTTTGGTAAGGGCATAAGTGTGTATAAGATGCGTGCATATATTGTATCATTCTTATTCCAATGTCCATGACACACACATGGGCATCCCTTAAACATTGCAATCTCTCTTGTTATTCTCCTTTTTTTTTCTTTCGGAAAGATTCTCCCTTATCTCATCCTTACTGAACTACATCTAAGTTTTTATTATACTCATCTGTTTTTTTTTTTTTTTTATAAATTCTATCAATTTGCTATTATCTTTCTCAACATTCTCATCTCTGTTTTCTTAGGAAAAAAAAATGTCCTTTTGACTACACCTAATTTTTTGGGCATGGAGTTCGAGGCTACCAAATGCAATCCTCCAACTCTATCGAGGCTTGGAAATCACAGTGGAAGAATAGTACAATAAGCATCATAATGGCGGGCCTAATCAAGATAAAAAACTAGTCAGCTAGTCCATTACTACTCTTTTGGCATTTGGCCCTTTTCGGATGTCTGTTCTACTCTCTTGAGTGTGACACACTAAGCTTACTATATGTTTTTAGCCCACGACCCATCAGTTAATTAATTTTTGTCATATCTTCAAGGTCCAAGAGGTCCTAGATCCAAATCTCACCTTGTCACTCAAAAGAAAATGTTTATTTTACCCCATATTTTCTAACTTTCCAAGTAATCCATGTTTACATTTATGCAGGAGGCCTTCCACATCTCCAAATGGATAAAGAAGCAAGTGTCGTTTTTGCTTTATTTGTATTGTGAGCCTACGGCCATTCAACTTAAACTTTTGGGTAAGTGGTTATTAAACAAGATTGTCAGACAGATTTTTCGTATCTCACAAAAATTTGCTTACTATTGCAAGAATACCTAAGCCTCATTCTCAAGTAAGAAATGAATAAAATTAAATTTAAAAAAAAAAAAAAAAAAAACAAGAACCGGTCTATAGCAGATGAACTAATCAAAACGATGGATTGGACAGATCAAGAAGACACAGGATTTGTTATCAAACCTAAAATTTTCCTTCTACAGAAAGAGCCACTCAAGTGGCATCTCTCACTAGATCGTAGCTTTATATTGCACTAAGAATAAAGGGTTCACTTGCCTTAATTTTTTTCTCCCCTGCAAATAAAAAGAGCAATAAGATCCTTTGATCCATAAATCAATAAAATCTTAACTTAGACTGTGAATCAAATTCACCAGCTCGTCATGCTAACACAAATCACTACTTATGGCATCTCTCATAATTCACTATCGCGCCTTATCTAGTTTCTTTAACTCTACCAACCATTTTAAACTAATTCGTTACAACCACAAACCCATATAAAATCAGTTATATAACTTCAAGAACTCTACCGACTGAACAAACCAATTCACAAACTGATTGAGGCATAAAATCAAACACCTGGGGCTCAACAAACCCAAGTCCAAGCAAGAAAATAAGGAAATACCCATTAGTGATTGATCCAAAACTACCTTCATATGAGCACTTCCTGAGCATCTTTTCGAGGATTTTGAGCCAAGTTGGGTCATCATCCACAACCAGGACCCGAAGGCCAACCGGGAAAGCCTCGGTCCGAGACGGGTTCTCCATTTTCAGAGCACAAAGAAGAGGAGAATGGTGAAGGAGAGAGGGGAAAGGGGGAGTCTTTAGGGGATTTTGATCACCAATATAAAGCTTTTTGAGAGGATGTAAGAGAGAGAGAGAGAGAGAGAGAGAGAATTTTTTTTTTTTTTTTGTAACGAATATTGGCGCCTGAGTCAGTGTTTTTATGTTGTGCAACCACATTAGGTATTAACTTTTTTGCTTTTTATTATAATAATCATTTGAGATTGATAATGATAAATATGGGTAAATCAAAGCAAACCCCCACTATTATCCTACTTTCTTTTCTACAGCCAAGGGTATAGATGGTAATAAACGTATTCATAGGTGAATTGTTCTATATAAATTTTTGAATTAAAATTAAAAATCTTATTTTTTTTTAATTTAAAATTTTGTATAGGAAGAGCTTAAATTTAACCCGTGGATGCGTCAATTATCATAAATCCATATTATTCATAAATTTGAATTAAAACTAAACTTTTATTTTCTAATTTAAATTTTTGAATATGGCAAACAAAAAACATGGCCGTCTTTAAATAATTTCATATATATATATATATATATATATTTTTCAAGTAAAATAAACTAAATCGGGAAATGATAATTTAGAAAAGTTAGACAGTGTGTATATATGTGGTGCATTTTAAAATCAATCAATTTTTCTTTCCACTAACGATTATTTCTGAACTCCATTAAATTTGAAATCCTAAAAATTTATATAACATAAAATAGTTTTATAAGTATTTCTGAGTAAAACACGATATTTTATGGGGTTTCTTCTGATTTAGGCTAAAATAAAATTTGTGAGTGTTAAATCAGGGCAGTTGGGTTGCTTAGCCAAGTGGGCAACTCTTTTTGAGGGTGAGAGGAAAGTGGGGATAATTTTAACTGCATAATTGAGATGATGTTGTGGAAGTTGTCCAATAAGAACAGTGCTACTCAAAGTTGGTATGAACTGTATATGAGTGGGCTTCCAAATAATAAAAAAATATTAAAAAAAAAAAAAAGTTGGCAACTATCCATCAATGATGTTTAGCAAAAAAAAAAAAAAAAAAATTAAAAAAAGAAACTATCCTATCCATCAATGATCAATCACTTTGTTCCATAATTCCTAGTTACAAAACAAGTTGGCTTAGTTTTTTGATAAGCAAGAAGTAGGTTTAGTTATTGTTTTCTTATGTTTATTAAAAAAAAAAAAAAGGAGTTTTATTAATAATTAATCATCAGGGAAAGTTTAAAGTCTGATTGAATTTTCTTTTCAATATTTTCCTTCTGTTTTCGTGAGATTTTCTTTATTTATATTGGTGAAGCAAGTGGTAGCTCTATTTGGTGATCTTTTCTATATTTGTAACTTATTAGAATTTACTATTTTACTCTGAATTATATTACACAATTAATTATATTATCTAGTTTTAGAAACTAAAAGCATAGCATGAGTAATTATGTTTTTTATCCCATACTTAAATTCTTTCGCATGATGTGCAGCAATAAGTAACTAGAGGAGATAAAGTGAGAAATAAAAATATTCATGCTAAAATAAGTATAGCCTCTATCGAAGAGAAAATGCAAGAAAATCGCTTACGATGGTTTGGTCATGTGCAACGTAGACCTAGAAATGCACTAGTTCGACGAGGAGAGCTTACCAACATAGAACAAGTTAAAAGAGTAGAGAGAAAGTCGAAAAAAATACAAATAGAGATGATATAAAAAGATATTGATTTTATATATTTAAGTGAGGACAAATTACTCACTAGGAATAAATAGAGAAGGATTATTAGTGTGATCGATCAGGTGTGATTCACTTTTGGTTCATGTAGTCTACCCAAAGTACCTGGGATAAAAGGCCTAGTTGTTGTTGTTGTTGTTGACGACTAGGGATGGTAATGGATGCATCCATGAGCTAAATTTTTATTTTTTCAATATAAAATTTTTATTTCTAATTTAAAATTTTATATAAGACGGGCTAAAAATAGATCTATATACATGTTCATTACCATCGCTGATGTTTACTTAATAAGCCAATCCACTCTTTTAACTAAAAAGGTTTTTTCTCAAAGGAAAAGAAAAAAAAATTAATTCCATGAGAATTTTTATTTGGGCAATTATTATATTGAGGAAGTGCGATTGGGTGCGGCCGCCATAGATTTGAGAGAGCAGGGGGGCGGTGGAAAGTACGCGCGTAAAGTGGGCCCAACCTCAAGAAATAAGAACAAAAAAAAATTAATAATAATAATAATTTGTAGTGGTGATAAACATTCATAATTTATTCTTTTTTTTGGTTAATTACAGTTAGACTCCTGTAGTATTGGTATGTGTCACTTAACATCCCTGAAGTTTGAAACTCTCAAAAAACTCTCTGAACTTAGTTATTTTCACTCTCTTTTTTTTATTAAAGTGCACTCTTGTCCCTCAAATTCCTATTCTACCATCATCCCTCCTTTTAACCAGCACACTTATTAAATGGAGAGATAATAATAGAATAGGAATTTGAGAGATAAAGAGTGCACTCTAATAAAAAAAGAGAGTGAAAATAACTAAGTTCAGGAGTTTTTTGAGAGTTTCAAACTTCAGGGGTGTTAAGTGACACATCCCTAATACTACAGGGGGTCTACATGTAATTAACCCTTCTTTTTTTTTTTACCTTGAATGGAAAAAGGGCATGGGTGTCTTGTTAAAAATTAATTAATGTTATTAAAATATTTTAAACATGGATTACTTTATGGGTTGCCCAATTAGGGCAGGAAAGAGGAGAAGCCATCACAAAGGATAATACTTCAAGCAGAGGTGGTGTCTCCTCAACAAGTCACTAAGCAACCCCATTAATCCATAAAATTAATGGTATAATAACAACCTATCCCATATGATAGCCAAAATGTGACAAGATCTCACTATTATTGGAGTGTTGACAAGCTATCTATCAAGTCACCAATGAACCCCAATGATATAAAATTTAGATGCTAGCAATAGGACAATTTGGAGGATAGACTGTACAATCTTATCATTAGCCTCCAATACTACAGGAGATATGGAAGTCAGAGGTTAATCATTTCATTAATCGAAATAAGGATCCAGATATGGATAGCGTTTTATTGTTAATGTAGAATGTAGATGTAAATGCAAAAAGTATTTAAACATACATATAAAATATATGAATGGAATTAGATATTTGGTGTTTCTCTCCAACTTGTTAATATGATTAATTATTTGATGTTTAAATATGTATAGATGATGCATACGGCCTTCCTCTCCAGCTTGTTTAACCTGCAGGTTAGGGATGTTGGAATAGTATTTGCATTCAACCTGTACAAAAATAGATGCTTACCGGTATGAGATTCAATATTCAAGAAAAATACGAATTGATATTTGTATTTGCTAAATGAAAACTAAAACTTTTACGATCATTTGCTAAATGAACCTTTCTGTATGTATGTATGCATGTATGTGTGTGTAGAGAGTTCTTTCACTAGCATTTAGATAATCCAATAAAATAATTACACACGGTGCCACTTAAAAGACGGTTAATATTTTTTTTATTTATTATTTTAAATGGTGCCACGTGTAATTATTTTTTGGGCCAAATAAGCGCTAGTGAAGAAACTTACTTCACCGCCAGTGAATTTCCCTCCCTCTCTCTCTCTCTCTCTCTCTCTATATATATATATATATATAGGAAACGGGAAATACACCGGCGGTGAAGGGAGTTTCTTCACCGCCGCTTAGGTGGCCCAATAAAATTATAACACGGGGCGTCATTTAAGCTAACAAATAAATGAATTCTCTTAAATGACAACACGTGTAATAATTTTATTGGACCACCTAAGCGCCGGTGTATTTCCCGTTTTCTCATATATATATATATATATATATATATATATATATATATATATATATATATATATATATATATATATATATATATATATATATATATATATATATATATATATATATATATATATATATATATATATATATATATATATATATATATATATATATATATATATATATATATATATATATATATATATATGAGATTACTGTATGTGAGCCGCCAGCTCAGGAAAAGTTACGTAAATTAGCGGCAAAATTATAATTCAAGTTTTTTTTTTTCTAGAATTAGGATCTCTACCTTCTTAACTTTAATAAGATTAAATTTAATGAATTTTAGAACTCGTTTACACTTTCATCAAATGTATACAAAATGTTTATTCATTAGAAACCGTTAAAATTTATGTCAACTTAATGGAAGATCAAATCAAAACTAAAACCCAAGAAATTCGGCATGAGTGAATCCTAAAAGGTCGAGATCATAATCCAAAAGAAAATTTTTAAATTTTTTTATTGGATATAGTGGAAAAAAACTACAGCTTAGATAACTTGTCTGAATTGTCAGCTTATTTCAATCTCTCTCTCTCTATATATATATATATTGGAAACTCTCCTAATCACTCTTTGAGTGGCGCCACATGTAGTAATTTTATTGTATCACCTAAATGACGGTGAAGGAACTCTCTTTACCGTCGATGAATTTTACATTCATTATATATATATATATATATATATATATATATATATATATATATATATATATATATATATATATATATATCCGAAAAACATGTATAATTCTTTTGAATGAAGGAAACCGGGATGGAGGAAGAAGACAAATATACTGATCTTACAGTGGTGTTTTTGGTGGAAAACATCAAATTGATGGTACTTACATCCACTCTGTGTGCATTAAGTATGTCTAAAATAACCTTAAAATCGTCCTACTCTACACGAGTCCGACGATCGAGTATGCATGTGTCACAAGATGAATCATCAGTTCAAACCACCACAATAAGGTAAAATCCCGATAAATGGTTAAATATGATTAGACTCAAAACACTAATACGAGTTTTGCCCTTTCGAATGACACATGCCCTAAGCCGGTAAATTCTATTTGTGCACGGTAATTTACTCTTGACGCTCTGGCTACTCTTTACACTAAGTCCCTATTTTGAAATATCACCATTTATTCTCTTTATCCAAATTTTTTTCCAACTTTAACCATCATTCTTAAAGCAGCAGAAGTACAGTATGATGAGCAGCAGTACCACCCCTCCTCCACCGACCGCCAGCCCCACCATCAAGATTAGATTATTGGTTTCTATATGTTTTCCGTTTGTTTTTTTCCAAGTCTAGAGCTTCAATTCTATGGACTGATCGGCCCGATTCATGATTTCTTATTTCTCTGTTTAGTTAATTATCCCTCCCCCTTCAAAAATTCATTCTTGAATCTTTCAAAACTCTAAGTTTTTCTAACTGGATTTGTTCCTTCTCGGGATCATTATCGATGCAATGACCTTAAAGGCTTCATCTTCTAATACATATGTTGATGTTGCTATTGTTGTTCCTTTTGCTCGTGCTTGCATGGGTTCAGAATCACCACCAAGCAGCAACACCATCACCAACACCAACCTCTCTATTGCTCGGGGCTTCATGTTCCGACCCACCGACGAGGAGCTGGTCAGAGGGGAGGGGAGGATGCGGGTGGGGCGCGGGGTGAGGAGGTTGGGGGGAGCAGAGGAGAGGTCGGGGCCGACGAGGTCACCGACCGAGATATTGACATTGTCTTTTTGTTTCTTATCTTTTTCTTTTCTTTTAAGATAATAATTTTGATAAAATTTCAGGAGTGGTGATGAGAATGAGTATGGTGTTAAAAATATATGAGAACGAAGAGTAAATTAGTCAAAAAATGGCAAACCTATAATTATTTACAAATTTTAAAACAGTACGTGAAGAGTAAATTTTCATGTGCAAATAGAATTTCCCGTTCTAAGCCTTGCATCCACTCCATCAACACCTCAATGACGCTCTATTTTCACAGTCTAATTTGTTCTTTGCCAAGTTCCCCTAAGCTTAGCTAGCTTGTTGGTTAGCATCCTATCCCTTTGCCTATTGATTCACTCCATCAAGCAAAGTTTGTTCCTCCACTCTAGTTTGTCTCTCAAGCAATATCCCATTGCAAAAAAAAAAAAAAAAAAAAAAAAAAAAAAAAAAAATTTAAAAAAATTTAAAAAAAGATCAAGTCTCCTTCTCCATCCAATTCTATCACAATCCTAGCAGCCCTTTGCACGTGGACATCTCAAATCAATGAATCATTTGTCCCTAAACACTAACCCTAAAGGGCTATGACTAAAAATTTGGGTTGTGTAGAAATATTACTCTCTCTTTCAAGAAATAGTAGTTTCTTTTTGACAATTTTTTTTTCTAAATTTACTTTTCCATTTTGATATTCAAAGCAATTTTTTTTGTTCCAAATGAATTTCAACTAATTCCAATACATGTTATATATATATTAAAAAAAAAAAAAAAACCAATAAACTTTCTCCTTGTAAACAAAATATAACCTTTTTTAGCTTCACCAATTCCAATATAGGCAAAAATAAAATTTTAAATTTTAATGATTAATTAGTTATTCTTATCGGAATAAGTTTTTCTTAAAAAAAACATGTTTAATCAGAAATGGACTACTAAAACTGGACCGACGGATGAAATAGGCACAAACACAGAGAAATTCTAAATGAGCATATTTTTTTGCCAATTTTTTTTTTTTTTTTGGCCTGATTCAGGATTATTAGTCCCCGAGCAATGTTAAAACCGTTCAGAGACTAATCTCCGACTCATAAATGTAAGTAAAGTGGTGTGCTCATTTAGAATTTCCCAAACACATAAGAGTCATTAACAAAAGCAAAATTACAATTTAATCAGATAACTTCCATGCTCAACTTCCATCACTAAAATTGTGACACGTTCATAAACCATCTCCATGCAAAGCTAAAACCAAAGCCTATAAAAAAGGATTTGGAATGTGTTTTGAGAGAGAGAGAGAGAGAAAAAAAAAAAAAAAAGTTGTCTACTTGTATAATAATTGGAAAATGTTTAAATTAGAGATTAGTGGGGATGGGTGAGAATGATCAAATATTAAAATTTAATTAGCACTTAAGACAGCATCAGTTGGTGGATTCTGTGATAATTCAGGGGCTTGCTTTGATTGATTGTACTTTGACAGGAGATGAGAGCTTTCGGTCTCACTCGGCCTTATTTGTTAATTGGTTTGGTCTCCAAGCCAAAATCTAAGTGGAGAGCCCACTAGTCCCTACAAGTTTCAGGGAGCCCAATGAGAAACAAGTTACTCAACTGAGGTGAGGGGGAGATTCTTGCTATCTATCTCATTCCCTTCTGGTTGGCACTAGAACTTGAGCTAGCTAGCCAACGACATCTAAAGATAAACATAACAAATGCCCACACAACAAAGGTGCTTTTGTTTCTTTTTCTGAGAATAATGGTAGCCTATATTCTCCTCGTATTTCATTAATAAGATATAATAAAATTAACAGTTATATATATATATATATATATATATATATATATATATATATATATATATATGGTGAAAAATTACGTGAACTAGTTGGCAAAATATAATAATCCAATGATTTTTCTTCAATTTTTTTCAAGAATTAGGATCTCTATTTTTTTAACTTTAATAAAATTAAATTTTATAAATTTTGAAGTTCATTTATACTTTAATCAAGATGATAGAAAATGTTTACTCATTGAAAACCGTTAGAATTTGTATCAACTTGATGGAGGACCAAATCAAAACTAAAATCCAAAAAATTTGATATGAGTGAACCATAGGGGGTCGATATCATAATTCAAAAGAATTTAAAAAAAAAAATATTCGAGATAGTGAAAATGAACTGCAGGTTAGATAGTTTGCGTTAACTGTCAGCTTATTTCCATTTCTCTTTTTCTATATATAGAGAGAGAGGGGATAGAGGAAGAGCCCCCCCCAAAAAAAACCCCACACACACACACACATAATTGAAGAGTTAGTACTACAACTGTATGTCACTACATTGTTTACGTTGCAAAAATCAAAGTACAGAGACATGGGGAGAGGATGAGGCAGGGAGAGAGGAGATAGCACAGGAACAAAAGAACTTTTGTTTCTTTTTCTGTGCATAACAGTAGGCTATATTCCCCTCTTATTTCATTAATAAGATATAATAAAATTAAGAGTTCCGGTTGCAGTTATATATATATATATATATATTTGGGAATCACTGTAAGTGAGTCGCCTGTTTAGAAAAAATTACGTGCGCTAGTATACAAAATACAGTAATCAAATGATTTTTCTACAATTTTTTTTCTAGAATTAGGATATTTACTTTAGGATCTCAACTTTTTTAATTTTAATAAGATTAAATTTTATGAATTTTAAAGTTCATTATATTTTAATCAAAAGGATAGAATATATTTACTCATTGAAAACCATTAAAATTTGTGTCAACTTTCCAAATTAAAACTAAAATCCAAGAAATTGAGTATGAGTGAACCCTAGAGGGTCGAGTTCATAATCCAAAAGAATTTTTTTAAAAAAAAATATTCGAGATAGTGAAAATGAACTGCAATTCAGGTAGCTTACGTTAGCTGTCAGCTTATTTCCATTTCTCTTTATATATATATATATATATATATATATATATATATATATATATCAGAAAAAGGGAAATACACCGACGGTGAAGGAAGTTTCCTTCACCGCCGCTTAAGTGGTCCAATAAAATTATTGCACGTGGTGACATTTAAGAGAATTCATTTATTTGTTATCTTAAATGACGTCCCGTGTTATAATTTTATTGGGCCACCTAAGCGGCGGTGAAGGAACTCCCTTCACTGTAAGTGTATTTTCCGTTTCCTATATATATATATATATATATATATATATATATATATATATATATATATATATATATATATATATATATATATATATATATATATATATATATGTGTGTGTGGAGAGAGAGAGACGTTGACGTCCCATAATTGGAGAGTTAGTACTACAACTGTTGTCACTACATTGTTTCTGTTGCAGAGAGAGAGAGACGTTAGCCCCATAATTGGAGAGTTAGTACTACAACTGTATGTCACTATATTGTTTACGTTGCAAAAATCAAATTACAGAGACATGGGGAGAGGATGACGCAGGGAGAGAGGAGATAGCGTAGGAACATGATGGAATCTGCGAGGGAAACACTCATACAAGGGAGTAGTCTCGTTCAAAGAAGAAGATTTAATTGTTAGAGAGATGTTATGTAAAGCCAAAAGCTTATATTAATATATTTATCAAGACAATAGCCTCTAATCAGAACAGACAATCTACTATATATTAGTATGTTTAGTTAACGTCTATTTAATAGAACATGGGGAGATATACCTACTATCCTTGTTCAAAGAAAAAGATTGAGCTTTTGATTTGTACGCTCTTTATTCTTATAGCAATTACCCCCGTCGAGGCCGCGAGAAGTTCTTCTATTGATGATGCTTGTGCAAGAGTTCGACCTCTTAGTGGGTCTTAAACCTCTGGACAAGTACCCAATATATCCCATAGGCCTCCAATCAATCTCCTTATAATCCCAACTTAAATGTAACGCTTTGAATTCTCAAGAAATTAATTCCAAAACTGTAATATTCTCGATAACTTCATGTCCAATCTTTAGGTATGACTCCATAGTTTTCTGCGATAAAAAAAAATGAACGGATTCAAGGACCAGCTCTTGACATGTCTTATTTAAAAATTTATATAAAAAGATCAAAATTTATTTGTTTAGGATCTCCAACAACACAAGAGTAATATACAACACTGATGCGATATAAGAGTTGCACGAGCTTGACATGCGTTGTTAGCACACAATTTCAATTTTAAATCAAGTTTTTAGATAGAATGGCTCTCTGATATGTCATCAAAACCCCAACATTTAGGATGTCTTGACTTAAAACTTTGGTAATTTAAATTAAAGCATGCTTTTAATCTCCATTTGTTTTGCAACAGGGATGAGAATGAGCACGTCCGCATATCAATTTTTGGTTTGCTATATTCAAAATATTGAATTAAAAAAACTATTTTTCTAATTCAAAATTTTGAATAGAACGAACTAAATTTCATTCTCATCCCTAGTTCTGTAGTCCAAATTAATGAGGCATATTTTCATAATGGAAGGTTTTCCATTAGGCTAAGAGTGCATACATGAAGGGAGATTTAAATGTATATTTGCTCAAAGGCATATAATGCTAGCCAATAACTCATTAATTTAAGCTTTTGGGTAAAGTTAAGTGTTATACATTTCCAAATGATATTGGATGTTGCTATAACCTACTCCTTAACATGATACCAATGAGCATTTACCAAAAGAAAAAGAAAAAGAAATTAGCATTAGACTGCATATGATCAATGACTAAGCAAGTAATTAACTAGCATAACAAATTAAATGAACTTCCAAGATAAAGGCATGATTCTAACAAGTGAACAAGTTGGTTTAACTTGATAAGGCCATGATGTGTACTAGTGACGAGGGCACAGTGATATAAATTTTTCTTTTTTCTAAAAGCTTTTGTGGGGGTGAGAGACTAAAGAGGGGAATGCCCACTATCATCAATTGATTAAATTTTAAAAAAATAAGCAAGAGGATTGAAGAATACATGGTTGGTTGCTTATCTAAATTGGCCAGCAAAAGTTTGAGGGTGGGGGGTTACTTGCTTTGCTTGTTCATTGCCCAGCTGGGGCTTTTCACGTGGGACTGCATCAACTTTATTTTGGGAGTGGACTGAATAGAATTTGGATTGCACCTTGCAGATTGACATGATGGTCCACCTGCCCCTAGGGTTAGGGTTTAGAGGAATATGCTCACACTTTGGCTATGCTCGAGAGATTAGTTGGAGAGGATCGAATATACATTTTATTTATCCCCGTCTATCAAAAAGAGACGAGAGATTAGTTGGAGAGGATCGAATATACATTTTATTTATCCCCGTCTATCAAAAAGAGACGTTATAGCAGGTAATCGTTTCTTGCTTTTCCCTTTAGAGGTTTTCCATGTTAAACTTGTATCTTTCTTACTATTGGTTGATCTGGTTTAATTGAATGGATATATTTGGTTTGTTTAAATCTCTAAGCTAAATCTATCAAATAATAACAAGAGTATTTTTATTTTTTATTTTTGAGAATCAACAGTGGGCTATATTCCTCCTCGTTTCATTAACAACAAAAAGGGAACCGTCATCAAAAAGAAATTTACTGGGATATAAGAGAAATCTCTCTTCTTCCATTACCTTCCTTTCGATTATCCCGGGAATAGAAGTCAAAATCAAAGCTTATAATGAGCGTCTATTGGAGCCGATCATTTCCAATATCTAATTTTTCTTTCTTACTATGTCGTAGAAATGCCTCACAATCTTCCGTTTTATGCTTAGGCTAAAAGGAAGAAATGTTCTTGTTGGATACAGGAAACCCTCTCACTGTCGGTCGGGTGTCTACTACTATTACATAGCTAATACGATTATTTTTTGCATAAAGTTTACATTAGGCCAATAATATAAGTATGAACTCTCCCTTCTCGCATGCGCTAGAGGGTGGTGATGTCTTCTAACCTCTAGACACATCCTCCTCTATGGCCTCCTGCAAGTTTAGTCACCTTCGTGTCTCCCGTTGGCTCCCCATTATTGCTTCCGTACCAATTGTCATTTGTTTTGCACCTATCTATAATACAAGGTTATGATGGAATCGTAATGCAAGCGATAAAATAGAGATCTTTTTTGTTTTAAGATATTTTATTATTTCTCTCTAGCCATATGAACCAAAACAAACCGTAATCCTTTCTTTTAGGCTGTCTATAATTTTTTTTAGTTATTATTTGTTGAGATATGATCATATTGTTGAGATATTTTGAAATACTTTCCTATTAGATGTTAAGATATTTTACTAAATTAGGATAGTTGACGAATCTCTAATTGATAGTTGACAAATTTTTTATTAGATTAATTTAGGATACTTGATAAATCTCTGACTAGACTAATTAAAATTTTTATATAATTAGTATCAATTACAGATTCTATAATTTTTTTCCTTACCTCCTTCACTTATAAAAAGATGGCTCATTATACAGTTCATAATAAGAAAATATACATAAATTTCTTCACTCTGCTTTCGCTATATTTTTTTCAACATGGTATCAGAGCCACCGAAATTCTGGTGCCACATTTAATTTCTTTTATGAGTGCATAAACCACTCTAGGTGAGTTTTTCTTTGTCCTCACACATCCCGAAACTCTTTGTGCTCGTTTTAACCATTTTGATGTCAGATCTCGACAACTTCTACTTTCATATTGTTCGTCTCCCTTCGATCTCCTTCCGTCGAAATTTCAGTCCCATCAGACTTGACACGCTCTTCCACGTACTGTGTGAAGTCTCTGCAAGTGATCTTCACATACCTTTCTTCTCCAACGCGTAAGCCCCACTCACCCTAGTCAATTCTGTTTTACAATCAGGTTTAACTTTTTCGGACACTTATTTTTTGTTTGATTTTTCGGGTGTTGATTTAGGCATATCATTTCCAAAATGTCTTCCCAAAATGATATTGTTCGTGATATTATTCATCCACTTGATATTGTTTTGGATGTAACTAACTAGTCTTTGGGTTTCCAATATGAAACTTTTTCTCAAATGAAGACAATTATGACATTACGTTTCTGAGGATTCTCCTAAGTTTGTTCATGCTAAGAATGAGTATGGCGCTGATTACATTACTCGCTTGGACGACTAGGAGAGTATTTATAGCAAGATTCTACAGTGGATTTTTAATACATCAATCCCATCTATGAACAATCTTCTACCCAGGCTCGAGAATGCTAAAACTGCATGGAATTTCTTGGCTGCTCGGTACGACTGCTGCAATGATACTTCTTTTTAGTTTCAAATTGTGACAAAACTTTACCATATGCATTAAGAATCATATCAGTCCATCATTGAATTTTACTCTCAAATTGCTCTTCTTTGAGATTAGTTGATTGCTGTCAAACCCCAACTTTATTGTGCTGTAGACATGGAGCTCTTTGCCAAGTATCAGAACCGCTGCAAATTCATGCATTTTATGATAGCCCTTCGCAATGACTTTCAGTCCACTGGGGTTGCCCTTCTTCACCATATGCCACTTCCTACCATGGATCTTTCCATTGCTGAGTTAATTTTTGAAGAGCATCGTCACCTTAGTATGAAGTTACAGTCTCTCGATCTTATTTTGGCAGCCGTCTTTTCGCCTTCCTCCCAACATTCTGCTCTACGGTCATAATCCTCTTCTCAGAAATTATTTTGTCGATATTGCAAAAAAAGTATCCACTCGAATACTGATTGTGTCAAGTCGCAATAGAAAAAGATCCGTAACTCTCGTGATTCCTTCCAACAGGCTGATGCGGTTGTCTCCACTAATCCCTATGTCTCTAAATTTTCTTGTCAATCTACTTTGCTCACTACTGTTGACATTGAGGCTTTGGTTCATTAGGTTCTATCTCGTTCATCTACTGTATTATCTGTCACTCCAAATACTTCTTCTTAGTTTATGAATTCTGCTTGTTGTAATTATATGGCTTCTGCTCCCACCATTTTTCTGAACTAAATCTACTTTAGATCCCAACCATATTAATTACACTGTCGATGGTTTTGTGATGCCTATTAGCTATATTGGTTCTATTTCTACCTCCAACATCTCCGTCGGAAATACCTATTTAGTTTCTAAGTTATCGTCAAATCTCCTCTCTATTGGCCAATTTGTTGAGTTAGGTTTTGAGCTTCACTTTTCTTTTTGTGGTGTTGATGTGTAGGATTTTTGGACTGATCAAGTCATTGGGATAGGCCGTAAAGTTAGACGTTTGTTTGAAATGGTGAACTTGCAGATTCCTTCCACTACACCTCCGGCTGCCTTTGCCATCACTTCTAGCGCTTGACATTCTCATCTCGGTCATACTTCTTTATTTCGTATTCAGCAGTTGGGCTCTAGTGGTCTCCTTGACTCTGTCACTTTTGATAAGTTTGATTATTTTTCTTGTCAACTTGGAAAACAAATCCATTTCACTTTTAATACTAGTGGCTCTTTTTCTTCTACTCCTTTTGATCTTGTTCATTCTGATATTTGGAGGTCTTCCCTAATTTCTACTGATTGGGGCTTCCACTACTTTGTCATATTTGTGGATGATTTTTCGTGTTATATATGGATTTATCTTATGCATAAGCATTCTGAGTTATTTGCAATTTACAAATGCTTTTACCAAATGGTACTTACCCAGTTTTCTCGTACTATCAAAATTTTTCGTTCTAATAATGCTCTAAAGTGAAAAAAAAATTCATTGAGTTTTTGCAACAAAATGACACTCTCTCTCATTACTCTTGTCCCTATACATCACAATAAAATGGTCGAGCGGAGCATAAACGCTGTCACATTCTAGACACAATCCGATCCCTTCTCATTTATGTCTCGCTTCCTTAGGGAAGATGATACTCTTACTGCTGTCTACACCATCAATCGTGTCCCCTTACCCATTCTTGGCAACAAAACTCCTTTTGGACTGTTGTATGGTATCATTACTGATTATAGCTCTCTTCGAGTTTTTGGCTATGCCTGTTTTGTTCTTCTCCCCCGCATGAACGAACGAAGTTGGAACCCCATTCTAGGCTATATTGCTTTCTTGGTTATGACATTGAACAAAAAAGATACCGTTATTATGATTCTATTACCAAACGTCTTCATATCTCTCGTCATGTAGAGTTTTGGGACATAAGTTCTTCATCACCCTTTCCTCATTTCCCTTACTTCACTCTAGTCATTCCTCTGTCTTTACTGATCCCTCTATTATTTTGTTTTCTGAGTTTACTAACTCTTTTGCAGGTGATACCAGCTCCTCTGACAATCCATCCTCGGCCTCTTCCAATGACTTTGCTCCCCCTGTGGATCCGGCATCATCACCTGGTTCTCCTTAAGATGTGCATATACCATCTCCTTTAGCTGAGTCCTCCCAAGTTATTGCGCCTCATCGTTTTGATAGGGTAAGAGCTCATCCTTCCCATTTTCATGATTACCATTATTTCTCTACACTTGCTAGTCTTCATGAGCCTCACTCTTATCATGAGGCTAGTTCTGGTTCTCTTTGACAGCAAATTATATCTGATGAATTAGATGCTCTTACCAAAACACATACTTGAGACTTGATGGATTTGCCTCCTGGAAAGTTTGCAGTGGGTTGTAAGTGGGTTCACAAGATTAAGACTTGAGCAGATGACTCAATTGAGCGATACAAATCTCGTCTTGTTGCGTTGAATTGCTCTCAAGAGTATGGCATTGACTATGAGGAGACTTTTGCTTCTGTTGTTCGACTTACTTCTGTTAAATCTTTGATTGTTGTTGCTGTTGTTCGACGTTGGTCATTATTTCAGATGGATGTCAAAAATACCTTTCTTAATGGCAATCTTACTGAGGAAGTTTATATGAAACCTCCTTCTGGTTATGAGCATCCTCCTCACAAGGTTTGTCGTCTTTGTCGTGCGATCTATGGTTTGAAGCGGGCTTCTCGTGCTTGGTTTGCCAAGTTTACCTCTGTCATCACACAATAGGGTTTTGTAACCAGTTCTTATGATACTGCCTTATTCATCCGTAAAACTGTCTCTGGCACAATTCTTCTACTTCTCTATGTTGATGATATGATCATCACTGGTGATGATACTGCTAGCATTCGTGCATTTCAGACTTTTCTTGGTCATCATTTTGAAATGAAAGATCTGGGCACCCTCAGTTCCTTGATCTTGAGGTGACATCTTCGTATGGTTATTCTCTTTCTCTGACCAAGTATATTTCAGATCTTATATTCAGGAATGGTCTAACCGATAATAAGACTGTCGTGCCCCTTTGAAATATAATGCTCGACTCAACCTTATTGATGTTGTGTCTCTATCTGATCCTACTCTCTATCGATAATTGATTGGTAGTCTTATTTATCTCACAATTATTCGCCCTGATATTTCTTATGTTGTTCATATGGTCAGTCAGTTTATACATGAGTCTCGCTCACCCCACTATACTGCTGTTATTCGAATCCTCCGCTATGTTAAGGGCACTCTTTTCCATGCTTTATACTATTCATCTAAATCTTCTCTTGAGTTACGTATTTATTCTAATGCTGATTGGGATGGTGATCCTACGAATCGTAGTTCTACCACTGTTTTATTTCTTGGCAAAGTAAGAAACAAACAGTTATCGCTCAATCTACCACTGAGACTGAGTATAGTGCCCTTACTGATGCTACTGCTGAGCTTCCATATTTACGTCGTTTTTTAACCGACTTGGATACTTCTTAGCTGTCTCGTTCTTCTCTCTACTGTGACAACCAAAGTATTATTTAGATTGCGCATAATGATATTTTTTTACAAGCGCACAAGTATATTGAGATTGACTGCCACTTTATTAGGCTTCATCTCAATATGGCACTCTTCGCTGTGTTCGGTTTCCTCTGCTGATCAGCTTGCTGATATCTTCACCAAGTCACACTCATCTGGTCGTCTTAGTGAACTTGTTAGCAAACTCCAATTGACTTCTACGGCGCCACCATGAGTTTGAAGGGGGATGTTGAGATATGATCATATTGCTGAGATATTTTGAGATATTTTCTTATTAAATGTTGAGATATTTCCTAAATTAGGATAGTTGATAAATTTCTAATTGATAGTTAACAATTCTCTGATTAGACTAATTTAGGATAGTTGGCAAATTTCTGATTATACTAGTTGAAGATTTTATATAATTAGTATCAATTACTGATCTTATAATTATTCTTTTCCTTATTTTCTTCACCAATAAAAGAATGGCTCATTGTATAGTTTATAATAAGAAAATATACAGAAATTTTTTTCATTCCGCTTTCGCTCTATTTTTTTCAACATTATTAATTTATGATATCCTCCATACTTAGTATAGTGATTTATAATTTAGCTTGCGATATCCCCCTAAAAAAAAACTAGTTATCAGCTCCCATGTTTTTTGTGCATATTGACTGGTGATGAATATATGCTCTATGCTCTCATTATTCCCGGTGCATACCAATAGAAGTATTTCCCTTATCAATTTGCACCGACAAAATGAAAATTGGCAGGCCGAATTAGATGCAGGAATTCCATCAGATGATGATAGATTGCAGCTATCAGAAGGCTTGCTCGAAATGAGCTTCAGAGCCCACCACAATCTCCAAAATAGCAGTATAAGCAGAATCTCCTACAAACAGGATACCTAGTGGGGATAGGCGACAAGGACAAGCGATTGTTCATTGCAAGAGAGTCTAGTTTCATGTTGCATTATGTTTTATTTATGTACTTTTATTGTAGTTTACTCTGGTTGTATCTATTATATGGACCATCATTAATAGTGGCCAAGACTACTTAATATTTTATTAGTTTCTTGGAATGCGGAGGGTATTAATGTACCGTTTATGTAAAAAAAAAAAAAAAAGCACCGATAAAATGTCAAACGTTGACTACCAAAACTCATTTCATTCTCCCAGATATCAGTAATATCTTCACGCAGTCAGACTGGGCCATAGCAATCAGCATTACATGCCAAGCACATCTCATAAGAGAACTACTAGAGAATCTCATCCCCTGTCTAGTTTGTGCATCCTCTCTAACCTTTGCTTAACTATTAGTGCCAGTGCAAGTTCCTACCGTCTCAAAATTCAGCCCCTTTTCTTTCTTTAAATGGCAAAGTATTTTCCACTGAGCTTGACTTCCCACGAGACCAAGAGGCCATGACCCACTCACTGTAGAGAGGCACCATTCCTTTAACTAGTGCACCTAGCCCCCATATTATGTTGATGGATAGAGACACGTCGAGCGCTCACTCACTTTAACTAGTGCTGACCATGTGTCTCGAACCTGTGGTCTCTCTCACCACAAAAGTGGTGATGCTTTCTTCAGACAGTTCCATAGAGAAATCATTGTCACTGTACAATGATATTTTAGTTGGGGAGTTGAAATGATCCTTTTAGAGTTTGATTGAGTTCTGGATTGAGTTCATGCTTCGTTAGAATAATTAATAAGGATAATACATTTGTTCTTTTATGTGTCCTTTTTTTATGTTTTTTTTTTTTTGTTTTTTTTTGGCTCCAATTACTTCTTTAAGGTGGTGGTTGTCAATTCAGTACTTATCAAAGCGAGATCATGTCATTGCAGATGTCTTGACAAAGCTAAAACTGAGGTACGTTGGAGTTCTTTCCAGGTCATATATAGGGTCTTTATTTTTATTTATTATTTTTTTTAAAAGTTGAAACACCAAGCTAAATCCTCCACGTTCCATGCAATAACAAACATAAGGTTCCAAAATAAATGGATCAGGTCTTACAAAGTTTCAACATCAAAACAAGATAAATTACAACTAACACACCGTCAACTAGAGAACGACAGTGGAAGTGGGAAGCTGAAAGGGGTTGCTCACTGAATTCAAAAGTTCTTGCATTCTTGTATCCTCACAGTTTTTGGCCTTGGCTTCTTCGATATCAGCCTTAATATATTATGAGACTTTGTTAAAACACTTGTCAAAGTAATAAGCAGATACATCAAATTTATGTCGAATAATTTGCCCAATCAGAAAGCATTTGGATTCTGGTTCATGATAAGGTACTTCAAGATCCATATGGTGTGTACTCATTATACGATAAATATATATAATCTCATCGTGTCTTGATATTTTTTCTGTAAACATTTCTTCATAAATATTCCCAGCTGTACTCTGCATGCATAAGTTACATATATACTAGCATGCGGAAACAATGTAGACATACCAGATACGTTCATGAACAAACTATCGACTTACATATTACATGGGGCAATGTAACCATATGGGCCATTGAAAAATTTACAGTTCTCTAAGTAAGAAAATGAGAGCAATTCTACGAGACATACGTAGGGTTATCCAACAGTTGCAACTAACAAAATCAAATGTTTCCATCAGATTGCTGTGTTTTGTGAGCGAGCACTAAAGACTTCGAGTTTTACGCTACCCATGTACGTATCAGTTCAATAAGGTCTAGTCTTGACAATAGAACATACAAAATTTACGTGTATGTCCCTATTGAGTACAGTTCAGAAGCAAATTGATTCGGGCTGATCCACAAATAATGTCATGAGATAAATATATATGTTCATGCTGTTTTCAGTGACATGGGTAGATTCTGCTGCAGTAACGGATTCGATTTGGCAGGAATCACCTTGTTGCAGGTTGTGTTGCTATGATGAGATCTTCCTGTTGGAATTGTTATTGCATACAGATACGTTTTAGATTAACGCAAGAGTATAGGCGTTTCAGATTATTATATATTGCTTCTGGAAATAGAATTCTGATACAAATGTGTCTACTGGTTTGCTACCGTAGTACAGAAAACGAAAGGAACTTACTTGTTGACAGAAGTGTAGAAAACAGAACTGTAGAAAATAGGAGACTGATGCAGACAGAAGACAGGATGAAGATCGAGGCTAGTATTGGACACTATTTCCTTAAAATTGATTCGCCCTCCACTGTTTGCTTCTGGATTTCTTGGACGTCGATCTCCCAAGATACAACGATCGGTCTGCAGAGGGAAGGAAGCCGCAATCCCTCTGCTCTGGCGAATCCGATAAAAGTTCTCTCTGGTTGATGATTGATGTAATGCAGGACTGGACTGTTGAACAGAAAAACTGGTTCTTCTTAAGAGAGGAAACAGAAAAGAAAAGAAATTTCGTATATATTGAAACTCTGGACCCAGACCCTTAAACGGCAACTGTTGACGGCGACCGGTAATTGTTGGATCGCCGACCGTTCGCGACGTTGCGTAAGTGCAAAGTGCGCCTCTAAAGCGCCCATTCGCCCTCGCACACGCACGTGCGCGTGCGGGCGGTGCGTAGCACCCCCGTGGTGCTCAAGGTTTTTCCTCTTCTTACATAAGCAAAGTAATGGAACAAGCTGCCATATATAAATCCACATCCTTACAACACTCTATCCAATGTGGGACTATTTTTTCATCTTTCTTTTTGTTCATTTGCTATGTACTCAACTTTTGAAGCCAATTTCCATTCACTTAATTCATTTAATTTGAACCAGTGAATTGGCTCAATTTAATGTTCAAATTAGTGAATGAATTCAACACTTCCCACTGACCTACAAAGCCAATGAAGAAGTTGAAGACATGGTGGTAGCTGGACAGGGAGATTCATGGATGGATCCTGAAGCAGTGAACCCGCCTTCGATAGAGATAAAAGATGAATTTGATTAGATTAGATTAGCGATTTAGTTGGATTTAAATGATTTTTTTTTATCTTATTTTTTTTGCTATACATCTCTTGTAATGAAAATTGAAAGTAATTCGGGAGAAAGTGGACGTGCGATTCTTCTAAACGTGAGACTTTTTTAAATTTAGAACTACAACTCATCGTCTTTCTCATCTGTTTTTTCTCTAGAACCTATAAAAATATTTTTTAGTAGAATTTAATTTTTTTAAAAATACATCTCCCACAAACTCATTGATTTGATTTTTTTAATCTCTTAAATTTTTTAAATTCATGTTTCTAAAAAGATCTGGGAAAATTTTAAGTTTTTCGAATTCACTGTAACAAGTAAAATTAGGGTTTGAAGTTTTAGTTTGAATTTTTTTTATTCAAATGGAAAATTCCAACATGTAATTGGTATCGGAACACAAATCTAAAATACAATTTAAATTTATTCTTAGTTTTTTTTTTAATGTGAATTTGTTTGCAATTAATTATTACTTATAATTCTTTTGTGAGAGAAACGTCGGTTGTTGGTCGGGTTTTATTACCCGACCAAGCGATTATTTGGTCGGGTATTAATCCTGACCAACATATTTTTAGTTTGAAAATTAATATCCGATTCGAAAAATTTGAGATCGGACAACATAAGAGATAGAGAGAAGGAGGAGGGTTAAAGTTGGAAAAAAAAATTGGGTGCATAGAGTAAATTGGTGACATTTCAAAATGGAAGTTTGGTGTAAAGAACACTCAGGATGTCAAAAGTAAATTGCAGTGTGTAAATAGTTTATTCCAAAACTCTAAATTTTTTTTTTTCTTCCAATTCTCCACCACAAACTCTAAAATTTCTTTCGTCCTGCAGTCAACCTTCCCAAGGCATCTCCTTTTAAGACTATGAGTGAGCAGGCAATTTTTCTGGCAGGAGCTGCAAGCACCACGCCAAGGAAGGAGAAAAACAACTAGGCCCATTATAGTCGGCCCAAGTCTATTTTTAAAGTTTTTATTTTGTAATAAAGACTATAGCCAAAGCAAAGCTTATATGCAATTCTTGTTTCATTATTACATGTGAGCTTTGAAATTCTGACTTGTTATATATTTGCTGAGAGATTTTATTACTGAAACACATGTCTACTGAAAACAGAAGGACCCTATATAAATAGAAGGCTAAATTACAAGAAACCCAATTCAAGTCTCAGATTTTAACAAAAACTCCTGTAACTTTTTTTATATTATGTAAATCTCCGTAGTTTTAGGACTGAGGAAAAATCCGAAAAAACCGATTCGAACCTCTAAACTGAACCGAACCGAACCGATCGGTTAGGCTTTTTCGGTTTTTGGTTCGGTTCGGTTAAAAAATCGAAATTAATTACGGATCTCAGGTCCGATTCAAATGATTTTAGCTCTAACCAAAAAAGACCAGAAAAACTAAATTATATCCTACCCAATCCGAATCCATTAATAAAGTATCCAAGATCCAAACAATCATAAATTAATAAGATTAGTATTAATGCGAAGTTGATCATTTTTTTTCCCTTTTGTTAGCACCGACCCACACTCTAAGCCCAGTTTCTTTCTTTTATTTTTTTTTTTTAATAATTGCACTGTGGGCTGTAGGCCCTAATAATGTAAAAACCAACAAAATCGAACTCAACTGAAAATTCAATTTCCGAAGGATTTTTTCACCAAAATCCGAACCGAGCCGACTAATACTCATCTCTACCTAGTTTCATATTTCCTAAAAACTCCAAACAATATTAATAAAAAAATTAATGAATCAAATTAAAAATTCATCAAATACTCATTTCTCAGTATTTTCAAATTTACATTTTTTGAGTAAAACATACTAAATCAAGCAGTGAATGTTTAGAAATGTTATGGAATGGGTATCTATTATGCTTATAAGTTAACCCATTAGGATTTTCCAGGAAATTTAAAATCTCGTGAGGACTTGCATAACATTAAAAAGTTCATAGGAGTTTATAGAAAAACACGATATTTGATATTTCATGGGTTTCTTCTGTTTTAGCCTAAATAGAAAATTAAACATATAAAATAAATTAGATTTTTTAAGAATCTTGAATCCTTCATGATGCACGTGTTAATGCATTATATAATTAAAAATAGGGTTAATTACCGTCAGACCCGCTGTAGTATTGGAGGTGTGTAACTTAACACCTCTGATGTTTGAAACTCTCAAAAAACCCCCTAGACTTAGTTATTTTCACTCTCTTTTTTTATTAAAGTGCACTCTTGTCTCTCAAATTCCTATTCTACCATAATTCCTCCCTTTAATGAGTGTGCTGGTTAAAAGGAGGGATGATTGTAGAATAGGAATTTGAGAGAAAAGAGTGCACTTTAGTAAAAAAAAATAGAGTGAAAATAACTAAGTTCAGAAATTTTTTTGAGAGTTTCAAAATTTAGGGGTATTAAGTTACACAACCCCAATACTACAGGAGGTCTAACTGTAATTAATCCTAAAAAATAAATTGAAATTATTAATGGTTGGCCTCTCAAGTAGACAAGTAGAGAGACAATGAGATTTTAGATTAGATCTCAATAATTAAAAACGTAATCCCTTGCGGAAACCTTAAGCCATTTTTGACCAAATACGCAACTTAATTCTAATCCATCAAAGCATGCCACTTGAATTCTCTCCCTTGTTAAGCAATTTTCTTGTTAAACGAGATAATCATTGCTAATTAATTCAGCTAATCCAAATTATTTTAACAGAAAGATGTCATTAACTTTTGAGAAGCCTAATATGCTAACAGTTTTCTAATTCAAACATATTTGATGCTTATGATGACATTCACCTACCAACTCGGTTGTTGGGTGGCAACTGGCAACTGAACCCGCAACCTCTATTGATTCCGTTATTTCCTTTTTATTTGGTAACTTGCAGCAGATTATATCATTTTATTCGATTCCTTAAATAATCATTTTTCATTTTTTTTAAATTTTTTTTGAACAGACTTAAATAATCTTTTGTTCTCCTAAATTAAACAAATTATGTGTTATGACAATGACACCTTCTGGGGAAATTCTCACCACATTTTACTTAGTGAGCACCACATCCTTCTAGAAAAAATCTATATATTTTTGAATTCAATAAAGCGATAGAGTGAATATACTTAGAAACTGGGGATGTATGTAGAATTTTTCTCACTAAATTATAGTCTCATTTAAAAAAAAAAAAAAAAAAGAATAAATGGATTGAGATAAGGTAGTTGGCAACTTGTAGAATGGACAAATAAGGAAGAAGGGTAGTTTCCAAACGAGCAAACTATTTTTCCTAATGGGTCCACTTAAAAAAAAACAGTTGGGACTGAAAATCTAAATAAAAAATATGTTGTCATGTGGTGTGCTCATTTAGAAACTTCTAGAAAAAGTCCAAGTCTCTCTCTTGTGTAATCCCAGCCGCCCCTCTGAAAAAAGATGCTTTCAAAAAACAAACCAACCGCCCTTTTGAAGGAAGAAAGAAAGAAAAGAAAAGTATTTTAATTGATTCCAATTTTGGGGCTGTTTGTCTTCCCTTCATAAATTTCTAATCCTATCTCCTCCTTTTTTAATGAAGAATTTTCTAATTTAATAATAAAAATTACGGTCTATACATATAATTTTAAAGTAAGCATATCCAGACTTTGGAGTACTTTTGGTTGTTTAGGAGGATCCAAATTTAACATAATAATATTTCATACTTGTGAAGTTCGGATTATCCATTAAAAAAGATGGTCATCTCAAATCTGAATTATCATTATATTAATTGCTAAGTTTGGATTCTCCCAAATTATGAATCCAAGCTCCACAAATTTGAGCCAACCTACATTGGAAAATATTTTCGTTTTTTTTTAAATTATTTTTTATTACTAAATTGGAAAATTCATCTCTTCTAATATTTGCATTGAATTGATGGTTAATTAGGTTTCCCACTCCCCACCATGGGAATTTCCAAAGGAGTACACCGCTGGTCTTAGTGAGCATACTCCACTAAAATTCTTAAATTACAAGTTTGCCATTGAAAATTTAGAACCATATTGTTTTTGTTTTCAAACTCCATCTCCAAAAGAATACTTCTGTTCGAAGTTAGATACCAAACATATTATTTTCGTCCAGGATTAAATTCTAAATGTTATTATTTCTTGTCGAATTGCGGAGGGAGGAGTTGCAAGAGCAAATAGGAGGGTGCGCATATATTGAGGGAGGCGGAGATCAGGAAGCAGATGCTATGGATTTTTACTGTTGTGAATTATGAGAAGGAAGAAGGAAGAGGGTGTTGGATCACGAAAGAAAGAAAGAAAGAAAGAAGGTCTTTTAGGAATTTTTCGTTTGCTCGCTAGGTAAAAAACTTTTTGGATTAATTACAGTTGACCCTTGTAGTATTGAGAGTGTGTAACTTAACACCCCTGAAATTTGAAACTCTCAAAAAACTCCCTGAATTTATTTATTTTCACTCTTTTTTTTTTATTAAAGTACACTCTTGTCCCTCAAATTCATATTCTACCCCATCCTTTCTTTGAACCAGCACACTCATTAAAGAGAGAGATGATGGTAGAATAGGAATTTGAGAGACAAGAGTGTACTTTAATAAAAAAAAAGGTAGAGTGAAAATAACTAAGTTTAGGGGGTTTTTTGAGAATTTCAAATTTCAGTGGTGTTAAATTAGACACCCCTAATACTACAAGGGTCTGACTGTAATTAAGCCAAACTTTTTTTCTCAAAAGAAAAGGTGTGCTACTTTAGAAATTTCCCCCACCATCTATAACTTTCCAAAACTTGCTCCTTTAATAATTCTAGGGAAATCCTAAATGCGCACCATATTTTACTAGTTATCACCATTTCCCCCTATGTTGTAAACCACTTCAATTTGTAGCATGTGGTGCTCACTAGTACAATGTGGTGCGCACTTAGAACTTACCCTAATTCTATCTCTCCTCCTAGGCTCCTCCACTCCAAAAATTTTCAATTGTTACTTTTAATGCCCTCATCATCCTTTGACATAGATAAAGCCTTGCCGGGGAACGAGACAATAGAAGAATCTAGTGTTCTCAATTTGTCCCTTTCTCTTCTCCATTCTCAAGCCTATCCTTATTAGTTATCTTCACCCCTTCTACCTTGTCTTCCTCCTCAACCTCAAGAGAGAAGAAAATTAATTATTATTATGTTTCAGAGCCAGCTTGTCTCAAGGTCATCATTCTTCAAAGGCTCTCTCAAAGCCCTTGAAGCTGATATCCATCATGCCAACACCTTGTAACTATCCACTCTTTCGCTTTGTTTGATAATTTATATCAATATTTTGATCATGGGGTTTATTTGTATTTTTTTTTTTAAAAATCTTTTTTCAGGGCTGATTCTATTCAGAGAGCTTATGGGGGAGCCTGCCTTCAGATGAGGCTATCATACAGCCCCATGGCTCCATTCTTCCTCTTTTTGATGCAGTGGCTGGACTGTACTTGCACCTACACCCTCCCCAGCTATTTGGGCCTCCTCCAAATTCTAATTTGCAAGGTTTTTTACTTTCATATTCAATCTATTTTTTGTTTTTTTAAACAAGAATCAATTTGATTTATTTATTTACTTATAATCTTAAGTCTGTAGATTATTTGAAATATCCAGGCCTACTCTGATGAAGACTCTAGGATATCTACATATGAGAGGAGAGCCAGCCTCAGAGAGTTCTATGGTATCTATTGTTGTGGGCTTTGGTGGCATAAATTTTTGGTTAATTACAGTGAGACCTTATAGTATTAAGAGTGTATAATTTAACACTTCTGAAATTTAAAACTCTCAAAATTCTCTCTAGATTGAGTTATTTTCATTTTTTTTTTATTATTAAAGTGTACTTTTTATTCTTCAAATTTTTATTCTATTCTAATCTCTCTCTTTAAGCAGCACACTTCCTCTTTCTCCCTCCATATCCCTCTCTCTCAGTCACTCATGCTCCCTGACTGAGAGAGAGGGGTAGAGAGAGAGGGAGAGAGAGGAGAGAGTGTGATGGTTAAAAGGAGGGACGAGGGAGGGTAGAATAGGAATTTGAAGGATATGAGTATACTTTAGTAAAAAAAAAATTGTTTTGAGAGTTTGAAATTTCAGGAGTGTTAAAGTTACATATCTCTAATACTACATAGGGTCTAACTGTAATTAATCCTAATTTTTTTCATCCTTGTTGACATCAATGTGTGTATTTTGTTACTGTGTAGCTGTTATATACCCTTCTCTTCAACAACTTGAGAGTAACTTGGTGGAGAAAGAAGAACGGAACGAGAGGGATCGGTGTACAGAGATCGTCGGTCGAAAGAGAGTGGAGGAGTGGCGGAAGCTTTCGGATAAGGATGCGGATAGGGAGGATGAGTGTGGCATTTGTATGGAGGTGTGCACGAAGATGGTCCTGCCGAACTGCAATCATGCCATGTGCATAAATTGCTATCATGACTGGTACGGCATTGGCGACGCTTCGTTGAACTTTGGTTTGATCGATGTAGGAGTTTCGAGTTGGTATGGTTTGCTAAGTTTGATTTTGTGTTCATGTTGTGTAGGAATACGAGGTCGCAGTCCTGCCCCTTTTGTAGGGGAAGCTTAAAACGAGTTCGTTCAAGGGACTTGTGGGTGCTTACGGGCGCTGGTGATGTGGTTGATACCGGCACTCTAGAGAAGGAGAACTTGCGACGCTTCTATGGGTTTATAGATAAGTTGCCTCTCACAGTTCCGGACACCCTTTTCTTGGTCTACTATGATTATTTAGTATGATCCATAGAAATAGAAGAGATGGTGTACATATATACTGCAGAAAAAGAGCCGACCTTCTCTTATAGATAGAGTCTGGTAAGAGAATTCCCCCAACATAACTGTGTATAGGAACTGAGTTGCAATGCATCTTAATATCTTTTTTTTTTGTTTTTTTTAACCTCAACTCCAAGTTTGTTCTGGAACGTATGATCCTCCTGCTTTTGTGCACCCATTAGTCTAAGTCGTATTGTTTTTTTACAGCAAATTCAATCATTTCCTGTAATGTTGTTCATCCGTCGAAATATTCCCGTTTCATTTACTCTCATCTTTCTTTTTATTTTCTGGTGCTAGCGTCTTGAACCAGAAAGCATGGGTAGCGTTATAGCGATCATGTTCAAGTTTCCCTTCAACTGGTTATTCTTTCCTCGAGACATTTTTCTACATTAACCATCTTTGATGTAAATTTCTTGGCCGTATCACTCAGTATTACCTTCATGAACAATAATCTATCATGGTGACAGCATGACGAGCAATGATTTGTTTGTTCACCATCAATGCCAATCTCACCATCTTTTGTTTTAGTAAACTTGGTAAAGTTACATCTTCATAGATTCTATCTTGGTACTACTAATACTTCTAAATCCTGTTTTTAAGTGCTACTGAATTAAAGGTGAGAAGTGGAATCAATTTGAATTACTTAATCGAGGCACTAAAAAAAAATAGGGGTATTTACTGGTTTGCCCCTCAAATCTTTATATATTATGATTTTGCTCCCCAAATCTTCATATTTAGAATTTTGCCCCTCAAATCTCATAAGTTACAACAATTTTGTCCCCCTCTCTAACACAGTTAAATATTTGACCATTTTACCCCTCTCTTCTTCTTCTCTCTTCCTCCTCTCTTTTTCTTCTCTCTTCCTCCTCTCATCTCATTTTCTTCATTATTTCTCCTCTCTTCTTTCTCCTCTCTTCTTTCAGTATTTAACTGTGTTAGGGAAAAGAGGAGAAGAGAGGAGGAAGAGAGGAGAAAGAAGAGAGGAGAAATAATGAAGAAAAGGAAAAGAGAGGAGGAAAAGAGAAGAAGAAGAGAGGAGGAAAATAGAAGAGGAAAAGAAGGGTAAAATGGTCAAATATTTAACTGTGTTAAAAAGGAGGGCAAAATTGTTGTAACTTATGAGATTTGGGGGGCAAAATTCTAAATATGAAGATTTGGGGGGCAAAATCATAATATATAAAGATGTGAGGGACAAACCAGTAAATAACCCAAAAAAATAATAATAACCAGCTGAGAGAGCAGTGTCAGACGTCCGCTCTCAAGTGCATGCAGGTTAGGTGCACACATGTATCCGGATGAGTGCGACACCAGTGTGCGCTGCATTCATTACGCCCGCACCTAAGGTGAACCGGCGCACGCCCAGAGTGCATCAAGATGTTGCGCACACCATAAGAGCGATGCGCGCTGTGCGTGCGACCCCTGAGCGCTCCGCACACCGATGACGCTTCGTGCGTTCACGTCATGCATTTGTGGGTTTGTTGTAATTACGCTGAATATTTGTTGCAACTTTTCCATGATCCTCTCTGATCACAGAGAGATTTGAGATAACATTTACGTTCTCTCAACCTATAAAATAGAGACGGATACAAAAGGGAAAAAAAAAAAAAGTCTATACGCACAAGAGACAGAGGCACGTCAGAGAGCAAGTCCAAAGACGGAGACTTTCTCAGTTCCTCTTCTTACTCCAGAGCTAGGTAAAAAGAGAGCTTCATGTTTGGATCGTCAACGGGAGATCCAAATATCTTCCTCCGTTGCCAAGAAATTTCACAAATTAAAAAAAGAAATTGAGCGATCTCTATGTGAAATGTCTATTATTGACTAACGATGTCAAGTTACGGAGTTCAGTAATTCATTATAGAAAATTATTTAATTACGAAATATAATTACAGGAGGAGAAAAATATAAAGCATGCACAAGAACGGAAGCGTCCTGGTTTTAAAAGAGAGGAGCATGGATTACTCACGGTTAACTTAATATTCACAAGAGAATTGAAAGTTAATAAATATAATAAATAAAGTTGTTTGATGTCATTGGCCGCTGGCACCCCTTTTGAACGGAATGAGTTGGTATTTCTTATACTTCGAATGTAAAAATTTGGAAATGATCAATGAATCTAGACATTTCACAAAGAGACACAAAAGTTCAAAATGGCTGAGATGGATCACAATCAATCATCCATTTCTTTAACTTTTTAGCACAAAGTATTGTCTTTTTGTTGTTTGATTTGAAACAAGTAGATGATTTCAAGCAAATATAGTATCACGTTTCAGATATTTCCCGAGGGATTGTTCCTTATGGCTGATGATATAGGAATATCAAATTGGACTAATTTTTTATGACTTTTTGTTTGAATAATACAAAATGATGGGGAAATTCTATTTTACACATGACAATTTATTCTTGATATGTACGGATATGAAACTTGCAAATAATTATAAGTTTGTCAATTTTTTTCTTGACTAAGTTAACCCTTTTAAATCCAAAAATCTCTAAAATTTCTTAAAAATTTAAAATACGTATCATCTTCCTCTCTTTTCTCTCCCTAAAACCCAAAAAAAATTATTCTTTTTATGCTATTTAAATCCTAGAAAAAAATTCATCTTCCACAAACTCGTCAATTTCCTTATTTTCTAAATTTTTTACATTCGAGTTCCTCAAAAAGTTGGGAATAAATTTTAAAATTTTCGAATTCATAGTGACAAGCGAAATTAGGGTTTAGAACTTGAGTTTTTTGAAGTAAATGGAAAAATCCAACGTACAATTGGTGTCGGGGGATAAATCTCATGTACGGATTAAAAAAATTTTTAGTTTTTTATGTGTTTTTATTTGCAATTGATTGTTACCAATTTTTTTTTTTTTTTTTGCTGGCGCGATACTGAGTCACCGATCAGAGTAAAGGGTTGGGGCTAGAAGTGGAGGGTGGGGCTAGAGGCAGTTCGTGGCAACGGAGTTGGAGGTGGTGACGGAGGTGGGTGGATAGAGAAGCAGAGTTTGGAGGAAAGTTTGGAAATTTTAGGATTCAGTCGCGATACACGAAAATAGGAGAGAGAGAGAGAGAGAGAGAGAGAGAGAGAGAGGAAGAGAGAGTTAAATTTAAAAAAGAAAAAAAAAATTGAACGTATAGCGCAAATTGGTGGTGTTTTAAAATGGGATGTTGGCGTAAAGAATAATCTGGACGCAAAATTAATTTTTAGTGCGTAAATAGAATTTCCCAAAATGATGTGATACTTCTAATTATATGCCTGTTGAATGGAAGCATTGAGGAAATTGTTATAAGTTAGTCACAAGAACAATGCGATCACCACCGCCATTGGTTGGTTGATTTTGAAATTTACTCGCTTTTTTTCTCCTATTTATTAACCAAAATAAGACGAAAGAGGACAAATTCAAAATTTTGGATCCAACTTGATGAGGTTGAAAGTTAATTTGCTAGATATTAGATAGATACATCTTGTAAGCTTTTTCAGTATAATGATCATCGGTGGGTGATGAGTTGCAACCCATAATATTTGGTCTCCAATAACAATCCAAAGGTGAAAGCCCACAAAGCCCAAAGCCCACAGAGGAATGCCTCTTCGGAGAAGAATAGTAGCGCGGATTGTTCTCCTATAATAATCCTATCCTTTATCTTTTCCTTTATATTTTCTGCTTTATGGAGAAAAACAATAATCCAATGTGTTTATTTTTTTTTCTGAAAAAGATAAAACTAATGTATTTGTTTTTTTTTTTAAATTTTATTGCAGGTAAAAGAATAATTCACAGAAGATTGAAGAGAAAATTTTATAGGACTGCTATTAACCCAGCTTAATTATATGGTACGGAACGTTCGGCTATAAAAAACGTCATTCACAGAAAATAAGTATAGCAGAGATGCGCATGCTCCTGGATATGCAGCAACACTAAGAGAGATAAAATGAGAAATAAAGATATTCGTGCTAAACTAGGTGTAGCTCATATCGATGAGAAGATGCTAGAAAATCGCTTACGATGGTTTGGTCATGTGCAACGTAGGCCTATAAATACACTAGTTCTTATCAATGTAGGACAATTTAAAAGAACGAAGGAAAAATCGAAGAAAATATAGATGGAGGTGATACGAAAAGATATGAATTCTAGAGGTTTAAACGAGAAGATATTACTTGATATAAATGAATGAAGAAGGACTATCAAAGTGATCGATCCTACGTTTTTTTTTTTTTTTTTTCATATAGTCTACTCCAAATACTTAGGATAAAAAACTCAGTTGTTGTTGTAAATGAATAATCCAGTGTATTCCTTTATCTCTTGGAGAAGAAGGGAATAATAACGCATTTAATTTTTTGGATAAAAATAAATAAATCTAATATATAAATCATTTTATTTTATTTTGTTTTATTTTGAAAGTAAAAAAAAAAGGGAAGAAAGCGAGAGAATGGACCAAAATAGTTGGCTCGGAGAGTGGGTCCGGTCAAAGCAATAAAAAAAAAGACACAGGAGGTCGTATTCTCCGATGCGGGCGCGCGCATAAAGCGGCAACCCACAAGTTTCCAGAACTGTCTACCGAACTATGCGACGGCGCTGGACCGGACGGTCTGGTCCGGGCCCACGATCTCCACCCTCGCCCACCAACCGCGACCGGCCCGGTTCTCCTCCATCTCTATATCATGCCAGTCCCCCCTCACCGAGCCTACGCCCATCTCAAAATCCATCGCCCAAAAAAAGAGGAAAAATCTCATCTTTTTGTCTTCTTCTCTCTCAAGAATCTTGAAAATGTCTTGCTACCGTGGGAAGTACGCCGGTAAATTTCTATGATTACTAAATCTTTTTTACAGTCTTTTGATCTTTGATCTTGAATTTGTTTGCTCTTTGTTTCGATGTTTGTTCTCTCAATTCTTTTGTCTATCTATGTTATTAGATCTAGTGTTTATTATTTAGCTAATAATCTATATGACAATAATCTTTTGGAAGGAAAAAAAAAACAATTTTTAATGTATAAGATCTGTTCGCATGGATTTCTTTGATTTAGATCTAGGTTAGTTATTCAGCCACCCTTGTGAAACCAATTTTGGATATTTCAACATAAAACTCTATTATTAAATACTTAAAATGGAGTTTCTAAATGTAATCTCCAACTTAAGTGAAACTCCAAAACCTCATCTTTTTTCTTTTTGAAACTTTGTACAAGAACTATACCCAACTTAAGTGAAACTCCATTTTCTGATGAACTAGGCCTCATCAATCTTGACGAAGATGAATAAGATGCTATAATATATTAGAAAAATCAAATTTTTATTTCTCTCTCTTTGCTTAGATCTTAGATTAGTGTTTAGCTTTGGATAATAGATCCCATCTGATATTATTATGTTGTATATTCAACTGGATTGTGATTTTGTTCTCTTTGCTAGCATATATACTTTTTGATCTGCTTATAAAATATTTGAATATTTTGCAAGTTTCATTACAGTTCTTTGATATTTATTAGTATTATCATTGTTTTTTGATCATTTTGTTTGCATTTATTTACTGATCGTGTTCTACTTATTTTTATCATATTTATATTTGAAGTAATCGAGCTGCTATACTTTTAATTTTATTTTTGTTTGAATTACTTTTGAAAAATAATTTTGATGCAGCATGTACTTCTTTTTCCAGTGTTAAGTGCTTAAATTTAGTGACTCAGCTTTAAGTAATTATGTTTAATGACAGGATAATTTGGTAGAGAGCATCAGAGACAGTTTGTATTTTAATTAGCTTGGTATTTAAAAGTTTGGTGCAGATTTTAAACCTTGATTTTATAAAAATATTTAATATTTTATTAAAACAACTATATAACTGGTTGATTTTTCTTTTAGATTGTTATCTCGCTTCACCCTTTTGAATTAAGGAAAATTCTATTTGCACCCGGCATTTTACTCTTGAAGCACGGTTTTGAAACTTATAAATAATTACAAGTTTACCATTATTTTTTTGGACTAAATTACCTTTATAAATTCCAAACCAAGACTTCTTAAAATTTAGAACTACAACTCATCGCCTTCCTCCTCTATTTTCTCTCTAAAATCCTAAATAATTTTTTTTGGTATTTAAAACACATCTTCTATAAAATCATCAATTTGATTTCTTAATCCCTAAAAATTTTGTATATTAACTTTCCTGAAAAGATTAGAAAAATTTTAAATTTTTTGATTTCACCGTGACAAGTGAAATTTGGATTTGGAATTGGAGCTTGAGTTTTTTTATACAAATGAAAAATTCTGGTGTCAGAGAAATAAATCTATGATACGATTAATTTTTTTTTTTTTTAGGTTTTATGCATATTTGTTTGAAATTTATTGTTAATTAGCTTTTTTTTTAATGGGAGAGATTTCGCTTGCTGGTCGGGTGTTAATACCGACCAGCTCGTTTCTTAGTCAGGTATTAATGTCCGACCAAAATATCTGACTAAAAAAAAAAAGGATAAAAATAGGATCGGGTGAGCCTTTAGAGAAAAGGAGGATGGGTATTTTGGAAAAAAATTTGGACGCAGAAAAGTATTTCAAAATAGGAGTTTGGTGTAAAAAGTATTCAGATTGCCAAGTGTAAAATGCCGCACGCAAATAGAATTTCCCTTGAATTAAGGCTGTGAGTTTAGGCAAAGAATAAATACCTAAATTTGTTTTAAATGTTGTTTGTTCGCATGTATTTGTATGGTTATTGATCGGTACCTTTGTCACTGTTCCATTGCATAGATTGTATCTGCTTATTTAGTTATTGCTTTGAAACTTGGTTTGGTTCTGTTGATGCATACCCTTCCATTAGTTTGAAAACTAGCAGCTGTGATGCTCTCTTCTCCTGCGTAATTTTGTAATTGATCAAAACTTAGTAGTAGAAGCCGTAATCATATCTTTTATGGCTCTCTCCCTGTATAAAATTGGCTTATCCGGTAATTTGGTCCTATCTTGGTGGCAACAGATTTTAATGTTGAAACTGTCGAACATAGCCTTCTGGTTTCTGACCTGCTTCTGTCGCACAGCGTAGCAGCATTTAGATTTGTGTTTTAGATTTCACTCTGCCAATTTGGTTTGCAAAACGTAGACCTAGAAGCCACTGCTTCAAGTTGATTTTTTTCCCCGTCACTTATAGTTCCTTTTTTTGTGTGTGGCCTGAAACTCGTAGGATTACTGGACAATGATCTTGTCAACTATGTTTTTCACTTCAAAGACGTACTATTTTGTGGCATGTCTTTTACTTGGATGGATAGATCTGGAATGTCTTTTACTTAAATGCATAGATCAGATCAATGCAGCATGCAACAGTTTAAGTATGCTATGTCGAAGGAGACTCACATTACTTTTAGTATTCTAGTCTGTTAAAAGTTTCTGGTTCTCAGGTATCTTCAATTTCATTCAATTCTTACGTTTTAGTTGCCGTCTTCTTATGTAATCTTTTTAGCTCCACTGAAGAGTTTAATCTTTCTAGCTTCGTGCTGTTATAACTAAATGTTGGATTTCTTTTTAGTTGCACAACTTAAGGTCTGACTTTGGATTACACTGCAGATGAGCTCATTGCCAATGCTACCTACATTGGCACCCCAGGCAAGGGCATCCTTGCTGCTGATGAATCTACTGGCACCATTGGAAAGCGTCTCGCTAGCATTAACGTTGAGAATGTGGAGGAGAATCGTCGTGCTCTTCGTGAGCTCCTCTTCTGCACCCCTGGTGCCCTCCAGTACTTGAGTGGTTGCATTCTCTTTGAGGAGACCCTCTACCAAAAGACCGCAGCTGGAAGGCCTTTCGTTGAAGTTCTCAAGGAGGGAGGAGTCCTTCCTGGCATCAAGGTTGACAAGGGCACCATTGAGCTTGCAGGAACCAACGGCGAGACCACCACCCAGGGCCATGATGACCTTGGCAAGCGCTGCGCCAAGTACTATGAAGCTGGTGCCCGTTTTGCCAAGTGGCGTGCTGTCCTCAAGATTGGCCCAAATGAGCCCTCCCAGCTCGCAATTGATGCCAACGCCCAAGGCTTGGCAAGGTATGCCATAATCTGCCAGGAGAATGGGTTGGTCCCCATTGTGGAGCCAGAAATCCTCGTCGACGGATCCCATGACATCAACAGGTGTGCTGATGTGACCGAGAGGGTTCTTGCGGCTTGCTACAAGGCCCTCAACGACCACAAGGTTCTCTTGGAAGGTACTCTGCTGAAGCCCAACATGGTGACTCCCGGCTCAGACGCAGCCAAGGTGAAACCAGAGGTGGTTGCAGAGTACACGGTGAGGGCCCTTCTGAGGACCATGCCCCCCGCCGTGCCCGCTGTCGTGTTCCTCTCTGGAGGACAGAGCGAGGAGGAGGCCACACTAAACTTGAACGCCATGAACCAGCTCAAGGGGAAGAAGCCGTGGTCGCTGTCCTTCTCATTTGGCCGTGCCCTCCAGCAGAGCACGCTCAAGACATGGGCCGGGAAAAAGGAGAACATCCAGAAGGCGCAGGCAGCGTTCCTCGCCAGGTGCAAGGCCAACTCGGAGGCTACCCTCGGAACCTACAAGGGAGACGCAGCTAAGGTAGATGGCGCATCTGAGAGCCTCCACGTGAAGGACTACAAGTACTAACTTTGCCTTCTTTAGTAACCTTAGACTTCTGCTGCTGCTGCTGCTGCTGCTGCTTTATTTTTGTTTCCGTTCAATGCTTTTAGTAAGTTATATTTTGCTTCTGCGCTAATAATTTTGGAGGCATATTATTATTTTTTAACCTCCAGCATACTTGCTTTAGGTGTTTTTTGTCATGAATTTGGAGATAATTTCTTTTCGTGAAAATGGTAATTGATACTGACCGATGCGTGAGTATCCATTTCCACTGCTTGAATTTTACTTTTGTGATGACTGTGTGCATCATATACTCTTTTTATTTGTATCGTGTACTTTCTTTTGTTCTCAATCTTGCATTTTACTTTGATTGGGTTGATCTCTCTGTGATTGTATATTTTAACTCGATTCGTTGATCTCTTTAATTGTCCTCTTTATAAATATTGTGTTTTGATTTTAATTATTTTGATTTTCGTTAATTGTATCGATTATGGGTAAATAAATATTATAGAAGATGAAACAAGGGGGGGCTTGCATGCAGAAGGCAGTTTGATTGCGAGTGATAATTTGAAGTTGAGAGCTCTAAAATGTATTGCACCAAGTGAGCTCTTTGAAACCATTTGACGTGCAGCTGGGGATTCTTTGAAAGTTCTAGTGTTCAGTTGCACTGACAGGGGGTGTAAAAAGAAGCAGCCTCTCCTTTTGTCTTACTGCATTTATATTTCTTTTATTTTTTACGTTTTACGGGTATTGTTTGGGTATTGAATACGAATCCAGACCCGGGTATTGTTTGGGTATTGAATACGAATCCAGACCCGGTTCAGAATCTCAGTCACAACCAAAATTTAATAGGTATGTCATCCGTGAAGATGTTCTTTATGTTCAGTTATGTAATACTACTTTTTTTTTTTTACAGATTAGGATGTATTACTTTTTATGTTTACAGATTAGGATTGAATTACTTGTATAATATAAAATGTTAATCACACTCAGACCCTTGTAACATGGGGGGTGTATAATTTATCATTCATAAAGTTTAAAACTCTTACTTAGATCTTTTGTACCGTGAAAAAAACGGACAGCATTCTAGTAGGTCTAAGTAAGAGTTTTAATTTTTAAATTTTAAAGATGATAATTTATAGGGGTCCGAGTATAATTAATCTTTAACATAAAAGCATCCAATGTTTTAACACAAACACCATCACCACGACAACAGCAAAGAGTTTGAGATAGAATGGTAATCACATGGATGACTATTTGCTCCGGATTGGGATGTCTTGGCTAGAGAATGATGCAATTTTGGAACCTTTAGCTTCCAAATGTTCTTTCTAATGGGAGCTTTTATGGGCACATGCAAAATTGCAAAGCTAAGTTTACAAATATTACAATTTTTAGACAAGTTTGTTCACATCTTTACCATACGACGATTAAATGCCAAAGAGAATTCGATGAACTCAAACAATTGAAAATTACATTTGAGTAGTAATTTTTGAGTCGGTAATGCCTTTGCTATTTTTTTGTTCAAGAATTTTGAAGTCAAGATTGGACGATTTTGATTTGATGAGCCCATAGAAAGATTAGGACGCAAAAATTACACCGCTTATCAAAATATGATTCAACAAATCTAGAATTTTCAACTTTTGGAAAAAAGGTGCGAGAACGATCAGTCTTCGTTTCTTAAAATTCGCTACCATTGGAGGAGAAGAGATTATGTGGCTTAGGATTGAAGTAACGATTGAGATTCGTTGAATCTATGTTCATTATTTCGTTGATCAAATCTCTATTCATCATTTCACTTGGCGTTTAAATGCTGAATGGTATTAAACTAAATGGAACAAAAATTACTGGCAAACCTATAAAATTTAGGGGTTTTTACATATCTATCCCTTAATTCTTTAAAAATTGAATATCAATTCCTCAAAACTTTATATTTTGATTTTAATCCCAAAACATTTAAGTTACACTCTTTTAATCTCCTCAGTCACTTCCGTTAGCCAAATTAACTTTTTAGCAACTGGTTAGTGGAGTTGGAGTAATAGGAGAACTTGAGAGAGGGGAGGGAAAGACGGTGAGGAGGTGAAAGGAGATATTTGAAAGTCATCTTTTAAACTTTCTAATTAAATCATGGATATTTAGATTATTTTACTTATATATAAAAATTAAAAAAAAGACAGTTTATTTTCACAAAATAAGTAATGGAAAGACTAAAATGGTAGAACTTAGATGTTTTGGAAAACTAAAATCAAAATATGAAGTTTTGAGAGATCAATATTCAATTTTTAAAAAAAATCAAGGGATCAATAAGTAAGAACCCATCTGCCAAAATATATGAACACATGGAGAGTATTTTTAGCAATTCTGGATGTGTTCATAAAAACTCTCTTTTGAAGTCCCATCTGCCACTTATGAACACAACCATAGCCAAGTGTTTCCAGCACGAAACAAGTACAATAACCTTGAGGAAGAACATGCTAAATGATAAATGACACTTTTACTTTGCCTTGATTGAGAACTTCATATATTTAAACTTCTACAGATAACTAAAGCACAAAATGTGACAGATAAAACAGAGGCACACTGTGGCCAATGCAACCAAAGCCATGAAAAATCAATTGATTGAATATATACACCCAACAGGGTGGAAGGTTAAAAAATGCAAAGCAATGCCCAGAAGGGCACAGAAGAATGAGGGACATTGTTCACTGACAGTAGAAGCTGCTAACTGTCGGATTTCTTCGGTTGACGCCAGAATGAAACAGTTCTTGACAAGGAGCCAAACAGGGTAGCTTTAGGTGCCGGTAGCTTTTTTGCATATAGGCGCTTTCGTGCAAGATCAGAATATTTTGTTCCAGGTTCCTTCGATCGTTCAATCTGCAACACATACACCAAGTAAGAAACATAATATGGGTAATCACACAGGTATGAAGGCAACACGTAACTCTGATGTTCATTTTGGTGTATCTGATCAGCATCTGAGTGTCCTTGTTACATTAAGAGTTTAAGACCATCGTGACAGTTGAAAAGAAATTGGTTTCAGTTCATAATTTTCCAATTTGTCACAGGTCCGGTATGCCTTGGACATGTAATTTACTTTAGGAATGTCCAACAAGCGTTCAAGGACTACTGGTATATCCGTGCATCCAGTACACACCCGATATGTGTACTTCATTTGGGTATCTGTTAGTGTAGTATAGATAGACGACCATGCATAATGCCATAATCTCATCTCCTCCACGAGCGACGTCTAAAGCTTGAGTTGCCCATGCCTAGGCTTGGTTCATCTCCCACCAAACTGCGATTGAAAATATAAAACTTCTGCAATCACTCACCTTGTATTTTCTTTGGCTTCTTCTACTTCTACTTTTATTTATTAATTTATTTATTTTGAAGAAAGACTACATCTGTACTCAATACCCTTAATTTCAAGGGAATGTTTCACGATTATCAGATTTACATAATAAAACTGCATCTTCTGATGGTGTCTAATCTGACTTTGATCCTACATTTTAATTACTGCTGGTGAGTAACCCTTTTACTAGGATTAGAGTGATTAAAACCAAAGTGTATCTCTACTGAAACTAAATATAAGAAGTTGCTTACTTTGATCATTGGCATCTATGAACGTAATATTCATATACCTACAGCTAGGAAAAATTGTTTATGGAGCCTCCAATAGGCTTGTAATAGTTTTTAGTCCCTTCGAAGATCATACTAGCAACTCCAATGCGGCCAGAAGTTTCCCTCCCCTAGTCGTAAACTTTTCGATCAGAAAACAAGATGCTCTTTAAACTTCAGTAGACTCATTGTGTGCATCATTGTGCTTACTTTCGAGCTAAATTCTAGTTTTTTTATTTCTAGAGAGTAGAGTTAGAAAAAATATTTTGCAAGTAACTTAGACCGTATTGCACATTTCTTAGTCAAGGGAATAAAATAAATAAAATAACGAGCAAACAATAAGGTGAGGAAACTAAATTCAAATAAGTAATGAAGCCTATTGGAGGTTAGTACCCATTTTCCCTCTCGGTTCTTAATGACCAACTTCTCAGGTTCTATCTGTTTCCTCTTTAGTATTTCGTTCTCAGTCATACTAGCCAACATCAATAGGGCCCCCAAGTCATATAGAAGTATCCAAGACAACATTTAGAAACAAAATAACTAAGCCTGACACAAAAATAATTTTAAAAAATGTAATGAATGCTACCCATATCAAGTACCATTATCACGTTCTACGCTTTTCTTTTTTCCTTTTTTTGTATTTAATTTAGTATTAGAAAAAATGATTTAGAATATGTAATCAATGCTACCCATTTCAAATACCATTATCATGTTCTATGCTTTTGCTTTTGCATTTTTTGTATTTAAGTTAGTATTAGTCCTGTAGTTATTTGGCACTCCCTTTCTGCTACTTTGATTTGGGCTATCTTAATGGATCCGTCTCCTAATGTTTCTCATGTCAACAGATGCCATATATGACATGATCTCAACATCTTTCTCACATGGTTATCAGTTCATGGACATAGTCCTCTCTTGTAAACCTTCCTTGTAAGAATAAATATAACAAACCACGCAAAAGAAGACACTCTTCTTTACTATTCTTAAGAAGAGAAAGGTGCTCTTCTTAAAACATATATCATTATAAGTATGTCTCTTGAACCTCTATAATTCTAATTTACAGTTGTATTAGAGTGTCAAAACTCTTTTAACACTCTAATAACCGTGGCCAACATAATCACTGTTGACGAAAAGATACAGATGTTAGAGGCTTAAATGAATATATATTGCTCAATAGGAATAAGTAGAGAAGGAGCATTCACGTTTATTGATCTAGCGTGATTATCTTTTGGTTTATGTAGCCTATTCCAAATACTTGGGATAAAATCTATGTTGTTATTGTTATAACCATGGCCAACAGAATCACTGGTAATCTCTTTATTGACCACAGTTATCACACTTGAATTAAGTTGACCATCACCCACACAGCGGTGATGCAAAAACCTAAATTGATTTGTCTTCTTTAATCTACCTCAGTTCTACTAGAGGTTTTCCACTTCAAACAGACCTTAAATTAGAAAAAATTATTTTATATCTGGATTTAGTTTAGGTTTAATCCCGTATTACCTATTGGATTGTCCGTATGGTATTAAGACAACTTCAAATATATGTATCTTTTGACTCATAATGAAAAAATTAGTTGGTTCTGATTATTTCATAGCATGCTATCAGAATGCGTTATGAAATAAATTTCAGCCATCAATCACAACCATCCTAATCGATAGTAGACTCCTACTCCGACTCCAATTCCGACGCCAGCTCCGATTCCGACTCCGACTCCAACTACAAAATCGTATCAATAATTCAATTTCGACTTCGAACCGCGATGGCGTTACCAATTCGATTCTGTATCTGCTTCAATTTCGGCTTCTTCTCTGCTTCGTGACTGCACGTACTATAACCGATCCCTCCTCAACTGTAAGGGTGTAATACAGATTTAATGCAATTATTTTTCCTTCCATTGCCTACTACTGCTTATAAGAAAAAAGTTTATCTGCCGCCTACTACTATTTCTATGAAAGATATTTATATGTTATCTACTACTGTTTCTAACAAAAAAGTTTATCTATTGCCTACTAATACTTCTAAGAAAAAATTTATCTATTGTCTAGTACTGCTTCTAAGAAAAAAAGTTTATTTTTTGGCTAGCCAACTGTAACAAATTGGCTATCCATCAGAATCACCTATGGAGAAAGAAACCAAATTCTCCAAAAATAAGAAAATTTATTTCTGAATACACAGATAGGGAGTACAAGGAAATCTATCTCAGATGCAAAAATAGGATATCTTGCTACAAGTATAATTTTTGCTGTAACTGAATGTCAGCAACTATAAATACCTCTCTTTCAAAGAATAGAGGGACAAATTCTTAGACTTCAAGAAGGTCTGTTGTTTATCCAAGATCCAGTATATTTAGTTTTAAGAGGAAAAAGAGAATTTTGAGGGATTTGTAAACCTTTTATGATTAAAAAACTAAGTCAGATAACCGACTCTTCATGCGAGGATGTGTAGCCTTGAGAACCATCTCACCAAACCTCATTAAACTACTGTGTACATATTCTTAGTATTTTCTTTATTATCTGATAATCTTACTGCATGTAATCATCCAAGATTCTCTACATCTCAGCAACTCATCCTAAGCATACGAACCTAGTTCGAGGACCTCATTAAACTACTGTGTACATATTCTTAGTATTTTCTTTATTATCTGATAATCTTACTGCATGTAATCATCCAAGATTCTCTACATCTCAGCAACTCATCCTAAGCATACGAACCTAGTTCGAGCTTGCCTCGAGCCCAGTCTCTGTATATAGTGCTCGAATTGGCTCGGCAAATGTAGTAGACCATAGTGCTCGAATTGGCTCGGCAAATCTAGTAGACCAAATGTGGCATCAACACTCTGCAACAAAAATCTGGTTTCTTTTGTTCGTAAGAGGTTATTAAAGAACATTGGTTTGTTACGAAAAACTTGCCTTGACCTTTCGTTTTTTGCTAATCAGGTTGTGATCTTTATTATATGGCATGAGTCAAGGAGGGTTACTTGGAACAATAAACAAAGCAGGAGAATTTGACAGAAGTGTGGCATTGATATAAAACAAAATGTGGATTCTAAGTTCATGATGCTACAGCTGAGAAATTGAAGGCGAAAATGCCTGTCACCAAAGAGGAAGGGAAATTGTCAAGGCTTTGTTTCTTCTCGAGGCCTGGGTTAAAATGGGAAACAATGGGTTTAAAGCTCAAAAAGTTGAGAAGAGAAAGAGGGATAAGCTGGGCTATTGGGAAAGGAGAATTTAGGGGCATGTCGGTCACTATTGAATGACAATTTATTTAAACATTATTCATATTCGAAATAACGTCTACCCCAAGGGAGTTTTTGCCATGTGGGCCTCATATTGTTGGGGATTAATATCTAAACATAAAATATTTTAGAATTTTTTAACTTAAAAACTATATATTTTTGCGTAAAATATTTGGGAACATGTGAAAGAAATTTCCCCATTCTTTAAAACCATTGTTGAATGAGAATTCAAATATATACCTGTGGTCCTTATATCAAATCCAGAAAGGAAAAAGGCTACAATGCTGAGAGACCCAGTAATTGTTACAAAATATTCTTGCTCTTCTAGTATAAAAATAGCAAAAGAGCATAAAGTGTAACCACAACTTAGGCAGTAATTATTCTAGTAAAGCTGGGTACCTTGCTTATTTTCCCATCTTTCAGATGGTATCTGACACCAGACCAGTTGATACTTTGTGAAAAGTGTGATCTTACTGCCGAGATTGGGTATAAGAAATTGTCAACCAGCATTGCAAGGAAGACCTGTCAAAAATATTCAAGTCGAGAGCAAGTAAGTCTGGTTATCCTATGTTTTGACAAATAGAAGATAAAGTATAATTAGACCTTTCTCATTTCTCCAGAAATCACTCAAAATATTCAAACTGAATACAATGAAGCCAAACTATAAACTGAATAGCTTAGAAATGCAAGAGGTTTACAGATCCTTACAAGTCCCCAGTTGTATGAACGAAGCGACATTTGTGGCCATTCTGGAGATAAAATGTTGCACAAATGAATCTCCACCTTTGTCAAGTTCCACATGGAAAGAAGTTCTATAAGAGTGCATGTAGTCAAACAGCCTACTAGTTTCAGCCCTGAATTGGGGGGAAAAAAAACAACAACATAATCACAAGGAAAGCACTTACATAAGAAACAATTCAGAATGGTCCAGTTGCTGCTGCTGTTTGTTTTTGCTTTTTTTCTTCTTCATTTCACATTTTTGTTATTTTTGCTTGTACTTTGCAATTTCCTTCTTTCTTGCTTGCTGGAACTTCTATACGTACCATCTTAACCAGAGCTAGAACAAATTTAGGTAGTCCTTACAGTTTACAGATTTGGTTTGTAAATCCTACCACTTTTTCACGATGGCACCATAATGGACATGGAAAATGATCTCATCTTCAACTTGTTTTAGCAATAGAAAACAAAGAGTGTACCACACACGCAAGTTTTTAGAATTACACTCTTTTATAAGAGTAGTTGGTAACAGTTAGAAAACCCCAACTCATAGTCTCAGGCAAACATTTACGTTCCCAAAACCCAGAGAAACAAAAACAGAGCACTACATACTGTTTCTATTTATATTTCTATTCTTCATAAGTATCCCTCATGAAAATTTCAATTTAAAAGTAAAAGATCAAATCTTCTTCTAGGACCAGTCTAAAGAGGAACTGCCAGCACAATGTTTATAGGAGCATCAATGGAATTAAATGTACCAGAAAGAGTATGTAGTATGCTCACCACAAGACAAGGTGGCTATGTCCTTTAATGAATGTTCACTGTACTGTGCTTTTAGGGCTGCAGCAAGATGTATCATAGCCATAAAATATGGCAATGCAAACCCCCAGGATAAGTAACAATGCACAGTGAACAATGCACGGTTCATTATCCAGTTAACACTAGAAATGTATGATTCCAAGACAAATGTCTGCTTCCTGAGGTAATTCCAATACCTGAAGATTCAGGGGGAAGTATGAGATGGTGATAGTTAAGCTAGAAAAAGAAAATGTGAGAACTGATAACAACATATTAGACCTTGAAAAGCTTAGATCACTTGCAAGTGGATGGGGGAAGACAGCGACTGGTGGTGACGTAATCAGCCTCTTATGATCCCCTGCAAAAAAATTAATTACATGCTGAAATTTAGTAGATTTCCAGGCATGCCTTGTATGAGTATGCGCTAATATGAACTGCAATGCAAAAATTTAGGAACAAACAAAAGCTGGCATTAATAAATTTAACAATGCCTTATTTATTATTATAGCAAAGCACCAGTATCTAACCAACTCATATAGTGTACCATCCAATGAAAAGCAATGTTGCCTTACAATACAACAGTTCCCAGTTTTGATTAAAGATTTGTGAAGGTAGCATCCTGGAGTCATTTTGGTAATTATGGCCCTCAGAAATGAACACAGTTCTGGTACAAGGCATCTCTAATGTACTGCAGCAGATCCTTATGTGGCATTCGCTTTAAACCCTTCAGCCTATTTTCAGACTTTTCCATCAGTGCATGTAACGAAATGACTAAACATAAGCACACACGCATATGCACCCACAAAAAAATGAAGAAAGTGGGAACTTTGAGGGTAAGGGGCATTTATCCAATGAATTTCAGCGCCGGGAATGTTGCTGAAGTAAGAAAAGTAATTTATTGCTACATTAATTTCTAAATCTAGTGGTCGTCCGCTTTAAGTTATCCTGATTATCTATCCGATAGAACTTTCTCCCTATATTATTCGTAGTTTCTTTACTGAAGGTTTATTTCACTTATACCATTAACCAGTAAATAACACTCCAAGCCAAGTGTTGATGATGACTAGTTTTGTAATTTTGGTCAAGGTCAACCATATCTGGAAAACAAGTTTGAGTAACCAAAAATACAAGACATTGTACATTTATAAGGCTTCATTATGCGACAATCTGGCAAAGAACATAATCTAAAAGAAGTAAAAGCATCATAATTGGACCAGTAATAAAGTTAACCAATGATGAAACAGTAATACAGAGGCAACAGTGTAAAGTAAAAAAGGATGTTGATTGGCTCTTTTGTTTTTGCTCTCTAAGTCGTTTCATTTAACTTTCTTTCTTACTTTCTAGTTTCTCTAATCTCTAGTTCTTCACATCTTCATAGCCTTGTTATACATATCAGAATATCTCAATCTTTAAACAACACCGACTACTCTTTCGATTAGGAACGAGCTGATCATGATGACATAAATAGTGACTGAAAATCATAGTAGATAGGGAAAAAAAAAAAAAGGAGGAACAATCACCATATAGATACTAAATATAAAAAATTATGGATATTAAGAGATCATGTACACACAACAGAGTTGTACAGAAATGAAATCAATAGGTTCGTCACAGTCAAATAAGCAATTTTGATGATGATTGCATGGGGCGCTCGGAGAACTTGAAGCAAAATCCAAACTATCATATTCTAAATTATTACTAGCAATACGCGTAACACAGTCATTTATGCTTCTACTGTGAAACTGTGACATGTCAGACACAACTTCTCGTACATGACAACCTTGTTTTATGTGTACTCAGAAATTGTTGTGTGCCATGTTGGTGTATCATCATAGAAGTGTTTGGTATCATTAAGGCACACAGTTTATCCAAAAGTTTGGAGGACTTGACACCAACTCACAGAAAGTAATGCTTATGTCTTAACTTACTCTAATGCTTGTACAGGTGTATTCAGATTGGAACTTGTACATGGACTCTCTAAAACCTATCAGGATTACACAGTTTCATGGTCCTCAGAAAAGAATACCCAGGAAGGATCATATAGACAGGTATCTGTACTAATTAGCCAGGACACTCAGTAGTTATGACTGTTGGTAAAGCATCAAAGATGGTTATGCCTAAGCATCAATCAAAAGCAGCATCTCCATTTTATGCATCAGTTGTGCTTGATTAAGGCAATCTACACTATTGTTAGTCCAAAGTTATTACCTCGCTTTATGCAGCAAACTTAGCGATCTTCTCTTACCACTTGTAGTGTTCTAGACTCTGAAGAAATTCATCCACAATATAAATCTTAACACCGATACTTAGAAACTTTTCTTCTGGGAACCACGACTGAACTTTCCCATTCAGATAAAGCATAAAGTTCTCCAATTAAATTTAAAAGACAGATCTGAAACTGTCAGATGTTAATTATGAAACAGAAAATGATATTAGGTATTACGTCACAAACACTTTAGACAGCAAACAATCAGTCATTTTCCATGCACAAAAAGCGGCAGTGCAAGTTCAGTAGGTATATCTCATATGCTAACAAACTTAGGCAGTACGAATTTCACCTCATAATGCAGGAATAGTGAAACCTTACCAGCTATTGCTGCAAGAGTCATGTCATCCGAATATCCACCATCTCGAAGTCCACTAACCAAGCCATACAAGTCTTTTCTGAAGTCATCAGCATGCATCTAGAGAGGCATAACCATTGAAATAAGGAAAATAGGACTGAAGTGCTGTTTCAACATTACGTCATGTATTAGAAGCTAAAATGCAAAGTATACCATCATGCAGCCTCCCCACAGAAAGAAAGTCCTTCCACCAGTGGCAAATCCCATCGAACAAGGCTGAGGAATACATTAAATTATCAGGGAGAAGCCCATAAATGAGCCTACTAAGATAGTAAGCCATGTGAAATAATGTGATAAATAAATTGTTCTGAAACAAGTCCAAAAGGTACAGGGACAAAAGAACAGGATGACATATTCATCATCATGACCGTCTAAACTTTTTCCTATCAAATTGAGGTTGACTGGTGGAGCATGAGTTAAGGCTGACTGGCAGAGAAAGCTCCAACAAAAGAATAGACAAGGGATGTACAACTGGTTCTTATTCTGGGGTAAGCCGTAAACATTCCATGAATGGGTGTGAAATTCTTGTCAAATGGATACAATAAAAAAGTGAGAGCCTGCCACAAGAAACCTGATATCCAATTGGCAAATAGAAAAAACTACTTTTTTAACTGTACAACATGCAATCAACAAGCAATGCTCTAAAATTCCCTAGACTAGAAAAGTTCTCTAGGAGACATAAGATTATAATAATTTTTTGAGAGTAAACACTAACAATTTTTAATTCACAAAACAATTCAACAAGTCAAGCAGAGCATACCATAAAATGAATTAAAGTAACAACTCTTGAGAAAATGAAAGCATCATCAGAGTGTGCCAAAATATAGGACAGAAGACTCATTGGAATCAAGAAATCAAATAATCCAACACAAAGGCAATAATTTAAATATTTAATCTATATAAGAGAACTTTATGGCTCATCATTACAGACCTGAAACACAATGATACAGGCATAAAGCTGGTCAAGAGATTCAAACTTTAAATTCTTAATATAACAGAAATTTCCTCTGTTTAGATCACAGTATTTCAGCTGCTAATAATTGAGCAGGCACAAAACTATCTGTACAGGACAGAGAGGGAACGGGCTCACTTTAGCTCATCAGGAAGACATGGCGAGGAGCTAAATAGTCAGATCCATTTGTTGGAGCACCAAACTGAGGTATCAACTCTGCACTGTGTTTGCTACTTGTTGACCAAACAATAGTCTTACGATAGCTTAATTTCAGTTTCCAGTTATCTAAACACTTACATTTTAAGACTATTGTGAGGAATGATAGACAGTCAACGGCACGTGCAAGAAATACACATCCTGAAAAGCTTATCCGATCGAGAGCAGATTGCATATAACATCCGATCGAGAGCAGATTGCATATAACCAAGGCAAGTCATTTTTCCCAAAAATTCTGAAAAATGATGTGCATCACTTAAACTAACAGATAAATTCTTTAACACTGAGTTGATTGCCCACCTAATTACTCATGCTTGTGCATGTATGCAGCCATTAGTTGGTCCTCCTCGTGCTCCAAAGGGCAAAAAGAAATTGTAATTGCACCCACTTATAACTTACTTCACATATAAAGTTTTAGAATGTCGGTGGTTTTGGAGTTAAAAAAAGTGATAAAAAATAGTTATTATCACAAAAAAATCCACTCAGGTTGTGCAAATGCTAAATGCTCAAAAAGTTAGAAATAACCTTATAAAATTATACGTTTACAAGGAACTCCTAAACAAAATTAGAATTATACTTCAATACCCATAACCTTTCTCAGTTGTAAATGCGCTGCAATACCTGCCAAGACCTGCCAAGAGAACAGTTATCTTTGTGAACATGTCCCATCCATCACTTTTCTTGTGTCGCATATGAGGGATTGAAAATGGCTCAGAAAATTATTTCATTTATGACAATATCTTTCTAAGTTCCCACAATAAGGAATTTTTAGCCCTGTTAATAATGTGCTGCTGCTTAAATCCTCGCTCGCCACTTCCTCCATATCCAATTAAGACAAATCAAAGGATTAGGATCTGTTATTTAGGTAATACTTTACTATGAACCAGAAAACTTTATGTTGTGGGAGGCTGGTCACAATTGCTAATGATCAATGCTTTCACAAGAACTCCTCATTGTATTCAGGTTTTGGTGTTTTCTTGTATCCAGCAACTTATTGTTGTGACTTCTTCACTTAACATGTTTAACCATCATTTAAATTTAATTTTGTCTAGATTCATCAGCTTATCCTATCAGAATTGCATCATAAACTAGAAACCATCAATAAAATTTAATTGTAAATGAGGAACCAAAATTGCTGCTAGCACCAAGCAACCAAATTAATGATTAATGTTAATAGTTTTTCATGTTTTTGCTCACAACATATATCCAAAGAAATAATAAATGTATGAAATTCATACCATATGGTAAGAGAACAAAATGTAAGATAGTAACACTCATGAGTACCACTATATTAGTGTAGCATCAGAAAATGATGTCATTTCAATGCCATTTTTCTCTAATAAAAAAAGAGTAGCATATCATCAAAAGTCTGGAACATGAGATAATAAATGTATGAAATTGGATGAAAAAGGACAAGTAGTATACAGGGAAGGCAGCCAGTGTAAGGTGTATCATTTCCTTGTGACTAGTCAAATGACGATCCAAATTTTTAAAGCCAAGGAAAAAAAAAAAAAAAAGAACTTCTGGTAATTGTGAAAACTTCATACCATATGGTATTCATATATACAGTAACTCCCCAAACTCCCAGAGGGTAAATCAAGTGGGTATCCAGTCTGAATGAATATCTGCAACATAACAAGAAAACTGAAAATATATAAAGTCCGCATACATAGAACAAGGGGCCTCTAACTACAAGTAAATTATCAGAAGGAAACGATGAGATTAAAATAGCTCAAACGTACAGAGTGAAGAGAATAAAAATTTCAATGCAAACCTCAGGATTCTTTTCCATTTCTAAAGTAAGGGCCCCAATTGACCCAGGATGCAGCCTCACATCATCATCCAAGAACAAAACATACTTAGTTTCTTTATGTATCTTCTCGACACCAATCTGTATTCATGTCATAATTTTACACATCAGTATTTTTGGATGCATTTCTTAAATAAATCAGCATCATGTTCCACATAATGTGAGACAAAATTAACCATGTGCCATGTGTACACAATCATTGACCAGCAATAATGCATATAAAGACACGAAGCAACTGTTATGAAATAATCAAAACCAATCAATCTTTTTATTATGAGTCAATAAATACATATATTTATAAGAGTCTCTATACCATACAAACAATTCAACAGGCAATGTGGGACTAAAACTAAACTAAACCCAAATATAAGATGGTTTTCTAATTTAACACTCCCACTCAAGTTAGATTATAAATATCAATTATACCCAACATGTTGCATAAATTAGAAAATATTGTCTCTCTCTTCAATAGTATATATATTAACTTGAAGTGGATGAGCAGCAGCAACAACAACAATAGACAGTAGTAATAGTAGCAGTAGATGAATTAGCAGTAGATGAATCATCAGCGCACATCCATATTCGAGCAGCAACAACAGTAGCAGTAAATAAACTTCTTTCTAAGAAATAATAGTAGGAAATAAATAAACTTCTTTCTTAAAAGCAGTACAAATAGAAAGTTCTTTCTTAGAAGCAGTAACAGATAACAGATAAACTTTTTTCTTAAAAGCAGTAGTAAGCAACATAAAACTTCTTTTTTAGAAGCAATAATAGGCAGTAGATAAACTTCTTTCTTAGTAGCAATAATAGGCAACAGATAAACTTTTTTCTTAGAAGCAGATGTGAAATCGAATTGGCGACATGATTACAGAGTCGAAGTTGGAACCAAAATCGATATCGAATTGGTGAAATAATTGCGGAGTAGAAATCAGAATCAGCGTCGGAATCAAAGTCAGAGTCGGAATCCAAATCAGTCATCGATCAGAATGGTTGAGATTTATTTCATAATATATTCTGATAACATATTATGAAATAATCAAAACCAATCAATATTTTTATTATGTGTCAAAAGATACATATATTTATAGGTGTTTTTCAACACCATATAAACAATCCAACAGGCGATGTGAGACTAAATCTAAACTAAACCCAAATATAAAATAGTTTTCTAATCTAACAATAACAACCTTACTAATCACCAGAATCATAAAATAGATTTAGAGCATATTAAAACATGAAGAACAACCTTGCTTATCAACATTTATAATGTTCCTTTCATTTTTCACCATATATCTTGGTTAATACTCCAATGTTGAAGCTGATTATGTTATCCTCAATAAACTTGAAAATAGTGAACGGAAACAATACAAAGTATAATCTAACAAGCTACTGGCTCAACACAATTAAGGATGCAATACTTGCTGCCAACCACTATGCTACTATAAACTAGAAGAAAAACGAGAAGAAAAACGTAAGTGAAGTACTTGATTTACCAAGGAGAACAATGCATGCCAGGATTTCAGATGAAGCAAAATGAATATATTCGTTGATAAAACAACAAAGGGTCAATTTGATTGCGAGGCAAAAAAGATAGAATTTATGGAAGGATCTAATTGATTGCAAGGAAAAAAGATAGAAAAAACAGCTTTGAGAAACTGTTTCTCTAGCACTCAGCTCAATAGACAAACTCATGATTTGAGAAGTTGGATAATTAACCTTTTACTACAAAAAAAAAATGTAAGGTAACATATGCTTCTTTTCCTTCCAAAAACTATTATTGCCTATAAACTCTTCTTTGAAAAGGTAATGAAAATCCTACTTTTTCTATATACCCAGAAAAAAAGGAAAGGAAAGATATAAGAGATTTATATTTCCAGTTTACGAATGAACAAACAACTAGGAATTTGTTTAACATATATAAAATCTTCTCATTCGCATTTTACTTCTCACCATTCTCTTTCAACGAATATGGCCCTAAGTGTTGAGAAGTAAAATGGTTTTTTATTTCTGTGCACAGAGTAAAATGGTTTTTGGTTTCTGTTTTTGGATCTATTGACAAGAAAAATAGCAGTGGAGCCTTTCCTTTTAGGAAATAGTTTTTGGTTCTCTGAGGTTCTAGGATATTTATAAAATGACCGGTAGAATGGCAGGACCAGGAGACATTAAAATTTTATTCCTTCTCAATTTGATTGCTTTGAGCTTTCTATTTTGCATTCTTTCATAATTGTAAATGGTACAAAAGTTTAAGAGTGCCTTCTGTGCATTTTTCTTGTAAATAGATGCAAAAGTAACTGATTCACTAAAGATATATGCAAATAATAGACCACCACAAAGCAATATGTTATTAAGAAATATTCCAAAAAAAAATCCTACAGTATAAAAAGAGATGTGACCACTTTACTTACTAATTGATTATGGATCTTTTGACTGCATGTTGTGGATAGTCCAGCTACAATAATCTTTGCATCAACACTGTCCTGAAACAATGAGCAACTATAATTTCAGTAAAAAACAGTTAATACTCAAATCACATCTAATGTGCTGTCATTGATTGCAGTTGATTATGAGAAACTCATGTTAAAGCTATAACTGTAAAGATGCAGAATACTCATCACTACAAAAACAAAAGACATGTTTATATTTCATTTTTTTCAATGAAGGAATATTAACTACATGCGCATTGGTGATTCACGCATGAATAAAATCAGCAAAACATACAAATAATAACGATGGGTAAACATAAATATTTTAACGATAAAAGAAATGACAGCCGACAGAAAAAAAAAAAATGAAAAATCTTGCAAAAGACAAACAAGGAGAGTGACACTGTTTCAAATAGAGAAATGTTATAGGTTATCCAGATACCCAAGGACCTAAGAATTTCAAACAAGATTGAATAAGTCTTGAGAATAATGATTCATGGATTTGCAGAAAGTTTGCTAATTCTATAAGTAGCTATTAGAATATTGGCCTGTGGGAAACTTCAAAATTCTTCTATAACATAATAAACTAGTTCCTACCTTAAAGTCTGTGATCAGCCTAGATACAGCATAGTATGCAGGGTCCTCAGTGCTTTCAACTATAAAAAGAAACTCCAAAGGCCCTCCATAGAGAGAAGTTATCTGCATTCAAATAATTAAAATTAGAGCATTCAAGTAAGCATAGTCAGTTTTAATAATTACAAAGTACATAAACTTGTAGCTCAAACGTATGCTTGATGTAGAATAGCTTTTTCGTGTGAATAAATATGCAGATTTAAAATGTGACAGAAATATTTTCCTCCAAAAATGTACCATTATTGATAACAAAGATATCCATAATCAATTCACCCATAAAGAAAAAGAGAAAAGTCATATGACATCTTTCATTGAAAGGCAATTGCGGTTTCAGTCACTGTATAAGAAGCTTTAGGAAATATATCAAAACGAACCTGTGTTCTCCAGTTCTGCAAATTATGTTCTCCAAAGCCCTTTAAAGGCATGATAACTGATACTCTAGGTAAATTCAGCTGGGCAGAGTGTTCAAGGTCATTTATGTCATTGCAAATAAATGCAAAATGGTTGCCACCTTTAATATTGCGCTTGATTTTCCTTATTTCTCGATTTCTGAAGGACCAGAACATTAAAATCCAAAATAAGGATGTGTCAATAACACCTCTTGATTTTAAAATTTGCTTAAGAAATGCCATACCTGACATAGGAAGCTAGGTACCACCCAAGAGCAAGGGTTAAACAGATCATACATCCCTGTCAAGAGAATAATAAAGACTCCTGTCAAAGTAAAAAATGCTATATACAAACTACTCAAATAAATTGAAGAATTGCAGATAGATGGTCATCAAAACTTTCAAATAAGCACAAAGTGGGAAATTAAATGGTTCAGTAATATCAAGCATTATGAAACAGAAAATCGAGATAAAACAATTTATTTCCAGTGGAAAAAATTACAATCATCTCAAAAATGAAAATCGTAGATCTCAAAGAAAGAAAAATCTTAATCATCGAGTATCTATGCTTTGTCTTGAGTACAGTATTCATGTAAAAAAAAAAACATATATAAAATGCCATTACAAGAGGACAGTTCCTCTTTCCCAATAAATTTGAACTATAATTTACAGAGCAGTCAATAGCCACGATGCTTTTTAACTACATTCGAACCTTGAGAATTTACAATTGACCCAAATTTATTAAGAGCATTGTGTTGGTGCAATATGAGATTGCTTTCTGATATGTGGTCAAAGCACACTCATGGCATCAATATTTTACCAATGCCTTTGTTGTGCGAAGAAAGCTGCAGTTGTGTAAATGTTTCGATAACAAATGAATTGTAACAGAAAGATGGGAAGTAAAATGTATGAAAATGGACTCATTTATTAACGGAATCAAATGTCAAAGATTTATAATCAATATGTAGTAAAGCATACAAGAAAACCATGTAAAGTTTGTGTCTAGGTTAGAAACACTGGAAATGTTAGGAACGCAATCGATAATAGGGAATATCGGTAAGTTGAAACTTATTTTCCCATTTGCAATGACAGATGTAAAGTTTCACACATTCGTATCAGCCAAATGAGATCAATTGTAAATTAGCTTCCCTTCACATATATTTTAATGGTTTATAAACAATGTAATTTTTAATAGAGAAAAAATATTTTAATTAGTTTCCAACATAAACTGTCTCCAGACATCTGCATTATATTCTAAAATCTTGCACAAAGTAAAGCCTTCTGCAATCATGCAAGAGGTGTATGTCTCAGTTTCAAATCCCTCTCACGCCAAGCTCCATCCTTTCCTAAGGTAAACTAACCCGAAAAAAATTAAAACTTTCGAGAAAAGGATATATTTTGCTAGACTTTTCAACAGTAATTTCCCGTTGATGTCAAAATCATGTCAACTTTTCCTATAACTTTACCCAGCTCTTTTAACTGTAGCTTTTAAATTTCAATCCAAGTTCAAATTGCAATTGCCGCCTCTACAATCTCAAGCTTTGAGCAACAAATTTCTCATAACCAAAAAAAGGGGGGGAAAAAATTGAAGGCGAAATATAAGCAGCATTGAGTTCTCAGATCTAAACATGAAAATTATTCAATTAAATTTAAAAAAAAAAATCGAAGAAGAAGAAGAAGAAGAAGAAGAAGAAGAAGAAGAATAAAAAGATTGATACCTGGATCTGAAGGAAGATCGCTAGCGGACTGCAGCAGAATCTACTAGCGGCGGCCAAGAAGGAGTCCAATCCTTCAAAAGCCGCCATTTTTATTGCTTTATTCTTGATTGGGGATGATTCAAATTCCTAAATCGTCAAAAAAGACACGGTCTCTCGATTCTCCATGAATTAAAATGGAGTTAGAGAGAGAAAGTGAGAAGGGGCGGACGAGAGTAGACTCCTCCGTTTTATATGCCAATTATTTATTACCTCCCCTCTCTCCCTCGCCTTTTATTTTAGCAAATAATTATATTTATAATTTTTTTTAAAAAAACTATTTCTTTTTGCTCTTATAAAATTCATTAGGAGCTTTTTTTTTTTTTTTTTTTTCTAGAGATAAGTGCTTAACCATCCGCATCTCTTTTCTTTTCGGGGTATTTACTGGTTTGTCCCTCAAATCTTTATATATTGTAATTTTGCCCCCCAAATCTTCATATTTAGGATTTTGCGCTCCAAATCTCATAAGTTACAACAATTTAGTCCCTCTCTCTAACACAGTTAAATATTTGACCATTTTACCCCTCTTTTCCTCTTCTATTTTCCTCCTCTCTTCTTCTTCTCTCTTCCTCATCTCTCCTCCTTTTCTTCATTATTTCTCCTCTCTTCTTTCTCCTCTCTTCTTTCAGTATTTAACTGTATTAGGGAAGAAAGAAGAAGAGAGGAGGAAAAGAGGAGAAAGAAGAGAGGAGAAATAATGAAGAAAAAGAGAAGAGAGGAGGAAGAGAGGAGTAAAATAGAAGAGGAAAAGAGGGGTAAAATGGTCAAATATTTAACTGTGTTAGAGAAGGGACTAAATTGTTGTAACTTATGAGATTTGGGGGGCAAAATCCTAAATATGAAGATTTGGAGGACAAAATCATAATATATAAAGATTTGAAGGACAAACCAGTAAATACCCCTTTCTTTTCTTATCATATGATGGAATGTTAAAATAAGTAGGAGATTCGATTATAAAAGTTTAAGATGGTAAAAAAATATAATATATATTTTCGAATTTTATCTCGCCACTCTAAGAGTATTAAATTGAAAAATTATAAATGTGTCTCATCTTTTTCTTGGTGGGTCCCGAACTAATTTGAAATATTATCATTTTTTTTTCTTAGTTAGCCACGTTCGCTTTTCGCAATTGCTCTCTTACTTCTCTCCTCATCTAATCATCTCCAAAATCCTAATCCTAGCCGTTGTAGTTGCCGTCAACCACAACTCCAACTTCTCCCTCCAACAGCAGCAGTGCCAAAGACAACAGCGACAGCATCGGCAACGCCAAACTCGTAAGGTTTAAGAGTTTTTTTGTCAAAAAAATTATGGTAAATTTGTAATTATTTATTGTGATTTTTACATATTTGTCCCTTAAATCTTTAAAAATTAGAATTTAGTTTCTGAAATTCTTTAAGTTATCACAATTTAGTCCCTGCCATATTTTTTGCCTGATTTTCCTATTATATCCTTAAGTTATTTCACTTTAGTTCTCTCTTCTCTCTTCCTCCTCTCTTTCTCTTCATATTGGGTTCTCCTCTCCATTCTTCCTCCTCTCTATCTTACCTCCTAATTAATTTCGAAAGTAAAGAAACTCAGGAAAAATCAATAACAAAAACGAAAGAGAGAGAAAAGAAGAATGAAGAAGAGAACCTAATAAGAAGATGAAAAGGAGATGAAGAAGGAAACGAAGACTAAAGCGGAAAATTTGGGCCAAAAATATGATAAATTTGGGCCAAAAATATGGATGGGGAACTAAATTGTGGTAAATTAAAGTATTTGGGGCAAAATTATAAATATGAAGATTTGGGAGATTAAATTCTAATTTTTAAAGAGTTAAGGGACAGATATGTAAAAATCCCTTATTTGTTTTTCTAGACACTAGCTTACTCAGAAAAATACAGGGCGCATTTAGAACTTCCCTATTGAATTACATATTGCAATTGTTATTATCATGATTTTCTAATAGATTACTGAAAAATATTGTAATAATATGACATAATAATAACTAATTAATGAAAATTATTATATAATATTAAAAAACGGAAGGATTTTGGGGAAAAAAGACCATGGGACGGAAAAAGGGAAGTGGCTAAACAACAGTCGATGGCTGATTGGTCCTTACGGGCCAGAAGTGGGCCCGCTTGTCGATTTTTTTATTGGATTAGGTCTCGCATCTGGATCCAACAGAGGGATGATGCTGGGCTACGTCCGAATCTTACTTATTTTGTTTTCTTCCGCACGCAATTTTTAATTTTTAATGTCATTAATCTTGATTTGTTTCATCATTCCAGGCTGTTGCAAGTTGGACCATTCCGTGCTCTGGCAAATTGCTTGATGAAAGATCAAAGATGTCCCGATATTATTTTTAAATAAAGTTCTAATTTATATATTTTATAATTATGTAGTGCACTAATACAATCCTGCCAAGCAGCCAGAGAATATGCCATCGCAGTTGGAATATGCAGGCTTTTAGCGTCTAAGAGAGGCTAGCATTTGGTAGAGCCGTGCAAGGAGCCCGAGCGTCGCTGCCAACTGATGTCGAGCTTTGGTGAGGTAAGAAAATAAAATAGTATATTCTCTTAAAAAAATTTAAAGGAAGATCTCATATGACCTTAAAAAAAAAAAAAAAATTTATTTCATCGCGTCTTTAATGAATGTTGACTCCTAAACAAGTTAGTATATGTAATTTATTATTTTAGATAGTTCAATTGGTCTAATGTAGATAAACAATCTGAAGATCGACAAGACATTTGTTTAAAATTCAAGCTCAGTACTTGTTTGGCGGTCCAGATTTAAGCTTAAACAATCCAAATTCGAACATTGGAAGCATATCGAACAGTAAACTACTTGCGATGGGGATTGAAAAGAACTTGGCTGGACGTCGTTAACATAGATTTGGATCCCTGCAGTAGTTGCGTTTGAACTGAACAGAATCATTTATGTAGCTTCGAAGTCCGAGCACCATATAAATTGCTGAGAATTATAATAGATATGAGTTCTAGCATTATCGAAGCATTTGAATGTACAATTCCAATTACTGCAACAGAAAAATTAGTGTGAAGAACTTCAAATGAACTGTAAAACATCCTCCAACAGCACGCAGCTGCGACGTCGCATGCACAAGAGCATGACAAGCCACGAAACTTACCAGCGTCGGGTTATGATCGGCTGGCTGTTGAAGCGTGGGCATTTACTTGTATGTATTGTTGCCGGTGTCACTTGGGCTGGAGTCTGATTTCATGATTGCGCAACAGCAGTGCATAGTCTGCCGGATGATCATGTTAACAGCCAACACCGTCCTTGCAGAGCCCCTACTGATTATAAAACATGCACACAGGTTGATCATGAAGAAATAACAGAATAAATTTCTTTTGAAATAGAATAAATAAATAAATGCATACATATACGTACACAAAAGTGAGAATAATGTGCATATGCATGTGTAAGGGTAAGTTATCCTATGCACACCTATGAAATTACGCATTCGGTTAATTATATGGATGGATCCAAACTGACAACTGTGATTTACGTACCGACAACCTCTCAACAACAACAACTAAACATTTTATCCCAAGTATTTAGAGTAGGCTATATGAACCAAAAGAGAATTACGCCGGATCGATCACGTGAATGATCTTTCTCCACGCATTCCTATCAAAAAAAATATTTTTATTTAAGCCTCTAGCATTATATCTTTTCATATCGCCTCCCTCCGTAATTTCTTCGATCATCTCTTCACTCTTTTAATTTTTTCTATAGTGATAAGCTCCACTTGTTGAAGGGATTTGTCTGTAGGCCTATAATGCACATTCCTATTGAGCAATATATCTTTATTATGTCATAATATTATTATGACAATATTTTAAACTGGCTATATTATGTCATAATATTATTATGACAATATTTTAAACTGGCTATCACAGGTCTACTATAATCCGCCTTCTTTATCCTGTCCTGAGATAGACAGTGAAATGATAAAAATTTTAAGCATACACCAACAACCTCTAAGCTTCAAAATTAAGGTTGTTTAAGATTCTGTATCTTGCAAATCAAATTTGACCATAACTACCTGATGCCCCCTTTTTATGTAAGTTTTGATGAGGCAGCAGTAGCATCTGAGATCAGGAAACCTCTGATGAAGAACACTGGCTGATTTGACATTTGCATTCCTTCAAATCTCTCCCCGATTGATAATGCTGTAGGTTCACATTTTGAACGAGTACTTTTCTCAATCAAATAGTTCAAAAGAGAACTTCAACCAGTTTGCAAAAGAGGATGCTGAAACTTGCAAATGTTCGAAAGTTCATAGGACCCAAGAAACATGTTTACGATATATATATCAGAGTACAACACTGATAGTACTGATATCAGAATAGAACATTAAACTGCTGACTTAATGGTGCATGATATTCACAAGGCCACCCAATATGGTATATTTTTCAAACAAAACAGTCACTGTTTTCTGAAAGAAGGTACAACTTACTGATCGAATTTGGTAGCTGACTACACCTAATTTTGTTTGTGGCTGATCCGCTGATCTCTCCGGATAATGTGCAAACTTACTGGCAACCAATTTGATTTAAGTAGAACTGCAAGATACATTATCGAGTCTCAGTATAAGCTGTGGTTTTATATAGAATAAGAAAGGATTGAGCAGGTTGAAGATACTCATATTAGTATCCGAAAGGTTGGACTAGCTTTCCATTAAAAAGTAAAAGGGAAAGAGACAATTTAAACACATTCAGTAGGTACCGTACAATAAATTAGAAAAAGATAAGTGCAAATTGCATCAAACTAATCTTATGAGGAAAATGCTATAACTCGCTTAACTTCAGACTCTTTGATATGATTCAAAGACAGAAATTCCATGTACATCAGCGAACAACAATAAATGGAAATGTGAAAGTTTACTCAAAAAGAAAAAAAAAAAAAGTGGAAAAGAAAGAAGTTATTGGGGCCACTAGGTATTTCAGGGTTTACATGGGCTGTAGATTTTCTCACAGGCTTTTAATTCAGGTCCGTTGTCTTTTAGTTTGGGCTAAGGAAGCCTTGTATTAATTCCAAACTTGGGAGTGATCCTCTGATGTTGGTTCAGCTCTTATATTTAGACCTCTTTTGGGTTTAGTTATTCAAAAATATTCAGCATTATGAGTCCGTGAAAATATTCAGTAAAAATGATGGAGGGGCTAAAGAAAAAGTTTCCATTGGCTGTCTTTAAACATATTTAATCACTTTTCAACTTCTCGTGTACACATTATTTAATTAAGCTCATCGTAGAACTCATTTGTGTGAAAGGTTCATTGTGATTCCTGAAAGTTATAGTTTCAAATTACGAAAATAGATTGAACTTTCCTCAACTTGTCACACACCTTTAAACTCATTTAACCCTCGAACACCAGACATGGAGAAAATGTGTTTTGGGTGCCCTTTGCGTGAAGAATGACAGTCTTTCTGCAGATTTTGATTTCTATAATACCTAAGTTTAAATGCAATGGAAACAAAACTGTCATAATAACTAACTAACTTCTTTTACTACAAATGGTCAGTCAGCCGTTTAGGCAGGTATTTATGAAGTCCATGATTTGGACCCAAAAGCTCATGTTCAATCAAGTCTATCACCGTGACATAAAAAGAGACATATCAGAGAACACAATTAGTGGAGATATCAAGATGTTGCTGGACTTGGAACGATTAGGTACAATTTATTAGCTTAACCTTGCATTACACAATCCCACTTTAAATTAATTAAGTTATAATCAAGGAACGGTGATGAGAATAAATAGGTAATTAGTTGTCCCACGACGTCATTTTTTGATCTGCACATGAGGATTATGTGTCCTTTTGTATCAGTTTATTCTCTCACAGTCTGCCAGCAAAGATCTCTTCCCCTAAGGAATAGCAATCTAGGCTTCTTCATTCTTTGTTTTATCTCTGCATATCTATAATACCTCAACAAGAAAAAAAAAAAAAAAGGAAAAAAGATCTCTTTATATTCTCAAACAAAATGGGAACGGCAACTTGTGTAGATATCTTGTTAGCCATCATTATACCTCCCCTTGGAGTCTTTCTCAAGTTTGGATGCAAGGTGATACTCTAATTTCTCTGGAATTAAAATTTTAATAGTTTTATTTTTCTCGAGCTCGAACCCTCGCTTCTCGAGGAAATTCCTCGAACTCTGTTGTGAATTTGTGAATTGTGTTGTTGGATGCAGTTGGAGTTCTGGCTGTGTCTAGTACTGACGCTATTGGCATACCTGCCAGGATTGATCTATGCTGTCTACGCTCTTACAAAATGACTGAAGAAACAACTTCAATTCTCAGTTTGCAATGTTATGATTTGTCATTTGTTTTGGTGAAATTTGTTAGTCAAGGGTAGATGCAGTTCTATTGTATTGATCGTGGGATTGATATTAGAATAATGGTTTGCTTCTTCCAATTCTTGTTGATGACTTTCTTTCAACAAATTAACGTTGCTGCTTTCATTCTTATTTCTGTTAGTCAATCATATGTTAAGTTGATATGATGGTAATAAACAACTAAAATAAAGGACTGCATGCTAGCAAATAGAGAACCATTTGAAAATCAACAGGATATATTATAAGGTCAGAAAAGAGGCATACCGAATGCACCAGCAACTGCTCCCATCGACTTAGATAAGTTCTCTCTAGCAAAAACAAAGAGCCTCCAGTTCAAGTTTGTGAGACCTCGCAACAATCTTGCTTCACCTGACTCCTTCAGAAATGCTTCAGCCACATATAAATCCCCTCGAATGCTCACTCCATCTCGGCCATGGCCTCTCTCTGATGATGTGTATACAGCTGCAGAGAGCATTAGCCATGCACGAAGATCATAAATATTTTCAGTTTTCCTGCTCATCATACAGCTGCAGAGAGCATTATCTTTGATCAAAGATCATGAATATTTGAGCTTTCAGCATTGGTTGCTCAAGACGCAAGACTATCAGCAGGGAATCATCGATAGGTTACAAATTGAATGGGTCTTAGAGAACCCTGAAATAAACGAACAATTTAGCTCTTCTGACAAAGAACTAGAACAAAGGTTGCAATGAGAATGCCAAGCCTAATCTAAATTCAATTTCAATGGATCAATTGCCTTGGAGGCTTAATTTATAGACCTCCCTCCTCCCCTCCCCCCAAAATCAAATGTTTGAAAATTATGAAAATTGAAACATCCTGCTTATTGATCATCTCCTGCCCTTCTTGGTGGCATGACCAGTCTTCCTCTTGTGGCGGCTGAAGTCTGATACAAAGCGGAAGGTCTGACTGCATTCCCGGCATATGTAGGGTCGATCCCCAGTGTGCACCCTGATATGCTCTGTCCGTGCCCACGCCCACTTGAACCTCATCTTGCAACCCTTCCATGGGCATGCCAATGGCCGATCATCCATGTGGACCTTACGGTGCTGAAGCAAGTATTTGTGGGAGAAGAACTTCTTCCCACACCCTTCCTCTGGACAGATATCTTTCTTGTGCAAAGCAAGGTCGCGTTTCGTGCTGAAGCTCATTGTGCACCCCTCGATATTGCATGGATACTCTCCCACTTCCTCATCTTCTTTTTCCTGATTTACAGCTGCCTTGACCTTTTTCTCTACTTTTGTCTTCCCAGACTGCTTCTTGGGAGTCGGACTAGTCTTGGTTTCTTTTGATCTTGTTGGCCGTGTTCGGAGACGAGTGCCTTGCCCTCCATCATCCACATCTTCAGTAAACTTGCGGTAGCTTCGAGAAGTGCTTACCCCTCCTTCAGCCTCATCTTTAGCTTTCATTCTGCGGCTGCTTCGGGCAGTGCTTGGCCCTTCTTCAGGCTCATATTTAACATTCAGCTTACGGCAGCTTCGGAGGACCATTGTGGATTGAGTTGAGGATCTTTCAGCTGCTGCATAACCAGAGCCTTTCAGGTTTTTGTCCATTACTTGGGGTGTGCATTTTGGCTTCTTGACACTTACATTTACTAATGGCTGCTTCTTCCTCTTTCCTGATCTTCTCACAGCTGAAGATACATTATCTCCTGATAAATTTTTCTTAGGGGCAGTTATCTTGGTTCTAATTTCAGTCTCAATGTCCTCAGACTTTGTGTCGGTATTACTTTGGAAATGGACTCTTTCAGCAAGTTCTTTTTCCTGTGCATCCTTCCGAAGAGCTAAGAATGGATGCACCTGGTTCGTCATCCAAACCTTTCCACACCACTTCCCAGCAACGACTATTTTCCTTTGCCTGCCAGGTTTCCCCTTAGTAGACTTTGTCTTTACGGGAGAGTTGTTTGGCGAGCTACAGCCAAATGCATTGTATATGACTGTATTGTAAGGCATCTGCTTGCTGTAAAGGGGTGATTTACTTAGATTGGCACTATAAAACAGATTGATGCCCAATTTCACTGCCCAGTCACTGCTTGTGGGCATAGATTCCTCATCTTCAAGAGCTGCTCGGATACTTTGTATGTCTTTTAGAGTGGGCCCCCTGAAATCGATGTTCTTCCACTCATAACCACTTTCTAATTCATCTGCCAATAATTTGGCCTCTGATTCAATTTTAGGATAATCTGCAAGGGATGTTTGCCATGAGATTTGTGAAGAATAAACATAAGAGAAATAAGTTTGGAAAAGTCGTGTTGAACTGTAGATTTGAGTGACAGAGGAAAGAATGTAACTAAGGTTTTAAATATCAGCTGATACCGTTAAGTATTGGAATATCATGTACCATTTTGAGTTACCCAATCTGAGATTGACTCCATGTTATCGGTGTTGATATTGCTGATATTTTCCTGATATTACTGACATAGTACTTATCGCATAATGTTGATTCACAATAGCATGGACCCTAGGCTGCTACAGGGAACCAACTCCGAGGTTTGAAACCTTGGATCAAACTAAACAACTTTAGATGATTATAAAGGGAACTGAAGAAAGAGTCCTATAAGAATCATAATTTTGTTCAAACTTCAAACTATACTTGTTTTTCCAAGATTTTATTGGTGACCTGTCACATTCTAGCTAAAGCCTTATACAACAAAGACATTAGGAAAATGACCGAAATTCAGATTTGATGATTCCTTCGCTACAGTGTATGGCTCCATATGAAGCTCATAAATGGAGTTCAGCGGATTATTGAATGAAATGAATCATGAGGAAACATTCTGTTAGGGAAGCAATTTTCATGAAATTCTTTTTTGTTCTTTGTTCTTTTTTCCCCTTGAAGTAAAGGTAACAAAGAATCAATTTTCATAGTTTAGAAACATTAGCTACCATCTCTATGGCATTGTCAATTGTAGACAATATTTCATCCTACAAGGTCATACCCACGAGAATAATCCCACATGGGAAGTGAGCTAGAAGGTTCTCTTGTGTATAATAATTCCTATGAACTCAAGAATTAATCATAGTAATTCTTTTGATGGAGAAATCATGGGAAAAATTTCATTGTTGTACAAGATTAGTATTTGGATGGGTGACCACTTGAGAAGTCCTTGCTTGGGGCACGAGAAAAGGTAATTGTTTTGACAATAATTTACAATCCACGACTTGATCATAAAAGGCTTCTTTGGCTGGACCGAAGTCCCAGACAATGGATCATAAACTCTAAATTTTATCACATTATTTGAATTAAGATCCTGCAATTCATAAGTTTAGGTCATTTGCACACAAACAAGGTGGAAAATGATACTTCACATAGAATATAGATCCAACATTTTGACTCCTCATTTTGATTATGTAACATACTTTTGTATCACAAAATCACTAGGAGCTCCTCATTAGGCTGAGAAAGTGCAAAGGAAACAAGTGGAGATAAGGGAGAAAAGACATAATTAAGTGTATATCTTTAATGGACTCCATCATTGAAAAGTTAGTAACCTTTCTATTAAATCACTGCCCCGAAACTGGGATTTACCGATTTATAGCCAAAAGATTTCCCATCTCATTTGGGAAAAAGAAACTACTACTTATCTTCTTGAAGAAAAACAATCCAAATCTTTCCCTTTTTAGTTTATTGTTTTCCTTCTGTTTAATGACGAAGGGTGGCAAAGTTATTTTACCCTTGTAGAATCCTGATTAAATTGATTTTCATATCCAACCTACGGTAGATGCTTGAGTTATTATTTACTAAGAACTTTTTACTAGTTTTATCCTCACATTTCAATAGAGAAGTAACAGTGCATGTTCTTGACTCTTGTAAATTTAGTTATGGTAGTAGTCGAAGTTGGATCAGAGCTTCGTACAAGTCATTCTAAGTGGAAATCAATTCACACTAATACAAGGGTTTTCACAAAAAATTTATATTGCCAGTCAAGCTCCTATAGATAGCAGCTTTTTAGTAGTAACACAGTGAGTTTTGACTTTGTTTTGAGGCTTAGTTGTAGAGAAAAACCACACCAGCAGCTTTTATCAGTAAAAACTAGTTCAGCAAAGTTTTGATGCAGATAACTTGCATCTTCGATATATCAGCTAATGGATGTGCATGACATGAATGCAGGTATTTAATTAATGAAGATCCACATCAAGAAATCAAAAACTTGAGTTAAAACCTATATGTGAAACCTATGAGCATAAAAATAATGATTGTAGGGATAGGGGTATAGATAACTCGGGCATGTCCACTTTTAGGCAAAAAATAAACATAAATTAGTAAATGAGATAAGGAACCATAGGAACACACAAAAGAAACAAGAAATGTCAGGTAACTTGAATAAAGTGAGTAAAATTTAGAAGTTTCTATGACTTCAATACTCATCAATTTCCTTTTTCATACAGACAGCACAGAGCAGTTTGGACATATCAGAAATTTAGACTGATAAGCCATGCTTATATTATTACTACCCTGGTAAAATAAGTAACAAAAACATTAATCCATCAACAAAACCAATCCGTCCGAATATGTAACATGAAAATGTATATGGAAACTTCATAATCATACTTTGTAGGGTGTTCATAGCATTAATTTTGCATACTATCATGTTAACTACATTGTGAGAGGAGCAAAATTATAGACTTGATGACGGATATAGCAAGTAATACAATGTAAATTGTGGTGTGATCTGAAACATATATTTATGCCACAGTTCTGTGTTCTTTTATCTCAACAATTTAAGCTATACCCCCAAATAAAGAATTTTAAAAGAAAAACATATTTAGCACGAGATAGAAAAACTTTATATGAGAATCAAACTAATTTATGGCTTGTGCATATAAGAGAATTAAGAGGATTCACTAATAGGAAATGAAAATACACACAGAAACATTAGAATCAGGCGAAGTCAACCAATTAGCAAAAGTCATCGAAAATAAGGACAAGACAATAATAGAAAGATATGTGTTGGCTAGTATGATGTACGAAAGACAGCTATTAAAAGAAAAATCACTCACCTGAATGGCATAAAATCATAATATTCACACCACCCATGGGATGTAGTAGTTTCTCAACCTCCAGTGCATGTTCAAGACAGAAAACATGCATTCTAGAAGAATCCATTTTAGATCTCTCAATAGCTGACATAACTGAGTTCTGTCTACTAGTATCAAAATTCCTTGATGTTGATGTTCTTGCAGAATTTTCAGTTGCAGCAGCTGGGGCATAGGAGGCATCAATATCCTTGAATATACAAGGTGATTTAGATGCTATTCTTCCAATCCTTATATCACTCTGATGGAAGTCAGTGGTCTCAGTGGTATAGCAGTTGCTCTCTATTCCTTCATAATCAACATCTATTGCTTTCCCCATGGATTTTATTGAACTACTAGATGTTTCCATTTCGACATCATCCTTCACATTATCAAGCATAGCTTGCTGATATCCTTCAGAGAACTCTTGAGTCAGTTCGCATTTTTCCTCAGGACTTGCACTTCTTGATCGACATCTTCCCACAGGATTTGCACTTCTTGATTGACATCTTTCCACAGGACTTGCACTTCTTGATTGACATATTTCTGCAGGACTTGCACTTCCTGATGGACATCTTTCCGCAGGACTTGAACTTCTTGATCCATTCATATGACTATCTCCACCAGTGCAATGAGAATATTTGTTATATAGATCATTTTTGGCAGCTGCATGATTATCATTATTTGCATATCTTGCCCCGTGATTCAAATAATTGTTTTCATCACTGCATGGAGAAGTTGCGGGAAGCACCTCCTTCTCAGAGTCAGACGAATCACCATAAACAGAAGCTAGAAGAGCAAGAGCTGAGGCATCTCCCTGGATACAGGCACCAGAACCATCACCTTCAACACCATGGCCTGAGACAAGTCGTGAAAATGAGGTGCAATGGATCAACTCGTCATTTTCTCTCTCTTCGATGTGACTCCCTAATTGTACTGCTAAAAAGCAACTAGATAAATTAGCCAAATCAACTTGCATATAAATAGAAGCTAACCACTACCAAGAGCATAGAAATGAAATAAGAAATCTATTACAGTTTAAATACAGTGATAACATATAAAGTAGTGCACCAGGCCTTCTGGTAATTATTCAGACTACTAACAAAAATAAAGGCAGTAAACATCTGAACAAAGAAGATGGGTTGGACCTGGGGCTTGCTGACCAATGATCTGACAGACAACTAACCAGAAATTTTAGAATTGGGTACCAAAATCCACGGGGCCCGCTGACCAACGATCTGACAGACAATTAACCAGAAATTTTAGAATTGGGAACCAAAATCCACGAGATAAATGGAATTCATATGGATCCTAAAAATAGGCAGCTTATTGAACATGAATATGTGCCCTTAAGGAGGCAAAGCTATTAATTCGAGACCTGATATGCACGTGTCTCACACACCTACACACCTCTCCAACACATGAGTCAGTTCACATGGACAGAGCTAAAACCCATTCCCCCAATACTAAAGCTAAGTCGTGTAAGACAATGTCACACACGTGTGGCTGTACACGTAATTCATTCACTTGGACAGAGCTAAAGCCACCCCTCCAAAACACTGAAGCTAAGTCGCTCTAGTCTCATGATTGCACATCTCCCTTATTGCAAGAGGGGAAAAAAATATTAAAAGAATGGTATGGGGCATGACCAATCAATTTACCATTTTATATATTGCTTCTCATTAAAAGAAGTTGGAATCTTCCTAAATCAAGATCTAATGCCAAAGTTGGAACTGAATAACATAACAAGATAAAGTTTCAAACTTTCAAGTGACTAAATAAGTTAACGAGTTCAGCTGTGGAACTTCTATTTCTTAGTGCGTTTTTATGCCATATGGACACTATAAATTTGTAATGGATCCGCAAGTGGATCTTCTAGGACCCAACTTGAATCCAAAATGTAGTTACTCCCTTACAAGGATGCTATGGGATTGAGGATATACACAGAATACTAAATATGTATCTCAAAAATTTTCAATAAGTGAGACCAACAAATCATATCAGTCCTTCCTGATTCTTTTTTATAAATAAGCAATTTAATATACACATGGAATTGAATTATATTGCAGTAATAATTTTGCAGGTATTGTTAGTTTGTTAGATGGTATCTTTGGTTGTTCAATACTATCCACTTCTATAAATTAGTATTCGCTCCCTATCAATCTAATTATCTTGCTATTGCTTAACATGGTATAAAAAATACTCCAGGTTCTAGGAGTCATTAACAAAACCTAACCACCCCCTCTTTTTATTCTTCCCCTCCTCCTTCCCCCTTGCCACAGCTATCGTCGCACTATTTCCTATTGCCGCCTCTGATACTCCGTCGCTGCCACTGTTGTTGTTGCATTGATTGTTGTTGTTGCTGCGCTGCTATACCCTATTGCACTGCTCCTTCACAGCTGTTGTTGTACTCGCATATCACTGCAGCAAAATAGTCCAAACTGAGGTTGCAAAAATAACAACAGTCTCAACCCGTTATCAAATGGGCTGCTAATTATAGACATCTTCCCATTGAATTCCCGTTATCAGGTGGACTTTCAACTGCGAGGATCTTCCCCAGCTGAATTTAAGGATTTAATCAGTGATTTAATCCTTGATGTAATTTGTTATTGAGTTCCTTACCTACTACTGTTCCTGATAAAATTGATGGCTCTTTCCCTTTTGTTGTCAGTGATGGTGTAGTTCATACTACCTCCTCCTTAACTGTGCTTTTGTCCCAAAATTTTCTATCAATCTTTTATCTATCAGTCGGCTTAGTAAAAATAATAATTGTTTATGTGACATTCTTTCCATCTTATTGTATTTTTTAGGACATTAAGACTGGGATAATGATTATTCCGGATCGTGCGAAAGGAGGCATGTATCATTTGGATGAAAAGACCAAAGGTTTTGTTGCTGGCACTAGCAACTAGTTCATCCTTCCTTTTCGAGTCTTCATAAGGTTTTACCCGTTACGTCCTTCATCTCCGATTAGAGTGTCAGTTTTATGAGCTCAAAAAACATCATTGTGCTTCCTATCCTAGTCAAGTCAACAACTGTATTATTGTTCCTTTCGAGTTAGTCCATTTAATTTGTAGGTCCTTTTTGTTCTCCCTCCTGCAAGAGTTTTAGCTACTTTATTATTTTTTGAAGGATTTCTCTCATATTATATGATTGTATCTTTTGAAAGAGAGATGTAAAGTTCACCGTATTATTGAACTCTTTTATAAAGAGATAAAAAAAAAAAAAAAATCAATTTTCCATATCTATTCGTATTTACGTAATAACAATAGCATAAAGTTTATGAAAAATGGTATCTACTTTTTCTGCCAATGGAAAATGGCAACCTAACCCAAGTACTTGGGATAAAAGGCTTAATTGTTGTTTTTGTACTGTTCTCATTCATCCCAACAAAATAATGTCATCAAACAGAAACACAAATATATTTTGGATGTGGCTCGTATGCTAACGATTCATATATGTATTCCCATAAACTTATAGTCAGATATTTTATGGGCTTATCACCTAATAAATCGGGGGCCGTCTTCGATTTTGTGTGATAAAATTCCTTTCTCAAGTCTTGTTTCTAACAAAGCATTGTCCCCTCTTCTACTCCATGTATTTAGGTTGTACATATTTTGTTTAGGACTTGTCTCCTAGTCTGGACAAGTTGTCTCTCCGCTCTATTAAATGTGTTTGTCTACTACTTAAGTATTCACAAAGGCTATAGGTGCTACAATCTTATATATAGAAAATATTTTTCTTCTACGATGTCATGTTTTTTAAATTACTCCCTTCTTTCATCACCATCATTTATTGGCTAGTTATCTGCTTCTCTTCCAATACCTTTGTTGGTGTCCAATACAGAGATTGCAAAAATACCTCAACAACCACCGTTATAGGTGTATTCTCATCGTTGAGAAGTACCTACTTCAGTCTTGCACCCATATGATTCTGCATCTCTGCCTGCTAGTTCTTCACATCTCTCTTGATCCTCCTATTGTTGACGCAGGACAGAGGCGAAATTAGAATTAGCGTTTTGAAAATTAGGGTTTTTTTTTTGGATGAAGTGGGAAAAATAGATAAATTGGGGAAGAACTTACGGGGTTTGGGAATCCACCCAGGCGAATCCACGCCCACTCTCCATGAATCCATGAGGAAAGATTTGCTCAAGCGAAATCCACACGAGAAATTTCTCAAAATTTTCAAATATTATTCATCTCCTTTAATTCTCCATACAAACCCATATATATAAGAAAACTCTAACAAACAGAATTCTAATAAAATCCAAACTCCTAATCCAATCAAATATCCTAATAAAATCCAAATCCTAATAAGATCCAAATCAAATCAAATTTATTTCCAAATCAAATTCTGATCTCCATCAATTCTTCCCGGCTTCAAAGCATTCATCCCTGATGAATGCAGAGATAAAAAATGACAAACACGTCCGGGTTGAGCTGATCAACAACGACAAAATATCCCAATTGGGTCATGGTGGTGGTCGAGAAACCGTATCTAATACATCACATTTGAACCAAGGTGGTGGAGGAACTGATTTCTTTAGTGAACTTGTGTCGAATCACGGTAGATCTGGAAAGATACTTGTAATGGAAGTAGTCGAATATGAATCCCGTGAAATATCTAGGCCATAGGTAGTAGAAGTAATTTTCATAGAAACTCCATATGAATTTGTATGTTGAGTCGGTAATTTCTTCATAATTCTTGTAATGAATCTCTCAAGAGGAACTGAAGTTTTTATCTCATCATCAATAATAACTTTTTTTCTGTCTGAAGTCTCGCTTTGAATTGGAAGTTTCTGTATTCCCTATACATCTACAACTGATATGCAAATACTATCATTAAACACAAATTGTCGACGAAGTTTTTACAAAATTTTAGCAGAACGTCTTCTAAAAAAACTGTCGGTTTTATGGGCATGTGATATAAGAGAGGATGAGGTACTTCTGTTGGCTTTTGCTCATGAATATGATCATCAGATGTATTTTTATGTGGCTGAAATTTCTCAGTTGGTTCCACTGAGAAATTGTCAGAAATCTGAACTTTTGAATTTTCAACTTCTATGGATGGAAAGGAAGTTCTATCTGGCATTAATAGTGGCTCATCATGAACTTCTGTATCCAGTATAGGCTGCAATTCGCAATCAAAAATATGAATATTTGCTTCAATCTTGTTGGCGATACTATCATCGTTAACCATTTGACTTTTTTTATCCCTATATTTAAGTGTTTTGTTGAAACTGTCAAGTATTCAGTTACACTTTTCAAGTTCATCAATTATATATTCAAGTTTTTCATCAATGGTTATCGTTTTAGACTCAGACGATTGAAACTGATGAGATGATAAATTTGGAATGTGACGTTGAGTATACCGATGACGAAGTAAACGTCGCAAGATATTTCAATCCAAGCAAAATTTTTAATCTTTACTCCAAATATAAGCTTCTCCACCTAACTTTTGTCGGGCGTAACGACATTTCTGTGCTGATGTTAGATCAAAATATCTAAAGAAATTTTCGAGATAATTCTCCCAATCTTCATAATTTTGCCGATCGTCAAAACCAAAAAAAATGGGTATAGTAGTATGCATATCACGCTCAACTCGTGATATTTAGCATTGGTATTAATATAGTGATCATGGAATATGAACTTCATATATAATCAACTCAAAATTTTAGTTCAAAAGGTTTAGAAAATACCCAAAAAACATGGAGGCTCGAAAACAGTTTGAATCGAAGTTGAAACGGGCTCCGAATTAAAAGAAAACCCTTAACGAGTCTGTTGTTCTGCTTCTACTGGCTACTGCCACTGCTGTTCTGCAACCGTTGCTGCTGTTCTTACTTGTTGCTGCTATTGGTTGCTGCTGATATTGTTGTTGTTGGTTAGGGTGAAGGGAAAGAAGAGGTGCAGGGCAAGTAGAGAGAGGGAGAGAAGAATTTGTATTTTTTTTTCTCTTTTTTTTCCTCTCTTTCAAATCTGAAAATTTTTTTAAGATCTGAAAGTTCAGTTTTTTTTTTAAAGTGAACAGATCTCTCTTTTTCTCTCCTCTTTTTTTTTTCTCCTCTCTTTTTTCTCTTTTTTTTTCTCTCCTCTTTTTTTTTCTCTTCTCTCTTTCCTTCAAATCTGAACTGTTCTTTTTTTTTTCAAATCTAAACTCTCTTTTTTTAGATCAGTTTTTTTGCTGATCTGTACTTTTTTTTAAATAAAAAAACTGAAATAAAATAAAAAGAGAATGGAGATGTGGAAGAAGATGGTGATGGAGAAAAAAGTCTAGGCTCTAATACCAAATTTGACGCAGGACGGAGGCGAAATTAGGGTTAGGGTTTTGAAAACTAGGATTTTTTTTTTATGAATTGGGGAAAATAGATAAATTGGGAAAGAACTTACGGGGTTTGGGAATCCACCCAGGCGAATCCACGCCCACTCTCCACGAATCCACGAGGAAAGATTTGCTCAAGCGAAATCCACCCCAGAAATTTCTCAAAATTTTTAAATATTATTCATCTCCTTTAATTCTCTATACAAACCTGTATATATAAGAAAACTCTAACAAACAGAATTCTAATAGAATCCAAACTCTTAATCCAATCAAATATCCTAATAAAATCCAAATCCTAATAAGATCCAAATCAAATCAAATCATGATCTCCATCAATTGCTCTCTGAAAAGGTAAATATTCGTCTATTGCCCACTCTCATTCTTATTTTCTCATGTGATAACCCCACTCCTTCCTTTCACCAGTTTGCTCTTTTTCTATCATATGTTTTCAATACCCAGATTGTATAAGGAAACCGTGTCAGTACCTGTCTGATAGCAGGTTATGCATGAGGAGATATATGCACTAGCCTTCCAGAAGACTTAAGACTTAGTTCGTATTCTACGAGGCACTCCAGTTGTTGGTTGTCATTGGGTCTATGTTGCCAAATTTAATTTGGACAGTTCTGTGCACAGATTAAACCGCCTTATTGAGAAAGGCTTCTCTCAAATCTATGGTATTTATTACCTTGAGACATTCTCTCTTGTTACTCGTCTCAACTCCATTCGTATTTTATTCTCTCTTACTATCAATTTGGAGTGGCTCATGTTCCAATTGGACGTCAAAAATGCTTTTCTCTATGGTGATCTACATAAAGGTAGTTTATATGGACTAACCTCCAGGATATTGCTACTCAGGAGGAAAATATGGCTTGCAAACTTAAAAAGCCATTATGGACTTACAACAAAGTTCTCGAGCCTAGTTTCAGAAGATCTCTATAGTAATTGCTGGTATTGGTTTTTAGATATGTCATTATGATCACTTCGTATTTGTTTAATATGCAACTTCTGCGATTGTTCCTCACCGTTTATGTGGACAATATTTTTGTTGACTAAAAGTGATACAATAGTCTTAACTAAGACCAAAAACTATCTTAAACAATTTTTTGCAACCAAAGACATGAGAAAGCCAAGATATTTTTTTGGGATGTGGACTTCTGGAGTGAAAATGGTAAAGTATATATAATGATGTCAAACAATATAGGCGAATGATTAAAAAATTTATTTCATGGTTATGAGACAAGAAATTTTTTTTGCTATTGAATTACTTAGTTCATGCATAAGCCACAAGAGATTCACTAAAAAGTTGCTCCGAGGATCTTGCACATATCAAGAGTTCTTTGAGAAAGAGCTTGCTATACAAGAAACATTGGCCATATTCACGTATCTGCATACTCAGATGCTTGATATGTTGGAGATAGAGATATATAAAATCAGTTACTAATTACCTAACATTTGTTCGTGGAAATTTGGTGACATGGCAAATCAAAAACCAGGACGTTGTATCTCGGTCAAACACCGAGGCAAAGTATTGAGCTATAGCCCAAACTACATGCAAGTTATGTGGTTAAACAACTTATTGACTGAGCTTGGCTTTAAACAAAAAAGACCATGTCCATGCATTATGATAATCAATCTATCACACACACACACACACACACACACATATATATATATATATTAGCTAAGAATCCTATTTTTCATGATCACAGATTTATACTTCGTTTACTCCATCATCAAAGTAATTGCCCGATATCTTGACAAAAGTTACATCAACTAAGGTTTGCTCAATACTGTGGGACAAACTGGACATGATTAATATTTAAGCCCTAGCTTAAGAGGTGCGTTAGTTTGTCAGTTTGTTTGATTGTTTGTTATATAGATTGTATATTTAGCTACTATCCATTGACAATCCTATATATTTGTAGTCAATCTAATTATCTTGCTATTGCTTAACAGGTATTATCTGGGTAAAAGGAGGTGTCTTCGGCATGTCAAACAGCAGAAAAAGTAAGAAATAACAACCAAAACATCAAGTCATGACACAAAACAAAAAGAAAATTGTAATCCATCACAAGAAAAGTTTATGCGACGGCACAAACTGAATCTAACCTGATGGTCCAAGAAACTCCATAAATACACAGCACATTTAAGAAATTCATAAATTTACATTAAAGTAAATTTGCTCTTCCCTTTCTCAGTAAACACTAGATTATTCATGTTGAACATGCCTAATATTAGTTTTTTTTTTTTTTTTTTTACTTTTTCAAATAGATCTATGATAATACAATCAGGTTCGAAGTGCAGAATCATAGATGAAATAGGCATTTTGACCACTTCAGTTCAGGATCATTCATATGATATACATAATGATGTCATGTTTTCAGCCTTACTTAAATGAATGGCTTCCAGCAGCTGTAACTTATAGCCCATGATATCTAAAATTAGCAGTGCAACCCTTTCTCAAGCATTTTCTAGGTATTGTTTCCAGTGAGGTTTAAAATCATGGAATATATATCAATATCAGTCAATGGTTTAAACATCGAATATTTAATATCTGCAGTATCGGATACAACGGTAATATTTTACCAGTTTTATGGGGTGTATATCACAATGGGTACCCTCAAGATCCAATACGATTTATGATGCATATCAGTATTAGACAAATTTGCACCCTTGGTTCCAGCTTTCAGTATAACTAATAAACAATATGGGTTCATCAGTTTGATGCAAATTCAGAAAAATATAGGTTTTAAGAAACCACACAATTTGAATAGAACAGGAAAAGCAGTTAGCAATAGGAAAAACTGGCTTCCAGTAGCTCATGCACAGAGAGATGAGGAAGAAAAGGAAAAAAACAAGAAGCTGAATTACTTTCAACTTTCAAGAAAAACATTACAGACAGAAAATAACATTGAGTTCTCCTACTTCAAATGATTGAAAGATGTTGTAAATGTACTTTTTTAATCGGGTCTGTTTTTTAGGGGGGTGGGGGTAAAGAAAGGGGGAAACAAAGTGGTATACAAAAGTAGCAACAGCTTTTTGTATATTTTGCTGGTGCTGAAGTTGTCTTGGGTGAAAGTTGTATGCCAAGTGTCAACAAAGCACAGTATGGCATTGTATTAATGTGGTCTTCTAATCTCTGAAACAGAAAATAATTCCTAATGCTGATATATTAAGTATCAATATAGAGCACACGACATGATATATCTGTCATTACCAATTGCAAGCATGAAAACTTTGAAAAATAAAAGTATGAAAACTTTGAAAAATAAAAGTATAAACATGTGATATGTGAAGCTTACCAGAACCACAAAGCAGATCAGAAGTGTTTCCCCCCCAATTAGTCTTGTTGTCTCTGTCGCTATTTACACCAAAACCAATATTCTGATCATTAAGAAATCCACAATCCGCAGACATGAGGTACCTAGCAGTGGGTTCTCTTGGCTGGACAGCAGCCACACATGTAAAGCTCAATATTCCGCAGGTAACACATGACAATAGTCCACGATCCAACAGGCCATCACTATGAACTGCATTTTCCTTTTCATTTTCAGCAAGCTGCAAATCTGAAGCTGAAGAGTTATAAGCACTGCTTCCAGACTTGTCAGATGTTGCAGAAGACTGACATACAGATAAGTAATGTCCTTTCAATGGATATGAGCCTTTCGAGTGTCCAATCCCAGCATTCCTTCCTAGCATTACATCACTGGAAGGAAAAATCCTTGAAGCTTCCAGTGCTTCCTCACGACTGCACAAACCAAGTGACAATCTAGGCCTCATCCTTAACTGAGATCTAGCAAGGGAATTTGAACACAAAGGGATATCATGCGTATTCTGTGGAAGAACTATGCAAGAAGACCCCTTACTCAGAAGAATACTTAGCAGGTCATTGGTTTTGATGACATTTTGAACAAATATTTCCTTTACCATCACTTCTCCTTCACCCCTCATTTTATCTTTCAGCCTCGAACTACGTGGCTCAGAAACACCAATCAAGGGCACCCTAAACCAAGAAAACAGCGTTCATGTTTACATGAATATATTTACATGAATATATAAAGATCATCAGATCAAATATATCTTCAGCTCAAATAGATGCCAGAATTCTATCATCAAAAACTATTTCCGATGGTGTTTTTCCTTCATGGGCACTTTTACGACTTTATATGATTTCTACACGGGAAGCTTATTGTACAAATACTGTGATAGAGTTTTTTAGTTATATTTTAGATATTCTCATTTGATAAATTGAAGCTTGGGAAATCTCTTTATAAAACCCAAACTGGATGTTTTATATGGTCAACACATCTACTACCTCAATTGTTGAGAATGGAACTAAATGCAGTTGACAGAAAAGGACCCAACTTTTTGTATAGCAACAAAACTAGGAAAGAAAAAGAATAATTATGTTTGCCAAAAATGTCCAAGTGTCATTCACTATTCGCCTATGTGTGAAGTTTATTATAAGAACCGACTATAATTCCACGCAGGGAGATCTTAACAAATGGCCTCTTTAAAATATCTTCAACAAGCCCAGTGAAGAGAAGTATAGTCTGCATAGGTAATAATCATGAAATGAGCATAGCCTATTTATGTCAAAATTGAGCCTTTTGTACAGTATAAAGGATTACCCCCCCCCCCCCCCCCCCCCCCCCCCCGGCCCCCCCGGTCCTCTCACATGACCAATCATAGTCAGCTGTAACTATTGACCAAACGACATAATAAAGCATTTTTAACTCACCAACAATAAATATTTAAGCAACTTATAGTACATGCTGAAATAATTTATATGGGTATTAAAATGATATGATAATGAAAAAAATGTTTCTATTTAAAATTTTCATGAGGATAAAACCAAGTAATCAGCAAAGAGTCACAGACCTTGAACACAATGATAATGCAAGGGCATAAAGCAACTGAAAGTGAGAAACCATTGGAGGATAATTGATTGATGCCCTCCGTACTGCAGCTTCTTTAGCTACTGTCAACCACCCAGGAGTTGCAATGTTTGCCGCCTCTGCACAATTAAACCCTACCAGCAGCAAGAAAATTGATTTGTAATTATAACTACAACTTAAATTCATGAATGAATGATCATAATTTTGTCAGGATAAGATCCTCGGAAGTAAACAAACGGATGAGCTACAATGAGTCATGATAAGTCTACACTACAGAAAGTGAGATCTCTAACAAAATGTATGGCTGAATCCACAAGTATACAACTACATTAAACAAAAGAACATTAGAAACATACGCATGGCTGCTTATCAATCAAATATGCATAATTAAATGATCATGGCTGGATAGACTAACCCAATGAGAAACATGTGCAATGTCAAACAATTAAAGATCAAATACCATTGATGCTTGCAATATGGGATATTGCAAGGCTGCAAAATATCTAGACACAGAATTACATTCTGTAATGCAAAAAACCGCAAAATTGTATGGAAACCAACAGTTGGAATGGAATTGTACAGCAGAAGTATGAGATAGCACATGGAAGACATAATTATTGCAGATGTGCACTAGTCTTAAGACACAATATTGCTCCAACCAAAACAGTTAATCCCTATGTCCTTACAATAACAAATGGGCTCATTTGTCTAGTCACATGATTTTTCATTACCCACAGTTTATTGGTTTGCTTTCATTTGTGTAACTGCAGCATAAACCTCAAATCCATTATATTAGGAGGATATGTATATAAACCTTCCAAAAATGATGGCATAAATGTTACCAGCTTGAATAACATTCTTGTTTAGGTGCATCTTGAATTCATCGCCCATAAGCCTTCTACTTATTTTCCATGGTTAGCTATATAAGATCAAACAATCTAAAATGTAATGATTTTAAGTTGCTCGTTTGGTATCATACTCAGAACAATAAATCTCATAATGAGAATAAATGAAATAAAGAAATATGAAGAGAAGTTGAAAGTAAGAACAATCATAATAAGTCAGCTGAAAGAAAGAACTCTATTCTCCAAACATGCCACTTTACCAGAACCTGGATGGACTGAACAGCCAGGTCAATATTCAAAGGAACCAAAACTCCAAAAATGCAAGGTTTGTAGTCTATAAGAATTAGTCAGTAATTAAAGAATACAAGATTTTAGAAAATTTTAAATCTTGAATAACACGAAATGAAGTAATGAAGGTTATGAAAAAAACTCAAATGGAGTAAACTAATTTTGGTGGGAAACTCGAGTCATTCTTGGATATTATCTTGTTCTTTGTAGGCATTTGAAATCAACTGCTTCTTTTAGAGAAAATAAAAATAAAGCTTCAGAGCTTATAGTATAATGGTGATGAGTTGGTGCAAAACTTAAGATCAATAGAATGAAATAGAGTTTTTTGCATAAAGCCAAAAGATCAGAAGAAACTGATCAGATAAAGTGATAAACAATGCATTTCACAAAAATCTAGGCATGATCATAGCATACATTCATTTGGGTTCCTTAAAGAAGATAACTCACTTAAAAATTCTAAAAAATGTCTAAAACGTGCAATACTAGAGACGAAAGGCACGCTGGTAGGAACACATTACACAAGTATATAAATTTGTGTATATAGAGGTAAGCAAGTAGTGTAGTTACAACTAAAAGACTTACTAGAGGATGATGGCTATCTGAATCATATTAGCTCTGGTAGTTTGGTAGACTCTTAGATTGATACGAAAACTTACAGTGGTCGCTAATTAGACTCCAATATTGCGAATTTTTTACATCCTATTTATACCCTCTTTTATTCGGTTTATACACTAAAACATATGTTATAATGAGTATATTTGAACTTAACAAGAGTATTTGTGCACTGTGCTAAAATGATGATTAATACATGTTTTACGGTGTTTTATAGGTGTTCATAACTTCATATTATAACTAATATACAGCACGAGTAAGAAATCAAACAGAGTGCAAAAAACATCAAAAAGAGATCAGTGTTTCAGACACACTGGTGTGCCTCGTGCAAGAAAGGGCACCGATATCCTAATAGTGTCGGGGCTATTTTTCGAAGAACAACTTTCATATTTTGCACTTCACTGTAAGCAACACTGGTGACACTGATGTTCGATATATTTCTCAAAGAGTAATCTTGTGGTCTCTGTAATTTACTGCATAGGCCACCGATGCCCTATGAGACATCGAAGCCCTTGGTAGCTAGCAAATTTTCAGAGCTTCTAATCATAGTAATTGGTTCAAGATGGCTAAATAACTTGTGAATGGGAGTTACTTTTAATAATCCTAGCCTAGGGGAATTACAAATAGTAGAGATGTATGTATATATATATATATATATATATAGAGAGAGAGAGAGAGAGAATAGCATTAATGAGCCGCCGCCTCACGTAAGTTACCTGAGTTGCGGTCCATTTCTACTATATCTACTTTTTTCTTTTTTTAATTTTTGTTTGGATTATGATATTGACCCCCTAGGGTTCACTCATACCCAATTTCTTGGATTCTAGTTTTAATTTAATCTCCCATTAAGCAAATAGAAAATTAATAGTTTTTATTGAATATAACATTTTGTATTCTCTTGATGAAAGGGCAAATAAAATTAAAACCTCACGGAAATTTAATCCTAAAGAAACTAAGAAGGAAGAGATCATGATCCTAAAAAAGAATTTGAAAAAAAAATAATGGGATTATTAATTTTTCGTTGCTGACTCACGTAACTTACCTGAGCCGGCAGCTCATATATATAGTAATCCCATATATATATATATATATATATATATATATATATATATATATATATATATATATATATAGTAAGTTTTTTCAAAATAGTTTAGAGATCATTGGGGCCTTAATTTTCCTTCTTCAAGAGAGATTGTCATATTCTTTTGTGAGAGATTTTTAAAAAGATTCTTGACGCAATTAATCAAAACCACGAAGGCTCCTTTCAAAGCTATGATCAAATAATCTACTATTGGCATGAGATGCGAGATACCTCTAGTTCTCCAATTGGTTTGGTATAAATTTCTCTTTTATGAATTTAATTGTATGTTTTTTTTTATTATTGAGTAATTCTTCTATCTTTTAACTTTATTGTAAAATGGATACTTTGATAATCTATGATCTGAGGGTGTACGTGTTACCTAACTTTTGATATTCCACATAACGTATAAGCATGGAGCATGCTTAGGTTTTGAAGATTCATGCAACTTATTTATAGATTAAGCTTAGACTAATATGTAGTTAGATCATAAGTGCTAATAATTTCATAATATTACTCATAATAAGATATATTTTTTTATTTGAATTTCCTGAATATATTTTCCAACTAGAATAGGCCACATGATTAATCTAGTTGAGATATTTCTGAGAGTTTTTGCCAACTAGAAGGATGAAATAGGGAGTATTCTCTCATCTCTGCCAATGCCTTCACTCAATTTTTTTCCAACTCGTCTCTCAAAATGTTTTTAGCTCGCTCACCATCATTTTTCTTGTTTTAACCCAAAAAAATCCAGTCCTCTCGGATCAACCTCGGTCTCACCTAGAATTTACTACTAGAAGCAATATCAAGCACTTGGAGTGCGTTAGATTTTCTCAATGTATGGATGAATTAATTCTAGGAATCAATACAAATTGGAAGGTAAATGTTGAGTCCTTAATATGTTGGCAAGTGGCTATGAAATCTTTTACTTAGTTTAAAACAAGTAGAAAACCCGCGCAATCCTCGGCAATATTTGGAGTTATTTATTATGGAGAAGGTGGAGTTCTTGTTATCTATTTTTTTTTTTCCTTTGGTAATATTTGGACATCGACTTCGATAATGCAAATTTGATATTCACATAGAGTGGTCTACTATGCTCAACTCCTATATGTCCTTTGAATTCAAAACCTAACCAGAATTTATTTTTAAATGTTGATAACTGAAATAAATCTTTTATCTTCGAAAATGTTGAAGAGAGAATTAAAGAAGAGATAAATTCTATTTGCACTCTTTTTTTGAAGTTGCGATGTTTGAATCACTTTGATGAACATGGTAGAGGTGTAGCAATAAGGCATTTCTCTTTTTTTCATTTATTGTATGTACGCTGCAAATTTGGAATTTGGTATCAAAAATAGTTGTAGTTTTATAATTATTTAATTAAATTTCATGGCAATAATTTGAGTAGCATTAAATTTATTTTATTTTGTTTTTATTATTGGGATAAAGAAGTGAGCATCTGAGAAAAATTATTTATTTCTTTTGAAAAATAATCCTCCCCATGCATGTCCTATCATAATGGTAGTTTCCTATTTTCTAGGTGGTAGTTAGACATATTTTTATTATAAAATTTTTCTTTTTTTTAAGGCTAGTATTTGTTGAGCACGTTGTATATTTTGGAATTCATATTTTGTATAAATTTGAAAATCCTCTAAATTTAGGGAAGCCACATCCTAATTTTATCCTTTTTTGGATTTTTTTTGTTTTCTAAATTGGAAGTTTTCTCTCCTCTTCGTTTAGTAATACAGAAAGATTCCTTAGATATGTTTATATAATGGGTCAGGATATGCACAAAGATATCGAATTGTCTTTGATTTTATGAAATTCATACTTGAACATGCATACAAGAAAATGGGGAGGATGCCTAAGATCGGGTACAAGCATGAGATCGAGGCCCAAACACAAAAAAGAGCCAAGCTTGGCACTTAGACTTTGAACAATTATTTACTGACATATAAAATTAATGAAACTTAGGTCTGAATGCTAACTTACAAATTAAGAGTACTAGTGAAGTCATAGATGTCAGCAAGTTCGATAATGGTTTTGATATGGCATAATAGCACTAAACACGCTTGAATCTGCAATAGCATCAACAACAAAGCATCTATCCCAAAAATTTTGTGTCAATTACACGAATGCTTTTCTTCCTTTCAGTTCTGTTAAGAGGTTGCAAAAAAAACTATGCTTGAAAAACATTTTAAGAAATGTATACAGATTACATTGAATAAACATTTGGATAACACAGTTACCATTTTACAGAAAGAAAAAAAGGTTCTAAATTAACAGTGTGTACAGGAATTACAATTGATTCCATGTAAAGTTTTTAGAAAAATAATTGCTGCATGGGGAAATTAAGAATATGCAATATGTATAATTACGCTTACACAGACATATATGCCTTCTCTTTATTAGGAGACTGCATATCATAAATCTATATCATACATTCTTATCTACCTCCTACAATGTGAAGGACCAGACTCACACCACGTTTTGGTTTGTGGTACAGGTATAGCATGCACTACTTTGAACCTTATGTTGTATGAGGCGGTTAGACCTAAGCGGACCTGTATTTGGGGAGACATGGTACCCAACTACCCATGCTAAGCATTCAAGTTCAACAAGGTCTTCTGATGAACATTCTGCTGTATGAAGGGGCTAGACCTAATTGGACCAGTATTTGGGGAGACATGGTACCCAACTACCCATGCTAAGCATTCAATAAGGTCCTGATAACAATGATAGTCTTATCTTTATGTGGATTGACGGGGAAGAGAAGCGAAGCAATGTAAACTTCTGTGACAATAGAAACTTCCATCTTTTCATACCTATAAAGCAAGACATGATCAAATACTTGTTTAATTACAGAAAAAACAGACTACTTTAAGTTAAAAACAAAATTGCAATTCTGAAGTACATTAATTAACCAGGTTCAAACTTTTGTAAAATTAGCTAACACGGAACAGGAACATGCTTTTATCTCCCAATGCATCCTCCACCTTTCTATTTATAGTAATACAAAAGTCAAAGATAGATAAATATGCCCAGATATACATATACCACAAATAAATATTTTAAATGACAGGGTCCATTATTAGATATAGAATTCCATATTAACAACACCAGTCCATAACTTTAATCAACCATGAGACATTTATATGAGTGTATAATGCTAGTATGGGATGGTAAACGAAAAGCTGATGGATGGTAAACGAAAAGCTGATGCAGGACCTACCATGACTGAACCCAGAATGATAAGCACCTGGGAAAGTGACAACAAATTCTCCAGCATTCTGGACTAGTCTGCTTAGAAGAAGCATAAAAACTTCGACATTAATAGTAATAATAAGGTCATGACAAAGGCAAAAATCAGAACCAAGCATAAAGTTCCATTGTTCGTTGAATAATGTTACCTGCAACAAGGAATCCCTTTACCAATAAGAACTTCAGGAGACATGACAGTAGTTTTCTCACCTAGGATAGTGCAAGTTACTGCCATAAAATAAATGATACAAGGAATTAAATTCAAATTAAGAAAAATGAATAGATGATAGTGTCACCACAAGACATTAAATAGTGAAAGGTAAACCTCCTTCCAGAGAGGACCACATCAAAATGATCATACCGAGCAACAAAAGTAAATTTGTATCTATCCAAAGTCAATGGATATGCCAATCATATACATAGTTACATTCCTAAAGATGTCAGGTAAAAGAATGCATTTCAAACCTACAAACAAGTACGCAAGCATCAGGAGGAAACATTCTAATACTTCTTCATAAAAATTTTCACAAAGTTACCTAGTTACTACAAAAGAAAGACTTACGCCACCAACAATAATATGAGTGAATCTGTGATATAGCTTAAAAATCAATATGTAAGATCTAAATCTAACAAACTGTCAAATGGGCCCAAAATATCGGATCCAAATGCGCTAAAGTAATACAGCAATCAACTGCTTCTAATTTAAATTGTTTGCTCCTTCTCTACCAGTATTGAGCTCGAATTGACCAATTACCTGGAGAGCCAAGATCTTTCTAGCCATTTAAGTAACTATACATATCAGGCACTATGGAAGAATCATGACACAAAACCATAGCATTTAGAAAGTCCCCAATTAGCCTATAGCACTCAATTTAGATCTTACCTGCAAGACTCATTATAACCCTCAAAACATCCATAAGCCTTCAGCCACTAATATAGTCTCATTCAACCTGCCTATAAATTTTTCAACCTAATTCGATAAAGAGATATGATTCGCAACATGCTAAACTATATTATCAACTCATCACCATAAACTCAACTATTTACTACCCCAAGTTGCAGAAACCCCTCTGCAAAACAAATCAGCTTTCTCCTGTTATAACCAAAATGAAAATGAAATAAGCATGCAAACAGACACATCACTGAAAAAAAAAAAAAAAACTGTTAAAAATGGGTAAAATGCAATTGGTTTGACTTTGACCTCATTGATAATGTAGGCCAACACAATAAGCACCAAGAGCAAAGTTCAATACTAGGTCTATTGCTTTCCTTATTTCTCACATGTCATTTTAGTAACGGCAAAGCCTTTTCACAGCGTGCTTAAATTATCAGGTGAGGAGCTAGAAATTATTGAAGAAATTTTAGGTACAACATCAATACTGAAGGCATATTACCTAAAAAACGTAACAATTAGACGCTGGAAGTAGACAAAGTGCACCACCAGTCAAGAAGAAGAAACTGAATTTCTCTGAGCTAACAGATGCCAGTCAAGCCGAACGCAAGGCAATAGTCATTTTAAGGCTTTATGAGAATATGACTTCTCCCAGTTAACAGACAGCCCGCAAGATATTCATGAGAGCAACAAAAAATGGCAACTATAAATGCTCTCTATATAGGCAACTGGTAAAATTATGCCCTCGTAGAGACAGGTAACCTCCCTAGTAGTAAACTAACAAAGAGATTAGTAATGCTAAGGATATCTACTACATTACTCATGGTATCGTCAGAGAACAGGGCAGAGTGCTGTAGCAAGCTTGAATCTAAAAATTTATCGAAGAATACAAAATAAAACAAGAGAACCAAAAGAAGCATCAAGAAATGCTTCCTCGAAAACAAAAACCAACAAGCTACAATTGTCTAAAGCACTAAAGATGTGCATGTAACGAAATGCGACGACACTAGAATAACTTTGCTGAAATTAACAGGACAATAATCATAAAACATGAATGCACTTCAAAAATTAAAAAAGTTACTTTGGTAAGCAGAACCAGCAAGGTGCTTATAAAAGCACAGAGAGAAGATCAGTAACCATCGCAATAATCATTCCACAACAAGAAAGACTTCGCTGATTAGACTACACTGAGACAGTTACTGGCCTCATTTAACAACAGAGTAGTGCGCTTACTACTCTGTTCAAAGCTAGAGAAGATCACTGCTACACAAGTTGAGATACCTCAGCACTCGAATAGCTAATTCTAAACAACAACAGTAATTGCAGCTCTAGAAAATAACAGAGCGGCCCTCTTACACCTAGTCCGACCTAAGAGCATCTACAACATCAACAAACGCATCTTGAATAAACAGAAAATGCACAATCTAGCACCAGAAAATAAAGTAAGACACACAATGCAGCACAATGTAATCGTCAAGCTATAGATAAAATGCATCAAAATAAGCAAACGCATCAATCTCCACCGGCGCAAACACTAAAAAACTCACCCAAGGGATTCACCTCCCCGCCGTACCCCTCCACCCTGACGACATCCTCGAACGCCAGGGCAGCGTCCCGGGGCACGCCGTACCACGTCTTCCCAGCCCCAAAATGCAAGTAATTCAGGCTGTGCAGCTCATGGTCCTCGACATGCCAAGCGAACCAGCTAAACATCATAGCCACATACACCATGGGCGAGGTCACCCCAGGTATCTCCTCCCTCATAAACCTCAGCAGCGAGCCCTTGGCCCTCGAAACCCCCCTCATATTCCACCCGCTCTCGCCCACATTCCCTGCCTCCTCCTCCTTGCACCACCTCCTCACGATTGGCGCAAACCCCGACCCCGGCATGTCGTTGGCGTACTCCACCGAAAAGGGCTTGTCGGCGCAGGCCCTCCAGAAGAGGGACTCCACCTCCAACGGCGAGAATAGGGTCTTGCGGCCGTGCTTCTTCATCTGCGCCCGCTCGAATTGCTTGGCCTTGGCCTCGAACTGCTGCAGCGTGTAGGTCTCGCCGGACTGCCAGACGGGCTTCTGGACGGGGCGGGGGCGGCGGGGGCAGAAGCCGATCTGCTGCTGGCGGGTGGTGAAGGTTGGGGGTTTCTTGGGGGAAGGTTCGCGGGCGGCGAAGGAGCGGTTGAGGTTCGAGAGCGTGGTTTTCTTGGGGGGAGGGGGGAGAGGGGGGACGATCTTGCAGATGCCAAATGCGGAGGCCTCCTTCTCGATCTTGAGGATGAAGGAGATTGGGTCCGCGAACTCGCCGAGGGTCGGGTGGTACTCGGGGGCGAGGGGGAGGGGTTTGAGCCACTGAGGGACCTCGAGAGGGGTTGGGTCGGGGGAAGACGAAGGCCCCGAGGCCATTGGGACTGAGACTCTTTGGCTCTCTTTTTTTTGGGGGGGGAGGGGGGATTTTAGGGGGAGACTTGCATTTTTTTTTTTTTTTTAGGGGGGAGAGATTCTGCGGGCGAAGCGAGCAGAGAGCGGCCGCAGAGTGTTCTGTTTTGTGGGCAGAGGAAGGGGAAGAGAGAGGGATGGGCGTTTGGAAATGGGGGAGGGGTTTGGGAGGAAATAACAGGGACTGCCACTGTGGCGACTACTGAAGTGGATTTGATTTGAAATTGATTTTGGGAGGTTAGAAAATGATTTGACTGTTTGTTGTCTTCTTTTTTTTTTGCCCTCTAAGTTGGGTTGGATTTTGGTTTGTTGATTATTAATTTTTAAGGGTATTTACAGATATGCTCCTTAAATTTTTATAAATTATAATTTAGTATTACAAATCTTCATATTTAGAATTTAGTTTTCAAATTTTTTAAGTTACTAAAATTTAGTCTCATGTCTAACTTCTGTTAGAACTGTTTATATTTTGACTCGATTTTTCCGTTATACCCTTAATTTTCTTCACTTAATTCTCCTTTCATCTTCCTCTTCTCATCTTAGTTCTTATTGTGTTCCCTCTTATTCTTCTCTTCTTTTATTGGATTCTCCCTCTTTGGTCTTAGTAGAGAGGGAAAACCCAATAAATAAATAGAGAGAGGAGAGAAGAATAAGAGGGAAGCCAATCAGAACTGAAAATAGAGGAGGAAGAGAGAAGAGGGAATTAAGTAGAGGAAATTAGGAGTATAACGGAAAAATCAGATCAAAATATAAACAGTTCTAGTAGAAGTTATGCAGGGGACTAAATTATAATAACTTAAAAGAATTTGGGAACTAAATCTAAATATGAAGATTTTGGATACTAAATTATAATTTATAAAGATTTAAGTTACAGATCTATAAATACCCCTAATTTTTAATATAACTTGTGGTTATGGGTAATTGAGTTTTTTAATTGTAGGAAAAGACCACTGGGCTGTATCCTCTCATGTTTCACTTCAGAAATAATTTTTTCCCCGTAAGTTCAATGAATCTGTAAGGAAATAAATCCTATCGATTATGTTTCGAACCCAAACTGAAGTTATTTGGAAATGTTTTAACTATCGAAGGAAGATATGGTGGGTAAATAATACAAAATATAGTGGTATCGAAGAATCAAATACTTGATTTGGTTTACAAATTGCAAACTCATGGATTCTTGTTTTTTTAGCTGAATATTATAAGTTGGAGGATGTTAGGCAAGCGTTCAACCGTTTTGTAAAATTAATAAATTATTTTGGGAAGTTGTTAAATTCTTAGGAAAAGAGTTATTAGAGAAGTTTTGATTTAGTTTACATTATGAAGACAAAAATAATAATAAAAAATAGTAAAACGATTGGTAATTCATGTACGAGAATGCAGGGAGACTCAGTGTACAGAGTTTTTGATGTAAAATTAAAAGAACATAAAAAAATTTTACAAACATAATATTATGTAAAGGTTTCCAATAATATGATATCTTTTTCTTGATACTAATAAATAAAAATGTCCATCTACTAATGAGTTTTGTTTTAAGTGGCATTATCCCTTTCTAATTTGTGAGATGTTCATGACAGTGATAGTGTTGTTCTTGATGGTGACAATGGAGATTGTGACAGTCAACTACGGCACAACAAATAACAGCATTAATGATAACTGTGGTATTAAAAATGGTCACATATTGACAGACATAACATAAAAGGCATAGAAGAAGAAAAAAAAATATTAGTAACAACTTTGGTGAAACAAAACCAAAGGACAATGAATAATAACATAATGAATGCTACTAAAAATGACCACAATCGTATTACATGACAATTACATAATCTGATCATGAAAACAAAGAGAGGAGACATCTTGAGAGATGTCTTCTAATCAAAATTTCATATCAAAGAGACCACCTTGCCCGAAATAAGGAAATAATATAGTAATAGGATTCAAATATGTTGGTTAATATTGTGTTTAAATGACATGCGAAACCTATAATTTGAACCGAACTTTCTAAAATGATAAAACATCTGATTCTGAAATATGTTCTAAATGGTTTTGCATCTAAATCTTATATTTAGTACTCATTCTAAATATTTTGAATCCATCTTTTGCATAGTTACAAAATAAATGATTAGATTTTACAACAATTTAACTTTGTTATTATTTATTATTTTTTTGCCCATTTTTTCCAACATAAGAGTAACTAAAGTCAATTTGGGCCGCAGCCCGCTTAGTTAATACCATCAATTACAAGAATTAAGGATAAAAATAAAATCCTTAGGCCCAAATGCATTAAAAGAACTCGTTCAGTCATTTTTTTTTTCTTTTTTTCTCAGTTTGCATGAAATTTACCCAATTCATATTTTGTAAAAACAAACATTTATACTTTTGTTTTCTTGGTATATATATAGTTTGGTAAAAATAGGATACAAATTTTTTTGAATTTTTTGCTTGATGCCTTATTATTTTTTTTTCACCCTAATGGAATTAGATAAACAGTTAATCTTTCTTGTTCGAACCTACGAGCCCATAGATTTAATTCCCTCAAAATATTAAAATCCAATAAAAAAAAGGCATCATTAATCTCTTTTTGCTCTTTAACAGGGCTATAAATTTAATTTAAACCGTCCAATGACAAATTACTTTTCTATTTGGTGATACCATTAGCCCGCTAATAAATAAGAAACATTTTTTATTTGATGAAAAGATGATTCTAATATTTATTAAAAAAAAACCTTCTAATTATACATGTAATACATTAATTTTATAATTCCCATAAGCACGTGACTGATAGGTTCATAGAAATGGGATAACAAGATGAAACGGCAAGTAGAGATAGTCAGAATTCTACAATACTATAATATGGTACTTTTCATGAATTGGTTCATGAAAAGACTGTGCTAACATATTGCTGTATTTGCCTATGTGGTACAGAAGCTAGAGATTTGCAAAATATTTTTTTATGCTGAATTTGACTAAAGTTCTCCTTCTACATTTTTTTGACGGGAGCACTCCTGTTTTTATGTTTCTATTTTTTAGGATCATTTTTTATGACCGTTTTCCATAAAGCATTCAAAAAGCAAAAAAGTAAAACATACTAACACTAGCAACTTTTTATAAACCAATCAGTCTCTAAGCAAATCTTAAACCTCCAGCGAAAAAAAAATAATATATATATATATATATATATATATATATATATATATATATATATATATATATATATATATGGGATTACTGTATCTGAGCCGCCAGCTCAGGAAAAGTTATGTGAATTAGCGGCAAAACTATAATGATCCCATAATTTTTCTTCAATTTTTTTAACAATTACTATCTCTATCTCCTTAACTTTTTTCGGAATAAATTTCATAATTTTTGGAGTTCATTTAACTTTTCATCAAGTGCATACAAAATATTTTATTAATTAAAAACCATTAATTTTGTGTTAACTTGATGGAGGACCAAATCAAAACTTAAACTCAGTAAATTGGGTATGAGTGAACCCTAAGGGGTTGAGATCATAATCCAAAATAAATTTTTAAAAAAAAGATAATTAGAGATAGTGGAAATGAATTGCAGCTCAGGTAACTTGCGTGAGCTGTCAGCTCATTTCCATTTCTCTCTCTCTATATATATAGAGAGAGAAATGGAAATGAGCTGACAGCTCACTTAAGTTACCTGAGCTGCAGTTCATTTCCACTATCTCCAATAAAAAAATTAAAAAAAAAATCTTTTGGATTATGATCTCGACTCCATAGGGTTCACTCATACCCAATTTATTGGGTTTTAGTTTTGATTTGGTCCTCCATCAAGTTAACACAAAAATAACGGTTTTTAATGAATAAAACATTTTGTATGCACTTGATGAAAAAGGTAAATGAACTCTAAAATTTTTGAAATTTAATTTTGTTAAAGTTTGAAAAAAAATCATTAGATTACTGTATTTTTGCCGCTAATTAACATAATTTTTCCTGAGCTGTATATGAATAAACGGGAAATTCACCGACGGTGAAGGGAGTTCCTTCACCGTCGGTGAATTTTTTGTTTCTCTCTCTATATATATATAAATTCAAGACATCACCTTGAATTAAAAGCATACGAAATCAAAACCTAATTCATTTCCCCAATTTCATACATTAACATTTGGCCATAAACACAATCTAATTCCAAATATATCAAATAAATATGTATCTTGTTACAAACTGAGGAGAAATAACCAAACACACCCAAACCTTACCGAGTACTTTTTTTTTATTTTTTTGAGAATAACCTTGCCCAATAATACATAACCTAACGATAACACTGACACGAATCAAACACCATGATAAAAGAGAGAGCCCCCTGCCACTGCCGCAAGGGCCTGCAGAGGAGCCAGCAGAGCCGAGACTGCAACGGCATTGCTGGAGTCGGGCCAGCTTATGACCCTGACGGTCATCTTCCTGCCTCGCTTGCAGTGGCCAGCCACGCCGCTGATGAAGTAGAAGGTGCCAGTGGGTGAATCTGTACTCCTTGTTGTCGTTGATCTGCATTTCTTGTACTCTTGTTTGGCACCACCATCGCCGAATCCTTCTTGTACTTAAACATCTGATCGCTCATACACAGACGCAAAGCTAATTACATCATACATTTTCATACATGTTTGTTTTTCCAATCAATATAATATCAAAGTTTGTCTGAGGGAACGAAAGTTTAATTTTATTCATAAATTTAGACTTGAGAATAACTATAATACATATCTATCTCGGAAAAAATAACTTTTTTAGGAGATAGATGAAACTTTTAAAAGACAGGAAAAAAGAATTTACACTCACAAAACAAATCAAGGATATTTCTAAATTTACTCAATAAAAAGTTATAAATTGTTGTGACTATTTGCGGGCTGAAACAGTGTGCTGTGATTTAGGATGAACCTTCCAAAAATGAAATAAATCAGCATTTGTTATGGACTCATACATGGTGTTTTGTTAAGTATTTTTAATGAAATGCAGAAGGCTATACTCATCGTTGCTTAAAAAGAATGAGTGTTTAGATGGATACTTTATAACGATATCTCCAACATCGAACCGATTCTTGGATGTCCACTGGTTGTAATTTTGATTGGTTTTGGAGGAGGGAAGCTCCCAGCCGCCATCGCCGCGCACGTCAAACTCCAACGAGAAGGCCGGCAAGGCAATGTTATACAAAGAGAAGGAGACTAAGCTTCACTAAGCTCACAAATATAGAAGAGGAGGCCGTCTTTAAATTTCTAAGCTCTATGAAACTTACAATACAAGTGAGACGAGAGAGCAATAGAAGTAAATAGTCGTGGTGAGAGTTGGTTGAGAGAGAGAGAGAGAGAGAGATTTTGTAGTCATTTGCATTTTATTCTTAATTGTTTTCTTTTTCTTTTGAAAAATGTCTGTATCAAGACTTACAATTGACCTGAATTTTTTGTTCATAGGATCTCCCTTTGCTTGAATAAAAACACTTCGGCCGTTCATTATATTTAAATCTAGGGGTTTTTACATATCTGTCCCTTAAATCTTTAAAAAATAGAATTTAGTCCCCTAAATCTTCATATTTATAATTTAGTCCTCCAAATTCTTTAAGTTACCACAATTTATTCTCCAGTCATATTTTTGGCCCGAAATTCCCGTTATATCTCTGAGTTATTTTAGTAAACTTGAACTTAATTCCAAAATTTTTCTTAGTTTATCTAAAACCACAATACTTTCTTAATTTAAAATATATTTCCAATTTATTTTTTTTATAATCAATATATTTAAAATTCTATTTGTATAATTTGAACTCCTTTTAATCTTTCCATAAAACCGTAGCCTTCCTTTTTTTTTTTTTAATTTAAAAAAAAATGCCTTCTTAAGCTTATTAGCTTCGGCCCATCTAAATCAACCACCCAAATTCAAGAACGCGCAACAAATCCAAACACAACACACATTCCCGGGGAATTTCTAGACGGGCACAATTTTTTTCCTAGTGAGCCACTTTTCCTAGTGAACACATGCTCTCTTTTGAAAAAAAAGTTTTTCTTAATGAGCACACTAATATTTCCAAACTATCCTCCAATCTCCTCTCTCTCTCTCTCTCTGATCCCACCCAACCCTTCCCTCGTCTCCTGCTCATGGCACCGCCTCCTCCCCTCCCCTCTCCTCCCCTCCCCTCTCCTCTTCAACCTCCGCTCCCAGCTCTATCTCCCTCCCTCTCCCGCCCTAATCCTCTCCATCCGCCCCCCTACCCCTCCCCCTCCCTCTGGTTCCTCCTCCACCCCTCCTCCTCCTCCTCCCCCTCCCCCTCCCCCTCCTTGCCCCTCCCCTCCCCTCCAAACTCTCTGCCTCTCGAATCCCTAATTACTTTTTCTCCCCCCTTTTAAATTTGAGTCCGCTTTGTTTTTGTGATCGAATCAGTTCGGGGATCAAAAAAATCGAAGGCGATTGTTTCGAATTGATTCGAATCGGGGGATTTTACCTTTGAGAGCGAAGCTCGTCTTTCATTGAGATCGTTCGGTCCGCAGTTTTAATCTTGTTGATTTTTTCCTTTTTCTAGTATCGATTTTAGCTTGATTTTGGGTGATTTAGGTAATTAATTTGCAAATTTGAATAAAAAACATTTAATTTTTTTTAGAGTATTGATCTATCAGTAATCTTGTTGAATTTTTCATTTTTTAATATTGATTTTAGCTTATTTTTGGGTGATTTAGGTAATTAATAAGCTAATTTGAATAATAAACGTTTAAATTGTTTTTTTAAAGCACTGATGTAAGATTGCTGAACAAAACTAGAGGTAGTTCAATTTTGGGTATTTAGGTAATTAATGGTTAATTTGAATAAAAACTGATAATTATCAAAATAGTAATGTAGGATTATATAGCGAGATAATATTTCTTGATCAGTTAGTATTACATGTAGCCTTTTCTTGATCCGACCTAACCAGCCAGAATCAGGCCCAACCATCCGGGACTGTTAGTCCAAATGGATGGACCTAATCCAGACTGGCTATCCCGGATCAAGGGGCCAGAGAATCCTCTGGCCCTTTACCCGGATGAGGCCCATCCATCTGTGCTAACAGTCCCGATGACTGAGAGGATGAATGAGGGAGTGAAGGAGTGACAATTTTGACCAAATTTTTTGATGGCAAAGTGGGAAATAAATAAAAGGTTTTAAGTGGGCTCACCAGGAAAAAAGCTGTGCCCATCTAGAAATTCCCACATTCCCACCTCAACTCACTGGGAAATTCTAAATGCCCACCACCTTTTACGGGAATTTATAGATGGGCACAGCTTTTTTCCTAGTGAGCCCACTTAAAATCTTTCTTTTATTTACTATTTTGCCATTAAATTTCTTAGTCAAAACTGTTCCTCCTTCACCCCCTCTTTCATCCTCCCATCCATCCGGGACTGTTAGTCTGGATGGATTGACCTGATCCGGACTGGTTAGCCCGAATCAGACAATCTATCCGGGCTAACAGTCTCGGATGGCTGGATCTGATTAGAGAGAGGGAGAGGGAGGGTAAGGGGGAGGAGGAGGGAGAGAGAGGAGAGACGGGGCGGCTTCCGTTTTTTCTCAAAAATAGAGAGAGAGTGAAATTGAGAAGAAGAAGATGAAGAAGAAGATGAAGAAGAAGAAGAAAATGAACAAGATGAAGAAGACGATGAAGAAGAAGAAGAAGAAGAAGAAGAAGACGATGAAGAAGAAGAAGCAGTAGCAGCAGAAATCAATCAGAGAGTGAGAAGGATAGATTAAGAATTTTGGTGTGCTCAGTAGGAAAACCCTCTATTTTTAAAAGAGAGGGTATGCTCACGGGGAAAGGTGGGCTCACTAGGAATAAAAACGGAAACTGTGCCCATCTGGAAATTCCCTCTTTTACGTAGTGAGAACCACATCCTATAGTAAAGTGAATTACAAGATAGAGGAAAATAGTGCTCACTAAGTCAATTGTCATGCGCATTTAGAATTTCCCCAACTCACTCCAACAGCAAAAATACCTCCATCCTGCGCTCATCTCGACTATCTCCTCTCCCACATCCTCCCCCCCCCCCCCCCCCCCCCCCCCCCCCCATGGCTCCTCCTCGCCCTCCGCCTCCTCTCCTCTCTCTCCATCTCTCTCCGCCTCCTCCACTATCTCCACGTCACCTTACTCCGCCTCCGCAAACTCCTCCGTCGCCGCTACTGCCCTTAGGCCGTCAGCATGGGCAAGTCTTTCGCCTTCCAACTCGCCCGCCAGGGCCTCAATTCTCATTGACCGCAATACCTCCAATCTCCACTCCGTCTCCGACGAGATCCTGTCCAAGTCCCCCAACTCCAAGATCAAGGCCGTCGTCATCGATTTCTTCGCCGACCTCGCCACCGGTGTCGAAACCCTAAATCATACGATCCAAGATTTGTATGTGGGGATCTTGGTAAACAACGCCGGGGTCTCGTACCCCTAGGCTAGGATCTTCCACGAGGTTGACGATGAGTTGATCAGGAACCAGATCAAGGTGAATCACAGTTTAGGCCGCGACTAAAGCGTGAGGGTTTTGAATGTGCTGAGAAGTTAGTATCTTGGAGATTCTTGTTATGATTGATGAGGCTTATTATTTGTTTTTTGTTTTTGCACAGGTACGTAGATCAGTTCTCGAGGTTCTTGTATGTGGGGTACAAGAACAAGGGGATTGATGTTCAGTGTTCTCGAGGTTCTTGTATGTGGGATACAAGAACAAGGGGATTGATGTTCAGTGTCAGGTAACATATATTATCAGATGCATTGTGATATTTGTTGTGACCAATGTTCTTCTTATTGATTATGGACTCTTTCGATAGTTTCTTGAGATTGAACTGTTTATATTTATATGAGTTTATTCTAGCGTTGGTGCAATCTCAGTTCGTGGAGATGAAATAACTAGGTTGAGTGATATGTTTCTGTTTATGTGTGAGCTATATGCTTCAATGTTGTTAATGTTTATAAACAAGTATAAGATCATCGTTCAATTCATAACTATTGAGTTAAAATAGTTTACAAAGAAAACTAGTGAGCTAAAATCTTAATGTAGATCAGAGAAACCATATTTACTGGTTAGCTCATTCCATGACCCTCTAATTACTCTTTACATAAATGTGTATATGAACCTTGCCTTACCTATATATGTAAGTCTGTTTGTTGAACCAAGCAATTATAGCAGAGAAAATGAATTTATAATGTATTATTGATATTTGAATAGAGTGGAAGAAAAAAATTTACTAGGAATGAACTAACCACATGAAATTATCGATGGAGAATAACGTAAGGGAGAGAGCGGCTATATAAGTGAGAGATTGTTGAGGGGATTATATTGTTTTTATGTTGAAAGAGAAAAACGAGAATGAAATGGGAGAACAGGAACCTTCTTGTGGAGATAGAAGTTATATAAAAGCTTTAGATAAAAATAAGAAGTCAATGGTGGCATCTGAGTTGAGGTGGACTGGTGGTTACCGATTAGAGATACACATATATGGGTTGCTAGTGATAAGCATAAAGAGTGAGGCAATTAAGGGTTTATGCGGGCGTAAAAAAGGAATGGTGAGGGTTGTTGTTTAAGAACTGTATTCACTTCTCTTTTTGTTTATCTCTCTCATTATTAAATTATTTTAATTTAGTATTTAGAAAGAGGATTAGATTCTTATGTGAGTTATAAAAATATTTTTTTATTTTTGAGAAGAAAATTCCTTTCTATTAAGACCATATTGGAGAATGGAGATGAAAGAACAGATAGAACTGCACCTATCTAAATTTAATGCAATGTGATAAATTCTATGTGATTGTATGGGACCACACCTCATCAAGATTTTAGATTGGAATTACATTTGGTTAATTATGGTTGATATAAGGCTTGATCGAGCTTTATGGGGCCGTCCAACCCTTTTACTCTTATCAATTTGATCTAGTTCCATTTGTATTGTTTTTGGTACAAATATATTTCTTCATGGCCAACAATAGAACAAACAATTTGATATTTTTAAATATCTTTTTCTGTGGACAATTTGGTCCTATTTTTGCTCTAGTTATTCTTTTAAAGTCACTATTTGCATGTAATAAGTCTCTATGAATCAAGATCTTAAATATTGATCTATACTAATGTATATCACATATATTATATCGGATTTAAGGTACTAGATATACGATACGCCATATGATATCAAACTGATATTGCCTGATATTGTTGTTGGATATGTCCCATGTTGGCGATTTTGAAAATAATGACGTATTGGTCGTAGTGATTCCACTATATTAAATCTTGCTATGTACTTTGAAAGTTTGTTGCATAATAATACACATTATGCACTTGTATCCTATCATTTCTCTGGAAGGAAAGTGTAACTTTATTACTGTTGCCAAGCATTTTCAAAGAAGCTAGTTTGAAGATAACACGGGAAAATATGGGACTAACCGTGCAATTAACTATTCCATAACCATTTCCATTGCCTTTTATTTGCTAATAACAGAAGTAAAAGTAATATGTAGACATCTAACAGTATATATAAGCGGAAGATGGAAACAATAATTTGTTGACTTCAAGCAGAATCAGATTGATTTTTACAATTTTGCAATAAGAAAAGAGTGGAAATAAACATGTTACTCAAGGCTAATTCGCTATATTACACCTGTTTCTGGTTATATAGTATAGATTTTCTGAAATTAAGCTGGAGAACAAACGCTGCATGGTTAGCAAGCCAGTGAAACCTGTTTTACCAGTATACTAAATGGTCTAAGGAAATCTTTGTTTGCAATAGTGGTCTGAGCCCCACATTTAATAGTTATGAAGAGAATATTTCTAACTGGCATTCACCTTTTAGGATCCTGTATTGCTGTGAAACTTGTTTTATTAAATTCCCTCAACAATTAGAAGCTTGACATATGCAGATAAACTAAGCCTTAGATTTATAATTACAAGTTAGTTAGAAGAAATCAACTGGATTTGATTGAAGTAACAGACCCTTAACAGTTAAAGTATATGAATAGAAGTTGACAGGAAAGTGTAGGAAACAAGTTAGAAACTAAGTTTTAAATATTGGCCAATCCTAATATTTATTGCAAATATCTATTAGATTTTGAGATAACCGATACGCCATATATTAAATAATTTCGGCCTGGTACTATGGATATTTCCGATGTTGCTGCACTATATGCCCAATAATATGATAAATAATCAATTGCCGATTCCTTTATTTTAAATCTTGGCTGAAAGTAAGCGAAGTTTTTATTTTACTGTAAACTTGGGAATATCATGGTTATTAAGGATTGAATGCTAATTATTAAAGGCTTAAAGCTGAGAGCACCCTGAATGTTACTGATTAACTAGTATTGTGAAGTTTTGAACCTGAAAAAGAAATTGTTAGTTGCATGTATGATGGAGTCTGATACTTGTATGAGCCCTGACAAACAATGATAGATAACGGTACATAAGCAGTTTACAGTGTAGAATAAGAAAGAATGATAATTGTTGAATAATCATCACTCAGTCTGTCATATTCTGTAAGTCATATAATTAGATATCAAATTGGTTAACCAAATTATACACCTAACGCCGATCTTAATTAATTAGATATACAATCAGATTGACCCTCACCTTTTCATTTTGTTACTACTAACACAAAACAAGGGCAGATTCCTTTTGCTTGGCAAATCGAACGAAAAGCACTATCTCTTATCATATTAATCCTCACTCACGTCACACCTTAATAGTGTGGCAAGGGGTAGTCTCTAGAACTTGGTTCCTGAGTGCCCTTAGCTTCCTTTCTTTGATTGCAGGATCCTCCAACAACAACACCTTGTCTGCATCCTTGACCCCCACCATATGCAGGTGATCGCTGTCCTCCCTCTCCTTCCCCCTAAATAGCAGCCGCTGCTCTCTTGGCTCCAGCCCTGTCACCAGTGACACCAGCATCTTCAGCTCACCTGCAGATTCACAAAATGGCCATAAATACAGGTCGAATAAAGAGTTATCGAGAATGCCAGTGAGACCTGATTCACTGTTAAAAAAAAACGTGGGATTGGATTATAGAAGGTCATTGATTCAAGGCTAGGCTGTAACTTTCACTTCTCTATAAGTAGGTAGAGAAAGGGTTGAGTCCTGCTATTTGCACTTACCAAAAGTGGAAGTGGCACAAATGGAGATGGCATGCCATTTTGATCCAGTTGAGACTCTCACTCGAATCACTTCTTTAGTTCCACCTCCTCCATTCTCCCTCTTTTGCACCAACATGCCACCAGGCCTGACCTCCCACTCTATGACATTGCCGGCTCCAGTGCAGCCACCATTGTTTGCACCACCGGTAATGATTCTGGCCTTGGAGCTGCTCCTAAAGAGTCTCTTGGCTCCCGTCAACTTGATCATCTTCAGCTATTCAATCTTCACTTGTACTGAATTGTGTAAAGTTGAGAGAAGAGATTGAGGGGGACAAGGACATTGGAAGGGAGGGGTAGATATAGAGGGAGGGGGAATAGTGCGTGCACAAGTGACAAAGAAAGCGATCATCAAAAGACAAGCCATCCTTTTGTTAAAGAAATGATAGTTGCTTTTGGGAAGGAAACCAATTGAATATTGTTGATGTTTAGAGAGAGCACATGGGGTTGGCAACACGCTTAGCAGAATTGGCGGGCCAAGCTCAATCTTAATCATTTACATTTAGGTGGTAGCGCTACAAGAATCTTCAAATTTTTTAATGTAAATTCCCCCCCCCCCCCCCCCAACCCCCCCTCCTCAAATTTATAATAATAACTTAGCTGCAAAATTAACAAAAAATTCAGGCATAATAGAGATTCTCTCTTATCAGCTTCCATTCTATCTCCCTACTTTCTTTTCTCTACACCATTTTCTTCTCGTTCACATTTTAATTTGAAGATAACTACATTTTTTGTTCAAACGGGTTATGAAATAATAATAATTGTAATTAACTCTACAAAAAATATAAAAATCATAATTAAGATTGTCCTATGATAGAATCATTACTTACTAGAGATACTAAGTTCTGCCTTTCAGCTACCCATGTAATCGGAAAAGAAAAAAATCCATTCTAGGTTTTCTTTTAAATTCATGTTAATTATGTTTCTACAAAAGTTTTTTCCTTTACGTGGGAGTTTTAAGGATATAAATGATAAGCAACATGCCAAAAAAGTTTGTCATATGTTCTAGAAAGTAAAGGGGCTACAAAGATTCATACAACTTTGAGAGGAGTGCTGAAGATAATTTTACATTTATTTAACAAGGTCAATGCAATTGAGTTGAGACTAAAGAGAGATGCATGAGATGAGAGAGACAGAGAACCTAGTAAAGGGTGCCGAGGCTTGGGGACAATAATATATGTGGGAGCATATGTGAAGCTTGAGACTGTATCTCATTGTCTTGTATATGTATAAACCTTATAATTATCGAAATTTCTAAGTTTGATGATATTAACTTTGTTAAGAGAGAAGGCATGAACGTTTAATGGAGATTAAGGACATGACAAGGTATGATGCATGTGGTGTAGATGAGGCCTTTGGCATTGTCCTTGGAGGTTAAGGGCAGATGAACAGGAAGATGTCAGCCTACTCATTTGAGACTCCAAGTAATGTCTTATGGATTTATTTATTTATTTTTTAAGATTATATGATTTTTTAGGAATTCATGATTTATGCCTCAGATGGAGGATAAGAGAATATGAAGTTGGGCATGTCATGCTGATCATACAATCTTTTTTTTAATATGCGGGTAATGTATTTGATGCCAGGGCTAACTTCCAAATTTGGATGGAGGTTAAGAGCTAGTGAAGTGGGCACATGTCTGCACTCTGATCATATGAATATCTCTTCTATTTTTTGATTCATGTCTCCAATGCAGGTTAACTTCCAACTCTATAAGATGTCGAGATGACATACCAGCAAACATTACAGTTTCTTTGGAATCTTTTAGGAAATAGAAAATAAATTGTGTGAACAATGTTCAGATTATGCCAGACGTTTCTTGATTGGATGATAATAGGAGTTCTTTGGAGATGTGATCACTTTCTTCTTCTATCTTCTTTTCGTCTACTTGAAGCATTGTTATGCAGATCATGGGTCTGATTATAATTGCTCTTAGAAATTAGAAACGGTTAGGTTTCTTGATGCCTTGAGTCATTGAAATTGTAAATGAATATGTTGCACATGAATTTTATAAGTAAATATGGGTGACTCCTCATGATTCTGGATTATATTTCAAGATTTTATGAAGTTTAGAATCTTTGTTAGGTGTGATTATATAATTTATTGTAGGTTATAACATATATGGTGAGGGTTATTGTCAAAAGCAAATATATGTGGTAAGGGTTTGCAGATCAAAAGGATCTAGTAGTAGATATGCATGTGGTGGAGATGGGGTTTTTGTCATCTTGAATGAACAAAAGAATATATATATATATATATATATATATATATATATATATATATATATATATATATATGAGAAAACGGAAAATACACCGGCGGTGAAGAGAGTTCCTTCACTGCCGCTTAGGTGGCCCAATAAAATTATAACACGGGGCATCATTCAAGGTAACAAATAAATGAATTCTCTTAAATAACACCACGTGTAATAATTTTATTGGGCCGCTTAAGCGGCGGTGAAGGAAACTTCCTTCACCGCCGGTGTATTTCCCGTTCTCTCTCTCTCTCTCTCTCTCTCTCTATATATATATATATATATATATATATATATATATATATATAAGGAAACGGGAAATACACCAGCGGTGGAGAGAGTTCCTTCACCGCTACTTAGATGACCCAATAAAATTATTACGCGTGGCGTCATTCAAGATAACAAATAAATGAATTTTTTTAACCGCCCTTTGAGTGGTGCCACATGTAATAATTTTATTGGGTCTCCTAAGCGGCGGTAAAGGAACTCTCTTCATCACCGGTGAATTTCCCGTTTACTCTCTCTCTCTCTCTCTCTCTCTCTCTCTATATATATATATATATATATATATATATATATATATATATATATAAATAATAACAGTATCCCAAGTTACATGTAGGGGCAATTTGGTTTCTTGAATGAGAGTGGCGATTTCTAACCACACCAGAAATCAATGAGATTGTTGTTCCTATGAAATCTGATCCAACATAAATTTCTACTTGTTTGGTGGAATTTGAGAACTTGAATTTGTTGAGGAAAAGTAGATTTTTGGTCGTGGTTTGATAATGGGTTGAATTGGAGTTCATCCCAATTCAACAACTTGCTTGACGCTAAATTGAGTGGAATTCAAGGAGAGAGGTCTCAAATTCTTTTTACAGCTTAGTCTGGTACAAAATTCTTTAGGTTGTAGTAGAAATCAACCAAATCTCACGACATGCTGACGTTTTGCTATGTCATAACCCAATTTTTGTTGGCCTAATGGAGTGAAACAAACATGAGAGGGAACAATATCTTTTTAGCCCAAATCCACTAGATCAAGACTGAACTACGCCAAAAATTCAGAAGAGATGCTTTTTCTCTAACATTAGCCTGATATATTCATTCCTGATTACTCAAATTAATTTTAAGTCGTTTGAAAGAGAATCTAGTTAAAGATGTTTATTCATATAGTATAACACTTTCCTTTCTCCTAGAAAGTTAGGATTTGACTTTTTTCCTCTTCAACGATCAGAGTTATTTTCTAATTAAAGTGTATAGATGCAAGAATATGGTTCAAGAATACTGCTCTTATTTTACGTGTACAGTCTCACAATGCACGAACCAACAATTCCTGATGGCCTGCTATGATCCACATGTATATGTTTTGCAGGAGAATGAGTTAGAACTCGGCCATTAAAAAAAGTTGTTTTTCTCTACCTGGAATGTGGTACTGCATGAATCAAAAGTTCGTTTTTCTCTATGCACGAACCAAGCTTATTTAGACTTCATCAGGAGATTGGATGAGTTGTTCAAATTTCACTGTACGACAAGTTCAAGGATCAGAAAACAACCGTGTTATCTTGACCATGTTAGCTTGATACTAGCTGTTGAGGACTAGCTAATAAAGCACAGCACGAGATAGTATAGAATATTAGAATGTGCACGAAATCATTTTAAGCAAATTTGGTGACTTGTCATGATTGAACACTGAGCGTGTTGAAGGCCTGGGGTTTAGACATAAAAAATAACAGTTAGCTGTGAATGATGAATAATTTATATGTGATCTCTGGCTGTAGTGCAGACTTGCAGGCAGACAACTATGGGTTTCTTGGCTCCATAAATTGGAGCTACCTGCCTTAATTAAAAAGAAATATGATAAATAAAATTTGAACCTTCAATTACAAGTAAGTGTCACTGCAGTAAGATATTAAGTGCAACTGCTTGATTTTTGTCATTCTTTTCAGCCTCAGATAGGTAGGGATAGTAATAATTCGGAACCGACCGGCGGACCTCCTTATCCGCCCTTCAGAAACGCTGATAATTATGAAGGCTATCCCCACATATGTAAAGGCATACTCTAGTTGAAAGTTTATTTTAGTTACAAGTTTGTTATTAATTTTCTTTGTTAAGTATATTCTTTTATTCAAATTAGCTCTAAAATAGTAAGATTAGGATTAGGGTTAGATGCGATAGAGAAGGAGGAAGAGGAAGGGGATTTTTTTTTTTTTTTTTTTTTTTTTTTTTTTTTTTTTTTTTTTTGGAGAGGAGGGAGGGGTGGGGGGGGGGGGGGGGGGGGGGGGGGGGGGGAGTGGGGTGGTGTTGGGTTGGTTGTTGGAGGAGGGGGGAGGTTTGAGAAAGAAAAATAATTGGTTTTTGGTAGGATGTGCCTTTGTAGATTTGGAGTGTTCCTTCGATAATTACAGTAAAAAAACCTATCTTCAAACTCTTAAAATAAGATAAGGATCGGGTGTTACCTATGGCCTTTAACATTTTGGGTAGACGTTAGGAACTTGCCAAGCTCCGGGATGGCCCCCCGGAAACTCTATTCATGCACACCACTTTGCTCAATATGCTCACCTTTCTGTTTATGTCTGCATTTGATTTTGAATCATCAATTTTGAATCATCATGACAGGTCCATTTTTTTTTCCCTCAATTCTAAACCTCTCACTCTCTCTTCTTTTCCATCATATTTTATCATGGTGTGGTGTTACTATTCAATCCAAATGAAAATTGGTCGGGTTTTAATATCTGATCGGTTTTCAATTAAGTCGGATATTAAATAATAGCGAAGTTGTAAAAGGGTAACTTAGTAAAAAAAAAAATAATAATGGCGAACTTCTAAGTTTTTGAAAGTTAAGTTCTTTCAAAAGCGGGCCTCTTCAGCAAAGTGGTGTGCGTAAATAGAATTTCGTATGGCCCCGACCTCAATCTTAGTTCTTTGGAGATCAATTATAGGTATGCTTTTTACAGAATTTGCCTTTGAGCGTTAACTGCTCTGCTAGCTAGCTGAATACTCAAGATAAAATGGGCAACCTACGCTTTGGATTCTTAACCGGTCTTCACCGGACGACTGGATAGCACATTTCTTATGAAGCATGAAACCTATTGGCAAAACTTGTTCCATTTATTTTTGTGTAAGCTGACTGGACACAGAAAGCTTTCCACTTATCAGGAGTCGTATCTTTTACATGATTTCTCTTTATGCATGTAAACATTCTTGATATCTTCATGTGTTTGTCACAAAATACCTATCCCCGATTTACACAACGTCCCCCTAACACTTGAAAAAGTTTTTGAAGTCTCATTGCTTTGGTGAACCAGGCGAACACTGCACTGGGTACCACGGCGGGCGAGAAATGTGACAACAGCGAGGTGTATGCCTTTTCCTATGTTTAAAGGCTCTCCTCAAGCCCGCAGAGATCGATGCTGGGGCCACACTATTAGATTCTGGACCCAGAATAGCAGTGTCCAGCCACATGCAGCCCAACCCAGGTAAGTAACTCAGATATTTTGTATTGCTAATTGTATCCATTATGATTTACGAATATCTAAATGACATCCGAATACCTATGACTATATATATATATATATATATATATATATATATATATATATATATATATATATATATATAATCGTGTAATATTTCACAGTATATTACGAAATTTTTTTTATTTAAAAAAAGTTGGTAACTTTTCTTTTCAAGATTATTGTCATAATTAATAATATTTGTTTAATATCTAGAACTGATCCGGATTTGTATTCAGTTTAGTTAAATATGCATAGTGTATTTAATATTTATGTTCGTCTTCGTAAGAAGAAAACAAATATAAATATGGTAATACAATATTCACTATGCTCGACCTCTTGTTTAGTAAGATGGAAGCAAGCTCTTAGCAAAAAAAAAAAAAAAAAAAAAAAATAATAATAATAATAATAATGATGGAAGCAAGCCTTTTTGAGTTCACATCAGCAAAAAAAAATTAAATAAATAAACAAATCATGTGAAATTATATGAGTAGCTGCTTTAAATAAAGCATCGACGACAGTATGATTTGTGGGTAATAATTCCTTGCTTGGTCATCATTAAGCATGATTTTTTTTTTTCCGATATTATCCAATCAAGCATACGTACAATCTACCTATCATTTTTTTTAATTCTCATTGTCGATGACAATTTCAAAGTAAATGAAAGTGTATTCGAGGATTCCAAGTTTTGAATTATTTGCTTGACGTACTAGATTATACAGTAATTGTAGGGGACAATCAAAGAACATTTGAGCTTAACTAGAAATTCGTAAAAGTACGGCGGCTCATAGCGCTCACATGAAAAACAATTTCTGTAAAGAGTCGCTCTGAGTTTGTACTCAGATTCCCTTCTCTGAGTTTATCTAATGTACGCTTACAAGTAATCTCCAAAAATTAAAAAAGAAAAAGTATATATAATTGTTGCAAGTTTTTTTTTTTTTCCCTTCCTAACTGTTAGGCTAAGTTATCATTAATGTAAGAGGAGAGAATTGGTATGAATTAAAGATGAGAGGGGTGTTAAGAGGCAAGAAATGGACGGACAAATCATTGCATCCAGCATGGCTTTGTCAAAGTGAGGAACTTGGGATCCTTATCTACAGCTGGAGCCTAACTCGGTGGACCGCGGATCTAATCGCTTCACATGGCACTGGGGAGTGACCAAGAAATTAAACAAAACTTAAATAGTTTACCGAAACCATTTAATAAGTTGGTATTTATGCAAATGAAATTTCGGAATAAAGCATTCTAGTCTAGATGGTTTATTACAGTTTTATCACAAGGTACAGCTTAATTCTAACTTGATACTTTTTGGCTGCACTTTGTAATTGGGAAATAGAAATGAAAATTCGTTTTTATTCCCAGTTAATAGTGTTTTATTTAGAGGTAATTTTGCAGCAAAAGCTGAGAAATGCAATATTCTTTACAAAACCATAGCAAAAGCTAGGATCAATTTTGACCGCGGGCCCGCGGCAAATGTCACAGTATTTTATTGTAACTTTGCCGCAAAAGCTGCAAAATTATCGCGGAACAAACCGACACAGAAATACACTTCCACTTTTATTTTCCAACTACAAAATACAACCCAACAGGCCAGCTCTTATGAAGAACGGAGCACATAGATTTGAGGAGTAGTTTAATAAGAGTCTAGTATGAATAAAAAAAAAAACTATAAGTAGAATAATAAGTCGTATTAGTGAATAACATCTCAAATTTATTACTACCAAAAACGTTACATCTCCTACTAATTTCTGACTAATAACAGAAAATTATTGCCGCCATTTTCAACTATAAAATTTTATATGTAATAAAAGTAAAAATACACACGAAGATGCGCTTTAGCTACGCTTTCCTCGTTTATTTTCTCCCCTTTTGCTGATATGGAAAATCAATTAAATTAAATTAATCAAACTCCAAATCTGATGCATGAATTTTAATATTTTGTTATCATAATCTCCCCGTACGTTTTTCCAAGGGTGTGGTGGCTATCCTTCCTTACCAGCATTAACATGGCAACAAATTTACTTATTTTAATTAATCATTTTCTTCCTACATAATCTTAAAAATAATAATAATAATTAAAAAATTATATGATGTATGCACTTTATAAATTTCAAATTTAGATATTGATTTTTGTATCAGTTTCCAACAATTTGAGATAACAATATGAGAATCGTTTATAGTAGTATTTCATCTATACTATCAACTAATTTTAATTAAAAATAAAACTTAACTATTTATTGATTACCATGGAGCCTTCCACCTTGCTCAATCTTTCTTTTTTATTTTCGACAATCCTAATTATAAGAAGGGATTTTCACATATCTGTCCCTTAAATCTTTAAAAATTAGAATTTAGTCTCCAAATCTTCATATGTATAATTTAGTCTCCAAATCCTTTAAGTTACTACAATTTAGTCCCTTAGCCATATTTTTGACTCGAATTTTTCGTTATACCCCTGAGTTACTTCAATTTAGTCCTCCCTCCTCTCTTTATTATCTCTTCCTATTGAATTTCCCTCTCCATTCTTCCTCTCTTTCTCTTTCCTTTTTTTACTGAATTTCCCTTATTTACTTCACTTTAGAAATTAATTGGGAGAGAAAAGAAAGACTAAACTGAAATAACTCGAAGGTATAACGAAAAATTTGAATAAAAAATATGGTTGAGGAACTAAATTGTGTTAACTTAAAAGATTTGGAGACTAAATTATAAATATGAAGATTTGGTTGACTAAATTCTAATTTTATAGGTAAGGGACAGATATGTAAAAACCCCTTATAAGAAGAGAATGAAAAAAACTTTTATTACCAATCAAAATCAAAATGAGTTTTATCTTTCATCTCTAATTATTTTTATCTATAAATGATCAAAATAATTTGGATGACGTGAAGATCTAGTAACAAATTGTAAAGACTGTCCACTTTGAGGACAATTAATTTGGGCAGTTGTAGATAATTTTAAAATTTTAACTTTCTAATTGTGATTAGATATATAATTATTGTGTAACAAACAGAATTGAAAAAACATTAATAAATATTTAAAAATATTGAAAACTAATATCGAAATAAGAAGAACTAGCCAATATTAAATTTAATATTAGAACCTATATCCCAAAATTCCACTATTAGAAGACACTCAAAAATTCATACTGCATTTGGATCCAACATTATAAACCTAGAATCTAAGATTGATTAATTTTATTTCAAAAATTTGTCTCTCTTCGAAGATATCGACCATGCAATAAAAAAAACACTAAAGAAAAAGCCAAAAATGGAAGAGGAAAAAAGAAAAAAAATCAAAATTTTAAAAATAATTTCTTCGCGTCATCATCTTCATTTTCTTCTTCATGGCGATGGCGGTGGGCGTCTCCATCCTCTTCCTGAACACCACCTCCGTATCCAGCCCGAACCCATCGACTTTTCCAACCCTAACGACCTCCGACCCCTTGAAAAAACCAATCACCCCTTCAACCCCAAGCAAATCATTCGCCGAATACTTGTCCCCTCTCCGATCAAGCGCCACGTGGAGCACGCAGACCCCGCCGGGCCTGAGCGTGCGCTCGATCTCCGACACGAACTTATCCGGGTACAGCGCGTGGTCGAAGACGTTGGAGAACTCGAAGTCGAACGTGGAGTCGTTGAAGGGCTGGTGGTGGAAGTCGCCGTGGATAACGAGGGGAGGGGAGGGGACGAGGTCAATGCCGACGGAGTCCTCGACTCCGGTGGATCTGAGGGCCACCACCTCCTGGCCCATGCGGGCCCCGATGGAGAGGGCCCGCGAGGAGTTGAGGAGGAGGCCCTGGGCCTGGAGGGCGCGGAACAAGGCGGAGAAGACGCGGACCTTGCGGTCCCAGTCGCGGGTGGCCCACAGGTGGCGGAGGCGGGGGTTGAGGGTCTTGCTGAGCTGGCGGGCGATGTAGTCGTCGTAGGATTTGTAACCGGGTCGGATCTTGAGGAGAGGGGTGGTGGTGTTGCTGTTGGGTTCGGGTGCGGGTAGGACTCGTTTGAGGGGGTGGTGAGGGGGAGGGTTGACGGAGGTGGGGGAGAGCAGGAAGAGGAGGAAGAGGAAGAAGGAGAGGGAGAGGATGATGAGGAAGGGTTTTAGGATTTGGACGGGGTGGAAATTTGATGGTGGTCGCTTCATGTGATTATGATTTTTTTTATTTTTTTTTGGTTTTTCAGTTGGTTGTTTTTAGGAGGAGGTTTAGGAGGAGGAGGGAGTCAGTGGTTGAAGGAGAAAGGAAGCGGTGCGGGCGTCATGTGATGGGAAGGACACGAGAGAGGCGAGGAGGAGAAACTGAAGGAATGAAAGGAGGATTCTAAATGAGCACACTACTTGACTTAGTGACCGCCACACCCTAAGTTTTGTTGTACGGAGTTAGAAGTTTGATTTTTTTTTTTTTTTTTTTTTGGGTTGAATTACCCTTCACCATGTTCTCTTTTTTTCCAATACAATCGCTCGCTCTCTCTCTCTCTCTCTCTCTAAATACGTATCCAAATCCATAAATTCCTAAATTTATGTGCAAACTCCACTCTCATCAATATTGCATCCATTTATTTTAATAATTTCCTACGTGAATTAGTTTAAACAATTCATCAATAATATATTTAAAAATATAAAAAACATATGAAAAATGCATAAGAAAAAAATTTAACTTTTAACATAATCCTAAATTAGTGCATAATTTTTTTCCATTATTTAAAAATTTTAAGAAAAATTCTATGAATCAAATGAAAGAGAAATTAGGGTTATAAAAAATTAGGATTATAAAAATTATATTGAAGTTTTTTTTAAAGAAGATTAGGGTTTGAGAGGGGAGGATGGGAAAATAGAGAAGGACTTGAAAGGGATAATATTGAAAGAATAAAATGTTCATTAAGAAAGCCTTTTATTTTTAAAAGAAAGGATGATGCTCACTAAGTAAATGATGCTCACTAAGACAAGTGGTGTGCTTGTTTAGAATTTCCTGGAATTAAATGGATATATGGGAATAAGATTTGTGTCCCTACCTAAAATACCTCATTTGTTTAGTTTGTTTCCATATTTTCATTTTATTAGAATTTTTCTTTCTGTACTAATAGTAATTAATACTGTTTAATTAAATTAATTTGATAAGATTATATTTTGATTTGTAATTTTTAAAAAAAATAGGTACTATAATGAATCCTACTATATCCAACGACCATCTTAATAACTTAACCCTTTTCAAAAATTCATCATACATCATATAAGAGAAAGAAGAAGATAATAAAGAAAGAAAAGAAGGAAAAAAGAGAGGAAGAAATTATATTATGAAGATTTCCAATGTTGATAGTCATCTATTGGTGCAAGATCTAAACAATTCTTGAAATTTTCTCTATCTGAACTAGGCAAGCCTAATTCAACAATTATTTTTATTCTTTTCTTTTGATTCATGTTGTAATTATTTTTTGGAACAAAAACAAGTACAATTTTATATATATATATATATATATATATATATATATATATATATATATATATATATATATATATATATATATATATATATATATATATATATATATATATATATATATATATACAATTTTATTTCTATTTATAATTTAATTATGAAGAAGACATACCCCTTGAGCATGCTATTTTTAGTTATCTTGCATAAAATTTTCTACCATCTAGATTACTAGAATATGGCGGGAGTATTTTCTTATTTATTTCCTCATTTGATTCGATAAAAATAATTTTATATAGTACCATCCTTATTTTGTTTTCAAACGTTGTTTAAAGTACAGTGATTCTCTTGTGTATCTGAAATTAAGTATTATTTAGTTAAATAAATTATTTACTTAACTTACGTTATTCTTTCGAGTATATGGTGATATCACAATAATTTATATTTATTTACTATAATTTAGATAATATTATATGGGGTAATTCTAAATGTGCTCCATCTCAGTGAACCCCATGTAAATTTAAAACATGTACAATTTTTCTTAGTGAGTTCCAACCCTTTTTCACAATTACCATTTTCCTTCTTTTTCTTCTCCGATCACCTCCAAACCCTAATCCTAGTCTCATCTCCGGCCCATATCTTTTTCCGCTGCCCTCTGCCTCAGCTCACGTCCGGCTCATTTCCTTTATTGTTGCTCTCCACATCATCTCTAACGCCTCTTCATTCTCGTCGCCTATGCAGCCATATCGGCAGTGGTGACAGTGGTAGCAACTGCAGCAGCAACAGTGGTAGCAACAACGATAGCAGAAAGATGGGACTCACTAAGAAAATTGACCTGAGGATTTTTTTTTATCCAAAAAGAAATATGATAAATTTGCAATTATTTGGTCTTTTAAGTCAATTTGTAATTATTTGGTTTTTTAAGTCACGAGAAGTCAGAGGAGGAGTCAGAGGCTCACTAACTTAAAAGGTGGGGCCGTATTTAGAATTATCCTATTATCAGATGTACTCCATATGTTTATATATTGAAATGGGGTACGTTAGCTTTTGTATTTATATTATATCTGCTATGTTGACACTCCACTATTTCTAATTAGAAGCCAAAATTAGCATTTAAGAGCTTATTAGCTCAACACAACTCAGATTAATAGCTTGCTTAAAATATTATCGATCGACTGTGATTAAGACCGGTAGCAAGGGAAATTAGGGTACCATTTACTTGCTTATTATAGTTTCCTGTTTCGGGGGTTATCGAGATCGGAGTAGAGGTCGCAGAACTTTCTGGGGAAAGGTGAAGGTGCGTGGGAGGTGCCACTACTTGCCGCGCATTAGACGAGGGTGGGTCACGTGCGCTGGGAAAGGGAGCAACACCGCATGAGGAAGCGGGGGCCATTGTATTTGTGCCCTGTTTAGGACCACGAAGAAGTTGCTCGCTTGTCAGTGACTCGATGGATGGTCGTTTTGGAATTTGAATTCCTCTGACGGCACACTCCGCAGTCTCTTTTCTTGTGGGAGGCCGCGCTGTGTGTGTGTGTGTGTTTCAACTTTTAAGCACCGTTTGGACTCGTAATTCAAGTTTGAACGGGTTGTTGGAGAGAATGAAGATTTTGGTTAAGGAACCTTTTTTGTGAGTAAAGAGTAATATATTATTATAAATTGAGTGTAGAAGTTTATAGATTTTTTTCTTTTGCACACTACTTGGCTTTTGCTTGAATAAGCACCTTGCTTCAAAGTATTATGCCTCCAGGATTACCTTTCAACGGAAAATAAAATATATAGAAATGGGCGAAAGAAAGTCAGTGATTGTGAAATTTGTTATGTGTTATTTTATTCGTCATTTTTTTTTTTAATTTTGCTAGCTACAAGGGGGGGCGTAATAAGCAAGAATCAAAAGAGTAATCTACCAATTTTATGGTCATTTAGGTCATGGCTGAAGCATCTTCCAATTTTCCCATGAGTAATTTCCGTTCTGAGCTCATCAAAAGTAAATGCTTTGTCAAGATGGCATGTACTTTTTAAGTTTGGCAACTGCTTTTCGACATATTTTTGCTATTCTGAAGCTCAACAACAACAACAATTAAGTCTTCTATTCCAAGATTTGGGATAAACTAATAATTCCTACTGAAAGTCGAACTCAGAAACTCTCACAAATGGGAGAAATTGGAGTAATGCCATCTGAAACAAGACTCACTGGCCAACGCCACTAACGGGTGGGTCTTGTGATCCAGACCTCTTCACACCACCTAGTAAATCACGTTTTTTCTGTTTGAACAAGCATCCTAAAGTCGATCTGGCCAATTCTGGTGAATTAAATGCAAGAGGCCTCGTGCCTCGTCACATGATGATGGATTTATTGCATATATCGAAACAAATTCATCGTTGTTGAAGGGTATGTTAACCTGGTAAAACCCCTAGTTTGCTCTTTTGTAAATGAGAGAATGTACCATTGGAGTAGCCAGCCAATCGACCGACATTCTACCTTAAAACATCAAATTTTCGTCAACAATACTCTCTGACATGAAATTACAGTGAGTAGAGTTAAGATTACAATTTACATCCTGATAGTTACCAAGACAATAAATGAAAATAACCTCGATTACTAGCTAGTTGCTCATAATGTTGGTCAACTCGTAAGTACCATCTAGCATCAATTATTATTTATTTATTTATTATTATTATTAGATTAGGTCTTATACTAGGAACCAACTCAAAGCGGCGAAGTCCTCAACGAATCTTAAACCAAGATAGTTCCCTTATCTTCTGGCAAATTAGCAGAAATTTGAGGTAAAATCACACTCATTATCTTTTTATCAGGGAGACTATGACTATCTACAAGGTGGATCTTCTGGGTTTAGAATGTGTTAAGTTTAGAGATAATAATGGACGCATTCATGGAATATAAGGGCCAATTTATATCGCCTTATCAAGTATGACCGTGTTTGTCTATTGTATATGTTAGTTATGTAGATTTTGTGCACCGTGTTAGGAATTCAAGATTAGATTTGGAACAGCAGTACGTAATAATATGAAACCACACACTCTAATACAGAGATTTAAGTAATTCATCTTAAAATTGTACTGCATCCACACACCAATCTGATATTATTATTTGAGAAAAATTAGATTATAAGTACCAGGATGAATATATATAGCAGTGAAAAATACTGAAGTATCCTCTCAAAGTTTTAAAGCCATCTTTAATTAAATTGGACCACATTTGTTTGTTTTTTTTTTTTTTAATTGGTTGAACTTGATCAAGCAATAATTTCTTGATTCAGTTGGATACCACTAAGATAAAATAAGCTACATACAGACTTTACATTTCAACTCTTTTATTTAGTTATTTGACTAAAGAGAGAAAGTTTTACAACCAGGACTCAAAACAAACTAGATTTTTTGCACGGGCAAATGCATGTGACTAAAAATAAGAGTTCATGTAAAAGTTCATGTAAAATTTTATGTTTTAAATTAATGTTGATTATTAAAAGTATTAGTAAAGTGATTTGAAAAAACATATCATTCAATAATTATTTAAATTTTAATTAATAAATAATATTCTTATTTAATTAAATTTTAATGGCATGCTTTATTAAGCTATTAGTCCGCCATTAGTCCCACAAAGAGTCGAACTCATAATCTCTCGCAAATTGGAGAGAGAGGTGATACTTTCTATTCCCCATATGCCATCACAGTGTGAATAAAGTTATGATAATTTCTTCTAAAAATGTCTCTCTCTTTTTGTTTTTTTTTTAAACAACCTTCATAAAGAAAAGAATATTTTTGTAATTTGTATATATGACCTTGTTCCACATATTGAAAGGTTAAAATAGAAAATCATGATAGTATAAAGTTTTTAAATATGAAATAGTTGCACATTTGTAAGTGAGATTAGGTGGGACATTGTGAGTGGGGCGATGTGGGGGAGTAAAATCCTAACTCCAAGATTTTGCATTAAAATAGTAGAGGTAAAAATAAGTAGCTTTGATCTACGCCTACGAAGGATGCAAATTCTATATATTTTACCTTGAATTAACAAAACAGTTCGATTTTGGATAAAGGAGAAAATTCGAGCTGTACATAATACTATTTTGTATAATTTGACCGACTAAAATGTAGAGATGCGATTATTTATTTTATTCATTGCATCCTGTTGCCTGTACTGAATTTATTTCCCTTAGCAAAGAAAGAATTAAATTCAACACACTTGACTTGAATGGGTCACATAACCTTATTTTGGATTTTTCATTAGAATCTACCATTGATCGTTGAGCCCCATCAACATTCTATAAGTATCTTAATATATCGAACATGGTAGTGCAACATAATATTTCAGTGAAAATGCGATACTAAATTAAAGTTTGAGAGTTGCAAGTACAACATGTTTGTATTTTCCTCCACTTTTTGAATGGAAATGACCTCTAAAGCTGTTAGTTATGAACTTAAATCAAGTGCGACTTTAAGTTTTACTTAATTCATATTTGATAAGCAGTTCTGGCTGCATACATATAGCAACTAATAATTCGAAACAGAATATAATCATACAAAAAAATAAAAATAATAATAATAATAATACAAGTAGTGGTGCCATTTTTGGGCTGTCAAAATAAACACAGTTAACCAGATCTCATCCTGTTGATCTGGTTCACTGCAGGCTGGAGAATGTTGAACAGAACCCAACCAATAGCTGGAGCCACCACAAACAGAAGCAGCAGCCCCCTGCTGTCACTTGAAGACGCAGTAGCATCGGCAATCACGGCCAACTCATTAGCCGAAGCACTGTCCGGCGACATGAGCCCTGCAGCAGCCAGAGCTCCACCAATCCCCAGCCCGACGATAATCGCCTTCTCGCTCCTCATCCTGTTGAGCTGGTTGAGAGCTGGCTGGAGTATGTTGAAGAGAACCCAGGCAATGGCCGCACTGATCGGCAACAGGAGAGCGAGGCCTCTGTTATCGCCTGCGGCTATGTCCGCAATCTGCTGTGCCGCAAAGGCTGCATCGGAGGAGCTGAGGGTGGAGAAGATTGCACCGGCAATTGCTGCCGCTGCCCCAGGGGTAGAGATGGATGGTTTGGAGATGGAGAGGCCCCTGGGGAGGTTCTGAAGGGACAGGAGGGAGAGGGGTTTGATGGTGGGTTGCTTTGGGGGTGAGCTGATGCTCAAGCACTTGGCATTGAGAATGGCCATGGAGGCAATGGTTGCCATTGGAGCCTGCTCTTTGTTTGGACTTGTGGAAGGCTTGAAGAGGGTGCGCGTGTGTTGAATGAGAGATTGCAGGGCCTGGTGATTGAAAGGAGATTAGGAAAAGGCATCTAAATGGGATAAGTGTAATGGATTCTCACCTTATCCCATTGGTGCCCATGGCACGATATCAGCCTCACCTTAGCAGTTTCAAGTCTATTTCTTATCTTCTTTGGTGCTTGCTTATGAGGTTTTGAGCATGAGGACCAAAATTTACAATTATTGACAAAAATATTCTGAAAATTAGTGGCAATATAAATTTACAATATTGGCTAGAATGTTCTAGAATTGTCAGCTGTGAAGGTTAAAGGAGCATCAATTTTATTTTAAAGATGTGACCCCCAACTGAGAGGTTGAACTGTATACAAGGCAGAAGGAAGCCCTTGGTAACGAATCAATGCCTCGAGTTCAAGATTACTGTCTTGAAGTAGAGATGAAAACAAGTAGGTCCAAGGATAGTCCATTCTACTTAAAATTTTAAATAAAAAATAAGTTTTTTATTTTTTTTTAATTGACAGGACGGACTAAGGACTGAACTCCAGACCAATCCATTCTCATTCCTACTTGAAGCGAATCATACAAAATAAGTTCCACAGTTATATGAGAAAAGAAAAGTCTAGTTACGGAGCATAATAAGCAAGATTTAACTATTGTGAAAGGAAAATTGCTGCATCAATTAAAAGAACAACTAAATGTTCAATTCTTAAATATGTGAATCTATTTAAAAGTGTCTTTAGAAGCTAGTCATGGTATAAGCTTGTAGGTTTCTTTTTCCACCAATGTAATTTATACAAACACCAAGCACGTGTCAAAAGAAAATAATACATAATAAGGTGGATAAGATCATAAGCAAATAAAGGAATAGCTTATAAGATGCATAAGGCAGAAAATGCACAATTCATTTCAAATCTGAAGTTGTTGGTCATCAGAATTAGTAAAGAGAGAGTTGTATGTTAAACTTTTCAAGACAAGCTCAACTATAGATGGACAATTTCACTAGACACGTCAATTATCAGATCCAAGTTGGTCTCTACAGGCTTTGCTGCAATGTTAATTGACTGGAATAACCATGAAAAGAGATATTTCAAATGTAAAGACAATAAACCTTACTTTGGACTTGGTTTTTTAGAGAAGCAAGTAATTAGAACTTAAGATATATTAACCGAATCCTGCACTTGAGATATGAAGCTTCTTTGGACATACCTTTCGTTTTTCCGTACCGAACAAATCATGCTCAGCAAAGAATCCCATATTTGAGTTGGTGCAGTATCTTAAGAGGAGATGATTATAAATCACTCCCAATCGTGACAGCTTCAAGTCCAATCATCAGATTCAATACTGCCTGAGGCCTCTAGCTTGACTGTAGATGGCCTTGTCTCAGCAAGAGCAAAAGATAGCAGAGGGATCAGGTAAATCAGTCGTTTTAATCCATAATAAAGACGTCAGTTTTTCTCGACATAACTGAGGAGAGACGTGACAGTAACTACCAAAAATACAGGAGAATAACTTTCAATTTGTTGTGATGATGCTCACAAGCTGGATCTCTGAATGTGCACACACATATATGGCACAATAACTGCCTCAATTCTCGTTTTAGTTTCACAAATATACAAGAAATTCATTTTAGTACACGTCTACTTCTGGGCTGATACAAGCCAAAGCAAAATACACCTAAATTTGCATCGAAATAGCCCTGTTTATGGAAATAGTTGCCAAATTTATTCCCATCCACACAACTTTAAGGGCTGCCCCTCTGGACTAGTGGTATTAAGTTTTTGCCACCGGGAACTTAATCTAGAATAGTCAGGTACATCACTCATCAATAGAGATACAGGAGTTCTCAACGGGCTTCTGGATAATATGAAAGCATTTGAAAGCAGACTGCCATAGGACATACCATATTTGGCTTGAGCCAAAATACGAGCAAATAGCAGAACAGATCTGCTGAACTACTTCCGAATAATATGAGATTTTTTTAGACTCGCATGACTAGAATTATGCTGTTTCCCTATCCATCTTACACATAGTTTCTACTTTCATCAAATTTGACTTTGCAGCGTCAAGCAAAGGGTCCGACTGGAGAGCCTTCTCAAAACAGTTTTTAGCCTCATTCCATCTGCCTTCAGCCACAAACACAAGACCAAAGTTGTTGTGTGATGGTGCATATCCCGGGCAGAGTTCCAGAGACTTTGTGAAAACTGTCTTTGCATGTTCGAACCTTTTTTGCTGACGATACAAATCCCCAAGGTTCGAAAGTATAGCATGTGCCTGTTGCGTCGTTGCTAAAGAGAGCGCACGCCTGTATACTCTCTCAGCTGACGCTGGATCATCAGACAGTTGCAATGCAATACCTAAAGAAGAAGACCATAGAAACTTGAGTCATAGCTCACATGGTGTATTCCCCCTAGAAGAGCATAGAGCACATTCTCCATTCTAAATAGTGCATACATATTTGCCATTTTCGTCAAGTGTCAATAGAAAAAAATCAGCACCAAGCATTATTGTAAGAAAATTCTATCCGGAATTGACAGTCTTCTGGAATTTGCATTTGATAACAGAAGTTGTTTGTGCGCTTATAAAATATGAAGAAATAACCAAATAAAAGGATCCCTTCATCCGTTTGATCATGTGAAACCACAGTTATTCTCACTTGGGATGGTGATTAAGTTCATATAACTATTGCATTTGTGCCTATCGGTTCAGGGAAAATTTTCAAAATATCAATTTTCTTCAATAAAGTGCCCAGCAGTAAACAAGGAAATCCATGTTGGCATCTAATCATTACTCTGGTAATTTGTCAATAGGTATTGTGCTGGAACCAGATTTGATTTAGATTATTCTAGTATTTTATTTTAAGACTTCTAATGATGTTTTAGTCATTTTATTTGAACGCATGTGGTGTGTCCGTATTATTAGGACATATATAGCCATTTATGAACTTTTCGTTGATTGAAAGAACGACTGCAGAAAAATTTAAACTCTAGTTTCTTTGGCATGCCATTGCTATTGCTATGAATCTCTTTGCGAGTAATTCATGAAAATGGACATGTGATTCATTTAGGTGTGAGACACCCACATTTAACCCTTTGTTATTTTGTTTTATCAAACCCTAATTCACAAACTTTCACAAATCCACAAATTCCTACTGCAAAACCTAAATCACTTCATTTGCATCATACTAGATACCAGTAAGTTGAAGCATAAGCAAGATACTATAATTCGTCCTTGAAAAGATTTCACAATAAGGGTGAGCCCTGGAACAACAGTAAGGTTGCTCTATGGTAACTGGAGATCAAGGTTTTAGTCTTGGAAAAGCTCTTTGCAATACTGGGTAAAGCTACTTGCATATGACCTTCCCACACCTGACAGTAGCAGAAGCCTCGAGCCGAGGCTGTCCTTTGATAGATGTCACGATCTTTCTACAAGGTAACAATAAACCCCTTCCTTTAGTGAATCTCTATCCACTCCAATCTCTCCTACAGTTTTAGGCCTTTGACAAAGTCTAAAATTTGACCATCCTTTTGAAGGACATATGTATTCAAAACTTTATTTTATCAAGAAGTTTCAGGTTATATTTACAAATAACTTGCAAAACGTCCCTTCTTTCTCCAAAAATGAGTACCAAGATGTTTCCAGTAATGATTTTCCTTTGACATATTATTGCTTTTTCTGATTTATTACTTTTTCCTTAAGTAGATAAGCCAACTATATTTGATACCTACTTACAAGTGTGTCATTGCTTGCAGCCATCTTTACTAAACAACAAATGAACACCTTCTTACCTGTTAGCACAGACACATAGGCACACACATGCATATGCACATGCCATTTCTAGAGACCAGATAATACCAGACATCATGATCTGTTAATGTACACATATCACATACTCATCACATTCATGCAGCATGTGCTTTAAGACAAGCACACTCTCTGGATAAAAATGGAGAAAAGGTGCTCCCCTTGATTTTCCTTATTTTTTGTTTTTTAGACGGAAGAAATTGAAAAAGGATTTGATATCTAGGCACCCTCAAAAGATCTGTGTTTCATCTTCTTGTTGACAACAAAAAGAAGAATACCTAAGCGCAAAATGAAATATCATTCTTACTGTGATAGGTATATGCAGTTAAAACCTCTGCCTGTTTTCAATCCTTAGCCCACTTAAAAAAGAATATCTAATAGAAAAGCAAAGGTAACACTTACCTAGATTGGACCATGCATAACAGCATTCTTTGGATCTGGCTACTGCAGCTTTCAGGAATTTCACCGACGATTTGAACTGCGTAGTGCAGAGGTTGTGTAGACCAAGTTGATGCCATTGCACTGCATCATCTGGATCTTCCTCGATTGCCTATTGAAATCAACAGTGTCATGTAAAAAGAGATGCAGTGACTTCAATGAATACAAATCTCCAACATGAATTAAATATGAAAACCAAATACATGTCTCAATCCTTATGTACAGTTGACTTCTTAAGCAGTTCATTCTTCAAAGTTAACAACTTAATGTCACTTGATGGGAACAAAAAGTTACTGGAACTCGTATAACCATAAGTAGAAAACTGTCTAAAGGATCAGCTTATTTATTTAACATAGACAATGATCAATCTTCTTCTTCTTCTATAATTGTTATTGTTATTGTTATTATTGGCTTGAGTTGACGACAGGCCTGGCTCCTTCACAAAGTATTTTCCCAATTAGATTCGATGATCGAAAAAACAAGTTCAGGATCCACTCCATTCACGTTGACCTAAATTTGACTAAAAGCAAAAAAAAAAAAAAAGGATCTCCATGAAGTGATAATAAATTGCTTAGTTTAACAGTTTAAAATAATTGATGCCAAACAGAACTTGGTGGGAAAGGGTTTTTAGATTCTGACATCGCGATCAAAAAGTGGAGTTGAGAACATAGAGTCCAGAACTCTAGATCTAAGCAACATCGCAGTTTCAGCTACCCATTAAGTTCCTAGTTGATACATGAAGTGAAAAACATTACAACCTTCATTTTTGTTTTTTAGGAACATTAACATAGATCAACTTTGACTTCAACTTTGACTCGATAGGCCTAACGTTAAACTTCAACACAAAAGATTTGTTTCGGGAAATCCTTCCAAAGTGTGGCCAAACCAATCTCATGCTATAATTACATAATTCAGTTGTTCTGTTTATTTAGTTCCCCATTATTTCTTTTATTTATTTGTTGTTAAGACTGATTATCAAATCATATGTACCATTACTGCATTTCTAGACAAGCCACCACCCCCAACCCCGCCCTGCGTGAGATATTCCTTTATTTTGATATACCTCCTCAAATCTTCGTATACCCCTTCAAATCTTTAAGTTTTTTTCAAGTAGGCCCTGGAATAACTGAAATACCCTGCACTCCTACTTACTTTTCGTTCCCCTTGTTTGGCAAAGGCTGAGGATATTTCAGTCATTTGGGGTAATTTGAAAAACTAAAAGATATCAAGGGTTTATATAAGATATTAAAGTTTTTGGGAGGTATGTTAAAATAATGAAGATTTTTATGTGGGCATATACAAAAGGTAAAGTTTTACAAACCCTCTTTAACATTTGGTTGTTAGAACTATTAACTCCTTAAATATTTTAATCTGCATGCTATGGCTTCCTCCATTATAACCCTGACCTCCATTAACTTATCCATATCCAATAACCAAATTGCCGAAGATATTATTACTTCCCGTCACTATCATTGTCAAAACCTAACTCCCTTGTTCTCTCTCTCACTAATTATGCTTGATTCCCGGCGATCACCAGGCGTCCAACATGAGGGGTAAATCTAGTGCTCAATGGATAAAACTAAACGTGAGTTGGGGGGCATGTTTCAACATGAAGACGGATTTGGCAGTTCGGAGGTAAGTTTGGACTTTTGAGGCTGGCTATGAAGATCCTAATTTGTAAGAAGAATTAAAAAGAAAAAAATGAAAAAAAATATATATCTTGACAATGAGAACTAAAATGAGTCAAGAATGGGTTTTAAATGGGGTGGTGGTAGATAGAAGGTAAGCAAAAAGTTTATGTAGATAGAGTAGTACAGGAAAATATTGGAAGGTCCAAGCTGATCCCAATGCAATATGGAACAAAATGGTTAGCATCATTACGAAAATAGTTAAAGATATACTTAGTGAGTTGCAGGGTGATGTTCCACCATGTCAGGACAAATCATGGTTGATGGAGATCAGATTTGATTTGACTTTATTTGGATCACGTTAGTATTTTAGAATATTTGATTGGATTCTGATTTTATTAGAATTCTAATTTTATTAGGATTTTGAATTCTATTAGGATTTGGTTTGTTAGGGTTTTCCTATATATATGGGTTTTGTATGAAGTATTAAAAAAAATATGAATAATATTTGAAAATTTTGAGAAATTTCCGACATGAATTTCGCTGAATTAAATTTTTTCTCGTGGATTCGTAGAGAGTGGGCGTGGATTCGCCTGGGTGGATTCCCAAACCCCTGTAAATTCTTCCTGTTCTTTCCCAATTTCTCCAAAAAAATCCTAATTCTCAAACACTAAGCCTAATTTCGCCTTCGTCCTGCGTCAAGCTTGGTATCAGAGCTTAGATTTTATTCTCTATCACTATCTTCTTCCACATCTCCATCCTCTTTTTAATTTATTTCAGTTTTTATTTTTATTTTTGAAAAAAAGAGAGATCAGATCTTGAGGAGAAAAAAAGTGATCTGAAAAAAAAAGAGAGAAAGTTCAGATTTGAAAAAAAAAAACAATTTAGGTTTGAAGAAAAAAAAAAAGAGAGAAGAGAGAAAAAAGAAAAGAGAGAAAAATTCAGATAAAAAAAAGAAAGAGAGAAAAAAGGAGAAGAAAGAAAAGACTTTGGATTTGGTTTCAGTTATTGGGTTTGTTTTGAGTTATTGGGTTTGATTTGGATTTCAGTTCGACCTATTTAATTAAACCCACATCCAAGGAGAAAAGAAAAAGATTGGATTTAATTCAGTTAGACCCGATCTGCAACCATAACCAATCTATTTACTTTTATTGGGTTTAATATAGCAGTGGATCCGACCCAACAGCAGTGCAGACCCGTTAAGAGCAGCAGACCCGTTAAGGGGTTTTCTTTTGATTCGGAGCTCGTTTCAACTCCAATTGAAACCGTTTTTGAGCCTCCGTGATTCTTGGGTATTTTCTAAACTTTTTGAACTAAAATTTTGAGTTGATTATATATGGAGTTCATATTCCATGGTCACTACATTAACACCAATGCTAAAATATCACGAGTTGAGCATGATATGTATGCTACTATACCCATTTTTTTCAGTTTTGATGATCGGCAAAATTATGAAGATTGGGAGAATTATCTCGAAAATTTCTTTAGATATTTTGATCCAACATCAGCACAGAAATATCGTTACGCCCGACAAAAGTTGGGTGGAGAAGTTTATATTTGGAGTAGAGAGTATAAATTATATTTGGATTGGAATATCTTGCGACGTCTACTTCGTCAACGGTATACTCAACACCACATTCTAAATTTATCATCTCAATGGTTTCAATTGTCTGAGCCTAAAACAATGACCACTAATGAAAACTTCAATATATGATTGATGAACTTGAAAAGTGTAGCCGAATACTTAACAGTTTCAATAAAACACTTAAACACAGGGATGAAAGAAGTCAAATGGTTAACGATGATAGCATCGCCAACAAGATTGAAGCAAATATTCATTTTTTTATTGTGAATTGCCGCCTCTACTAGATACAGAAGTTCATGATGAGTCACTATTAATGTCAAATAGAACTTCCTTTCTATGTATAGAAGTTGAAAATTCAAAAGTTCAAATTTCTGACGATCTCTAAGTGGAACCAACTGAGAAGTTTCAGCCACATAAAAATACATCTGATGATCATATTCATGAGCAGAAGCCAACAGAAGTACCTCCTACTCTCCTATATCACATGCCCATGAAACCTACAGTTTCTTTAGAAGACCTGCTAAAATTTCGTAAGAAACTTCGTCGACAATTCGTGTTTACTGATAGTATTTGCATATCAGTTGCAGATGTACAGGAAGTACAGGAACTTCCAATCCAAAGCGAGACTTCAGACAAAAAAGAAGTTATTGTTGATGATAAGGTAAAAACTTCAGTTCCTCTTGAGAGATTCATTACAAGAACTATGACAAAAATACCGACTCAACATACAGATTCATATGAAGTTTCGAAGAAGTTTGCTTCTACTGTTCATGACCAGAATAATTTGTGGTATTTACGATCATCTGAAACTGATTCACGAAAAAAACCAGTTCCACCTCCACCGCCTTGATTTAGATGTGATGTACTAGATACGGTTTTCCGACCACCACCATGGCCCAATTGGGATACTTCGTGGATGTCAATCAGTTCAACCCGGACGTGTTTATCATTCCTTATCTCCGCATTTATCGGGGATGAATGCTTTGAAGCCTGGGGAGAATTGATGGAGACCAGATTTGATTCTATAGATTTGATTTGATTTTATTTGGATCACATTAGGATTTTAGAATATTTGATTGGATTCTGATTTTATTAAAATTCTGATTTTATTAGGATTTTAAATTCTATTAGGATTTGGTTTGTTAGGGTTTTCTTATATATATGGGTTTTGTATGAAGTATTAAAAGAAAAATGAATAATATTTGAAAATTTTGAGAAATTTCCGGCGTGGATTTCACTGAATTAAATCTTTCCTCGTGGATTCGTGGAAAGTGGGCGTGGATTCGCTTGGGTGGATTCCCAAACCCCTGTAAATTTTTCCTGTTCTTCCACAATTTCTCCAAAAAAAAATCATAATTTTCAAACACTAACCCTAATTTCGCCTCCGTCCTGCGTCAATGGTGAAATAAAAAGGTAAAATATACTATAAGATCAAGAAGGATTTTTACTGAGATTTGAAGAAAAAACAATGATGGAGTGAACTTTGAGAGGTATAAGCTTATCAAGAATGAGGCCAAGAAACATGTTCGGATTATACAAAGAAGTGTATGAGAAGTTGGATACTAAAAAGACTGAAAAGAATACATATATAATTGCTCGAATAAGAGAGAAAGCTTAGAGACTTGTATATTGTTAAGTGTGTTAAAGATGAGAACATAAGGTTCTAATTTGAAATGAAGAGATCAATAAAAAATGAAGAGGTTATTATGACAAATTATACAATAGTAGATTTACACAAAACTTGGTTGACCTTGCCATTCAATCTGAGAATATAAATAATAGTTTTAAATAAGGAATTAAAGAATCTAAAGTAAAAGAGACTTTGAAGAGGATAAAATTAAGAAAAGTTGTTGGTCGGATAAAATTCCTATCAAGGTATGGAGATAAGTAGAAGAGATGGGTCTGAGAAGGCTGACATGCCTATTTAACAAGATTTGGTAAACAAAAGATGTCAAATGAATAGAGGAAAAGTATCTTAGTACCTCTAATATGATGGAGAGTGATAGTGATGGAGAGCGATAGTGATACCAAGCATAGAATCCAAGCTTGCTGGTTAAATAGAGGAGCGTAATAAGAGGTCTATGCGACTGTAATATTTCATTAAACAGAAGAAAATTTTTTATACGATTGTTATTAGGCTCTTGTTATATGGCACAAAATGTTAGGTTATAAAGTGACGTCACTCATAGAAGATGAAAGTAGCAGAGATGCGCATGCTCGTTAGATGTGTGGTAATACTAAGAGAAATAAAGTGAGAAATGAGGATATTTTTGTTAAACTAGGCATAGCCCCTATAACAGAAAAGATGCGAGAAAATTTCCTATGATGGCTTAGTCGTACACCAATTCGACGATTGGAGTTTATCAACATAGGACAAGTTAAAAGAGCGAAGTGAGGACCAAAGAAAATATGGATGAGTGAAGGAAGGACCAAAAAAAATATGGATGTGATATGAAAGGATATAGAAAGAAAACAAAGATGTGATATGAAAGGATATAGATGCTAAAGGCTTAGATGAAGATATTACTTCATAGGAATGAATGGAGAAGGATCATCCATGTGATCGATTAGGCGTGATTCCCTTTTGATTAATGTAGCCTACCCCAAAATGCATAGTTGTTGTAGTTGTGAAAATGAAGAGGGCATTTTCGTCTATTTCCATCTTGTCCTAGTCACGTGATGCCCTTTTTCTAATAGAGGTTAGGAATATGATGGATGAAGGGGGCAAACTGTGCTGATTAGAATACTTGGAGGGTTAAAGTTCTACTGGCTAAACATCAGGGTGTTCATAAAACTTTAACCTATAAAAAGATCATATTTCTAAATTCCTAATATCACATATTTAACTGGATATAATATAACTCCCTAGGTCATTTATTTATAAGAATAAAAATGAACAATCAATGACACCTTATAATGGAAGAAATGGTATAAACAATCTAATGTAATGTCTCAAGTTGTTAATTGAGCACTTTTATTATGAAGCTGAAGCTGAAAAAAAGCCTAGCTCATCCAAGAAGCATGAAAACTCACCAAAATGAATATATTATAACATCAACAACAATCATCAAATTCTAAAATAGTACAAAGAAGTGACATGTATGTAATGTGTTTAACAGCCATAATTGTCATGTCGGGAATGTACGTCCATCATGATACATCTTCACAATACAAATGTCTGGTTACATTAGTACATCGTGTGTGATTCTATTTCATTTCCAAACAGGAGATGGTGAACATTGACATAATGGCAAATGTATTGTGTTTAATCTTTTGTAGTCGGAGTATCACTCAGGAAAGGAAATAAATGAACTAACCATGCTTGGGCAATTTTCTACAGTACTTGGACATGCCTAAAGCAAAGAGAATATTAACCAACTGGCTAGAGAACAACTGCAATCTTATGGCATGAGTCTAGTGGAGGTTATAGAACCAATCCCTACTGAAACGAAATAAATCCTAGTAGTAAACGGCTATAACCATGTTATAGATAGAGATTGTTTGAAATTAATAAATTGCATCACTAAAGAATAACCTAAGTACATATCCTGGAAACCTATTATAATCTCCCCATGACATGTTGAAATTTGCCAAATATGACAATAAGGAAATATTGCAACTAATCAGTTAGCTAAAATTCATCTCTCAAACTGAAGCTCAGGCTGCTGACAGAATATCTTCACATATTTAGTAAGCCTGGGTGGAGGTGGGGTAGAATGTTTTTTTTTTTTTTTATGAGGTGGGGTGGGGGGTGGGTGGGTGGGTGGTCAGGGTGAAAGGAACAGGGTACAAAGTCTTGCAGGCTTTGATGTTTAAACTGTTTAATAACTATTTACAGGATTGACTAAAGGTATTTTCTTTTCTTATTAAAATAGAACTTGCCACCAGATTGCAGGTATCTGATTAAGGAGATAGAGTACAATAGCAATATATAATGTAGAATAACATAACTAATGTTGATTAAGCTACAAAAATACATACAAAAACTTGTTGGATATAAAATCCTGAGCACCCACTCTCTGGCCTGTACAAGACCATTTTTGGGCTCTCTTTACCTTGTACCTGCAAGCAAAACCCCCTAAATAAATCTATCAGCTTTCATGGAATACATTTTTGGCTCTCTATCTTGTACCTGGATTATTATCCCCTAAATAAATCTATTAGCTTTCATGGAATTGATTCATGCTTCTCAAATAAACTTTTCCTAAGAGAAAGCTTAGAAATGAATGGACGATTGTAAAGTTAAGTGCATGCTCTACCTGAAACACAGATGATAATGAATGACTCACGTACTGCACAATGATAACACACACTGTACATAGAAGAGTTCAGCTCTTTCAGGACAGGAGTAACTTTTTGAATATGTAAAGTACAAGAATTACCTTCTTTAGTGTACAAAGAGCTCGATCTTCTGCCTCGTCCAAATCCCTCTCTCCAGTTTCAAAAGCAGATGCAATTTCATGTTGAGCTCTTTGTGCCATTGCTAATCCTGCCCATATTACAGGGACATCAATTATTGTAGGGTCACCTTCTTTCAAAATTGATGTCAATTCATTTGTGGCCCAGGAAATTTGTTCAGTAGAATCTTGAGACCTTTCAGCATCTTTAATTCGATAAACTGCAATAGCATACCGAGCAGACATTTGGTTGGGCTCCAGCATTGCTACCTACACAAGCATAGGCATGTAGCAACATAAGTTATACATCTAAGACCCCCACGATACTAAATCCTCTGATTTCAAAGTAGATATGTGCATTCCTTGCATATCTTTTCCATTCGACGGATAAATAATGAACTCTCATATAACAAGAAAGAGAATATAGTAGAGTCAGATAGCATGTGAACGACAATTGCTAACATTTCTGCGATCTTATGTTCAATTTCTTCCATCCCATAAAGCTTCGATGGAAGGTGGAGCAGATAAAGGAGAGAAATAAGGTGTTTATTTGCAACATTTTTGGAAACCATGACTTTAGATTTGGAGCCAATTTTTCCACACTGGTACAACATTCTATCAGGACTAATCACTAAGATAATATTTCAACCAAGCAACATATTAATGAAAAGTGGGCAAACAATAGTCATGTATTTACTTCGAATCGATTAGCAAGCAAAGATTGTAAAGCTGTAACAGCAATAGCTTTACCCCATGACATAGGTTGATGGCAGTGGACATTTGTGTTAAGAAGTTGAAAATAAGGATTATGATGAATAAAAGAGAGAACCAAATGATGGAACTTAAAAAGAGATAATTTGATGCTTTTTAAGAATAGAAATAATGAAAGAAGTGGTTGGAATGTAGATGATGGAACTAACTTTTTACGTGGAAAAATATGCCTGCATGTATCGGAAAGGTCGCTAAAGAAATTTTTAAACTAACGGGAGATGATTGAACTAAATAAGGGAGTCTCTTATAAGGATTGGTAATGAGTAGAAATGAGGAAAATTTAAAGAGTTATAGGTTAGCAGCAGGAAATACACTTGCCAGGATGAGAGGGGAAAAAGAAGTAGAGATCTGGGTAATGTTAATACTTAATACAAAGAGTATTAGTGAAGAACAATCAACTACTAAGAGATCAAGTTATTTTATAAACTGAATTTACGAGAATTGCATGGAAGACAATAAGGAGAATCTAATGGTTCAATTCATGGTAGTATGTAGAAGCATCGTTTAAAAATTAAGGTAAGCAAGAGGAAAAATGGAAGAATTGCAGAAGCATCGTTCAAAAATTAAGGTTAGCAAGATGAAAAATGGAAGAATTGTACGACCGAATGATATTCCCACTGAAAATTGGAAGGGCATTGGAGGTGCAAGCTAAGTAAGTTTAATTACGTCATTTAGATAGGAACAAACTGTCAGATGGATGGAGGAATAGCACTTCACATCTAAATTATATTCAAAGTTATTCAAATTATAAGCCACATAATGAAAGTTTGAAAATCATTGAGCAAAGAGTCAACAAAATATTGCTGGAAAATCACCATTTGCGCCGGGCTATTTATTTACCAAGAAGATTGTGGGAAAGATATAGGGAGAGTAAAAGAGGCTTTCATTTAATTTTCATTGATTTAGCAAAAGCCTGTGATGAATCCTTAGGAAGATAAGTAGGCAGTTTTTGGAAAAGAAAGAAGTCAAGCTGATTAGGTATATTGAAGTAGTTACTTAGGTGAGAACAATGGGAGGCGAGCACGGATCTTTGCCTATCACCATAAGTTTATACCAAAAATCACCATTAAATCCTTAATTCTTCGCTATATTTACGGTTGAACTTCCTAAGCATGTTCAAGGTGAAGTATCATGGTGGATGTTGTTTGCTAATGATATTGTACTAGTCAGTGGGAATCGGTAAGGTACAATATCCAAAATAGAGAGGTTACAGAGGAACTTTAGAATTCACAGTATATAGAATTAGCAAAATAAAAACAAAGTTTAACAAAGTTACTTTAGCAAGAAACGAGTGTATGTTACAAATTAGTTGTCAAGATAAATCTCAAACCAACATTTTTTTTTTTTATTCAGGATTAGTTTTCATGCAGATATGATACTAAGGAAGATGTGGTGCATTAGATCAAAGCAAAATAATTAAAGTGCATACATGCTTCTGAAATTCAGCATGTTCAGAAAATGCCGATAAAATAGTTATAAGACCAGCAATGTTCATCTTAAGGTCAAAATGTTAGACAATTAAGAAAATAACATGTTCAAAATTGAGTGTGGCAAGATCAATGAGAGTTAATTTGCTACTATATAGGATAAGGAATAAGTGCATCCATAAGAAGAAAGAGGTTGCTCTTGTTGAGATAAGATAAAGAACCAACTAAGAGGCTGTAGCATGTATGATGAAGGCCAATATGTCCATCCTTTAGAAAAGCAATAGGATCACAGTGAATGGGAGGTAAAGATAAGATGTACACCTAGACAAATGTGGATGGAGGCAATTAAAAAGGATAAGAGCAATGTTTAAAATAGCAAAAATGGTAATATAATGTTTTGCCTCCATTAGGTTACATCGTATATAGCATAACACATAATGTAGATTATATAAATTCCTATTTATTTAATAAAAATAAATATAAAACTATAAATAACAATTTTTATAAATTAGAAAATAAATTTTAACACAGAGAAACTATTCTAAATATTTAACAAATTTCACAATATATTTTATATTTATTTTTCAAAAATTAATTATGTTCAAAACATTAACTTAAGTCATCATCAATATTGTAATTTATATTTTGTAATACTCAATATATTTTATTTATAATTGTTCATTTCAGTTCAACTGAAAGTAATAAAATCAAAACAACAACAACTAAGCCTTTTATCCCAAGTACTTGGATTATGTTCATGAGCTAACTTCTTTACCCTTATCCGCTCATTAAGATATGGAAACCCTCTTACATTTGACACCACATCCGGGCGCCGACGTGGCGCGTTACTTCTGGCCGACGACCTAGCAACTGACGAGCAATTACATAAAGTAATAAAATCAACAAGTAAGAAATTCTAACAACCGACGAGCAAGTACATCAAGCAACCAAGCAAGTAATTGTAAATTAGCAATCTAGAAATTACTATCAAATAACAATCAAAGTAAATAAGCAATAATCTGGACAATACTAAGAAACTAATAGCAAATAAAAGAAAATAACGTAATATAACATAAAAAAGCATTGTTACGATGCGCAACTTAATTTTTGATTGTTAGATGGCGCTGGGTTGTGTTAGATATCATAACACATATAACAGGTTCCACAATGTATTATTTTCAATATTGGATAAGAGTTGTTAAATTAACCATGGAGATGGCCATTGACTGAACTGAAAGGAAGAATAGAACTAGCATAGTCAACCCCAAAATTTTCGGTGTAAAGCCTTGTTTATTATTGTTGTTGTTGTTATCATATTTATGTGACAACCTTAAGCATACCCTTGCAGAAGACATATCACTACCTGTTCCAAGCACTTCTTTGCTTTTTTGTAATCACCAACCATTTGATAGGCATTCGCAAGGTTCACCCACAGTGGACCAGCTTTAGGATCAGCTTTTAGTGCTGCAAGTAAACACATTTTAGCACTTCTGCCAGCTTCAATTTGTTGTGCATAAGCTCCTTCTGCATTGGCCCCTGGACCTGGAAATTGAATGAAAGAATGGGAAAAAAATCTACGTAAAACATTCTGCCAGCAATTATTAAACATGAGATCAGACTGACCAGAAATCTAACATCATCATGATATTGCTGAAAGAATGGATCTAGCATTATCTAATATAAGTCACAGATTACCATCAACTTACACGAACAGGTTAATGAGACATTGTTGTTTGTGTTCAGAAATTGCACTGATGTGTATAGCTCATTCTATATCAGTAAATACCACTAGGAAGGAAAATGTTGGATCTTTTAGAACAAGGAGTAACTTATGTTTTACCTAATGCATAAAAGTAATAAAATCAACAACTCACTAGACTTACCTTCTCTTGGATAAATGGAACTGTGTTAAAGTGATACTTGAAAACATGGAGATCATTAATTCATAGAATATGTTCCTACACCTTATTCTCTATCAGTGGTACCGTCCATATGTCATGAAGTTCAGTTAACCAACACATATCATCCACGAAGCACGGAAAGGATACGGATACAGATACGGACATGGGGACACATCATTTTTTGGAAAATGAGGACGTAACCATGACAAGGACATGCGAAAAATATAAATTTAATATATATTCATATACCATTAACATAATAATTTTACTATTCAAATATCCAAAAGGAAGTTCAAAACCCAAAATTTAAAATAAAAAAATACATAAATCCATAAAGAACTTAAATGTTAGTTGGGCGTTGATTTACTGTTGAAAAAGTTAACTTCATAAAAGAATTTAGTAGGGAATACAAGTACTAAATGGGAAGAATATATCTATAATATGTATGGAGAATAACAGTAAAAATATCATTAACCAAATGCATATAATCTCGCTATGCTCTGCTTCCATATCTCCGTATGTCAAGGCATGTTTCTTTTCAACATTATCTTTTGCTTGTGACATAATTTGTGCTAACTAATCATCTATATCATAATTATCACTGAATTTTGTTTTCAGTGAAGACGCAACTACCAGCCAGACATGTAAAAAAAAGATTATCTCTGAAGTCCACAATTCATATGGACAAAACATCTTTTGTATAAAACAGAAAAAACCAACAAAGAGTTTATATGATTTATATGCAGAGCAGATCATCATGGCAGAGACAGAAAAAACAAAAACTCAATTTCATAAATTTTAAAAACAAAGAAAAAATTACCTCTAATTTGAAATGGCATGTTGATCGAAGATGAGGAACCACAATCGAAGGAAAAGAATTACCCCGGGTCCAGCAATCGAAGCGAGAGGAATAGAGCCTCGAGCCTGAAGATCGATGCAAGAAAGAGCCCCTTGCTCAGTCATTACAGAGAGAGAAACCGAGCAACTTAAGCGAGAGAAAGTCCGAGAGCGATTGAAATTAAAGACAAGCGAGAGAGAGAGAGAGAGGATCTGGAAGCGATCAATGCGAGAGGGATCGAAATCGAAAACGAGAGAGAAATCTGAAATTAACGAGATCGAAGATGAGTGAGAGAGAGGGCCTAAGGCGCGATCGAATGCGAGAGAGGAGTCCCGACACTTCCGCCACAGCGAAGAGAACCCAGATTAGAACTCGGATTCTTTTTAAACGGGGTTATATGATTTTTCTTTCTCAATTTTTACAAAATTGCCACCGCCAAGTTCCTCCCATGTCCCGACCCTGCCCAATGCAATTTTTAATTTTTTTCTAATTGACACGCAAGTGATGTGTCGAACATGTATTTTGCCTTGTCCGAAGCATATCCATTTCTGACACATGTCAAATACAGAGACACCCACCCGCGTCGCGTGTCGCGTGTTTGCGCTTCTTAGCATATCATATTATCAATAATTATAAGTGGTACATTTTAAAATGCAACTGTCATTGATAGGCAATTATTTTTTTAAGGTCTTAAAAGATAGATTTTTTATAGTACTTGTTTCCAGAATGATAGCCAAGTGAATCTAATGATTAGTTTAAACTTTAAAGACATTCAACAATCTCACAATATATAGAGAAAAGCCTCAACAAAAATATTAACTTGCTAACGAATTCTGAATGTGCATTGTTTTGAATTGAGGATGCATTCATTTCATACAATACATATGTTTGTTCTGCTAACTTTTAACCACTCTTCTTGTAAGGGTTTTCACTATACATTTAACATCTAGCTAATCCTCCTCCAGGCACAAGCCTTCCGTCATCTGTAGAAAACATAAACCAGGCAGTCATGCTCGAACTAATATATCTCTTCTCTACTATTATAACGCCAAGCCTAGGGGTTCTTAAATTGAATTACAACTTGATGTTCAACTCATCCACAACCTCATGATTTATAGATATCCTCTAAAGTAATCCTGCACATCCATTTACTTCAAATGATCTACAATCCTCTATAATAAATGAGTGCACTATTTTCTACTCATGCTTTAAATTTTTTTGTTGTTTTTGGACTTTTCAACTCCAAAAAGCTAAATCAATTCATAAGATCTCCCTTAACCATCATCTATTAGACAAGAAATGTTTCCCATAACCTTGAGCCTGACGCAAATCTAAAATATCAATTTAAAAAATAATAATAAAAAAACTAAAAACAATGTTCCCTTTCAATATCTATTATGCTACGGATTTTACATTCCACGTGCATGAAGAAAAACTTGTAGAGAGGTTAAAAAAAAAACTTTTCGCACGTATGAGGTTGGGTGGATGTGTGGTGGGTGGATGAGATAAGCCATAATGAAAGCAGAACGTGTTATTATTACAGTATTATAAGCATTGCTGTGTTAGTATCCTTCTTGGATTTTTTTTTTTATGTACTTATTTACGACTCCATTTACTTTTCATTCTTACTACTGTTGCCATTGCTGTTTCTTATGATACTTGATATTATAAGTGTGATTATTTGAAAAAAATAGCTCTTACATGTTGATAGTAATAATAGAGTTATTTCCAGTTTAAGGAAGTACCCATGCAGCTAAAGAAATACATTTTCATCCATGAACAAAATTAAGAGTTGCTACACATTCTTTTGTAAACACAAAATTGCATATGAACCAGGAATACAAGCAAGCATATATTAACTATCAAATGGAATAAAGAAACAAATTGCAAGATGACAAAAACATACAAAAAGCAAAAATTATTGTGATCATGATGCAAACTCAAGTTACTCTACCCTAGGACAAGGGTGCCTGAACTGTTTTAAAATGTCAATACAGCAAAAATCAAAATCCTACAAATTCCAGTATTGCCAATATACAGCATTAGTAATTTAGTAAGATAAAAAGAGATATCAGTTGGAGATTTGACTTGATATATTACCCGGAAAAACAGATCCATATTTACACAAAAGGAAAGCAGCATAGTTGATCAGAGCAGCAGGATGGTTTTGATCTTTTAGAATCAGATCTTGAAAGCATTTAGCTGAAAGCTCCAAATCGCCACTGAAAGTATATAGTCATCCATAATAAATCAAAAAAACATCGGAAGAGGAAAAGTATTAACTGAAAGATACGATAGCAAAGGCAGTGTACAACCTTATAAAATTAGCCGATTTGGATAAATACATAATGTGACAGTAGCAGAGTTTGGACCCGACCTCTAAATACATCAAGAACTGAACACAGAGTAAGACTAGCTCCGTACTCAGCAATAAATATCCATGAATGAGAGGATTATCCCTTGCCAAGTATAAAGGCAAATTGCATCAAGTATTATCCACATGACCGAGTGTAACAGAGATGCCACCTTTCGATACTCTCAAACTTTAAGCCCCATATATACGTAATATAGGTGTTCCTTGAATTGATTATGGATCAACTCTAGCTGGTTACACTCTCGAGAATAGACCTACAATTTGTTGGAACAGAAACGAAAGGACTCTGATAACCTAGCAATGTATTAATGGCCAATTATAGTACAATCCACATTCAAGATTATGAAGCTATAACACATCAGCCACGATCTTCAAGTGTGGATATCAATAGTTATATAATCATTTTCTTGTCAACTCGAACATTATGCCTTCACCGACTTGCTAAAAAAAAATTTGGCTAAGAAAAGATAAATCTTTACAGGCATAGCATTACCTTTTCTACAATTCTATATTAGGAACTACTATGTCCACATAATATAGAAGATTGTTAGGTGCTACCATATAAAATATACTATTAAAGCTATTCAAGTAACTCACCACAAGCGACCTGCATTGCTCATTAAGTGAATCTCTGGTTCATATTCTACTATTTTTGTTATGATGAGGATGCAGGTATGTTTTTATATTATATACAGATTTTGAAGCATGCTGACAGCATTGCTGCATCAGGAGAGCCCCCATTTCTTATAGCATAGCAAGTAGATATTTAAGGTTTTCTAATATCTTAATAGGAGTTAAAAAAACCTATAAATGTTTGCACAAAACATTCAAGCAACATCGATTAGTAGGAACGGGATGACGATCATGAGCATCTTTATACAGATATTGAAAATAATTAGACATTTATGAAGGTTAAAAGTAACTGAACTGCTAAACTCCAAACTTTAGAAGTCCTAAACTCTACTGTCATTCTAACAGCAGAACAGTTGTAGTATATCAATGTGTGCAAACTGCACAGGTAAGTGACAAATGTCATTCTATAAAGCATATGCTTGAACTGATAGAAAGAAAGAATTAAATAAGTACACAGCACATATAAAAACATAGGACTTGAACAAAAGCAAAACTATAAACCTCTGAAGATATGCAATGCCAAGATTTGCAAGGGAGTCCAAGTAGTCAGGTACAAACGCCAACAGAGATGATAAAACTGAAATTGCACTCTGAATAGACATGACAGTATTAGTAAGAACAAGATAGTTCCAATTCTATGCTGTTGAATGGCCAACAAACATTATGAATAGGAAAAGAAAAACAATTAAGGTACACGAGGACCTGCAGACGCCCCGTCCTCAGAAGAATTAAACCAAGTGTGTTCCAAACAGCTGCCTGTTTTATATCTGATTGCACTGAATCCTTGAGCTTTTCAAGAATCTCTTCTAGTTCTCCTGTTTCAAGCTCTTTATCCGAGTAATCCCCAGTATTTACTTGCAGAATGCACTGCATTTCAAAGAGGGAATGTTATGGCAGGAACATGTAAACAATCCATCTAGTGAGACATATATCCAAGACAAGCATCATTTATATGTTAGTAATGTAATGTACCTGAGCATGGTGTATCAGCACTAAAGAGAGTAATTCTGGCCTGCAAATTTCTTCTGCGTCACGCTGTAGTATCTCGGACGACTTTTCGAATGCCGAAACTGCCTAAAAAATATTTTTGTGAAAATGGTGTTCAATAAATGCAACAAGAACTGAAAGCAAATATTAGGATGAGATTTATATACCTTCTGTGGTTGACCCAACCTCTGGAACATTAAGCCAAGTATAAAATGTGCATGGGCGTTTTTGGGCATCTTTCGTGCAACATGTACCAAACCCTACAAGCACAAAAAGGATGGTATCATATAATAACACTGAAAAACAAACACATCAAGCAAACTATAGCTTCTCAGGCAAATTTTCACTAAAAAGACCTTAGGAGCCATAAATTAAGTACTGGTTGGATTCTATGGAAGTATATGATCATTGAAGGACAAAGTCAAGAATATAGTACTACCAAACAAAAATGAGAATATTTTCAGGCACCACAAAGGTGTCGTTCGTGGATGAAAAAATCAGGGAAACGACAGTCAAAGCATGGGCAGACACAAAAAGTAGCAGCTTGATAGAGAACATCAGTTTAAATGCAAAATACACACAAAAATAAATTTTCTCAGAAAATTATTAGGAAGATAAGATCTTGTATTCAGATAATGAGACATCTTTTCCTCCATAAAGATCGTTGGAAATTTTGAAACTTCTGCATCCATATCATAGAACATTTTTTTGCTTTAAGGGGGAAGAATAATTTAATCCACTGCAATCTCTCTCCTATCCTCCTAGTTCCAGAAAATTGTTTATCCACAGGGTGTGAACACATCTAACAACCATTAACTGATTTCTATGCATATTTCTACCAAAAACTGAGTATGATTAATGGAACTCGAGCCACAATAATTTGGCTTGCAATCCACAACCTTCTTCTTTCACATCTTTCAAGCCTTCACTTCCTTACAACCAAATCATTGGAAATATATTCGGTATGTTAACATTGATTTTTGTCCTTCAAATTTCTCATTCTTCTTGATTTCTTTGTTAAGGAAATAAGCCATAAACCTTCTTAGGCTTGCATATGGGTGCACATAGAGAGATGGAAGCACTCCTTGCGTCAGATTTCACTTATCAACATCACTACAGCTTTGATAGTTTAGGGCATTTGCAGTGTCAACACATCAACATGTCAATTCTCGGCTTTCACATCTGAAAGGTTCTTGTATTGGAAGACAATCTGACCATTACTGGCTCATATAACCCTTAAAACCTGATTGCGGGATGGAATTTCTGATCCAAATACTGTTTTATATGACCTACCATTTGATTAATTAATTAATAAAGGCTACCTATTTGCTATTAGTTTGACTTAATCAACCAGCTCAATCATCCTAACATATTTTTCCATCAATCTCATTAGTTACATCCTGACAGATTAATCCTCCACGACCTTTAGTTTTAAGACACATGCAATTTATACCAATTATATCATAGCTTGCTTGACGTTCTGGTCTAAAAAGACATGGTAACACATTGCAGATCCTCATGCCTGTGGCCCCTTCACTCATGAAGAATATGAAGATCTGGTTCACCCTACAAAGTAGATTCCTTCTTCAAATGTATTACAGTATTTACATTAATTCCTAATGGGGCTTTGCGATTAGATGGTACACAGTATAAACCTAAAAAACGTACTAGTTACTGAGACTTGCTGGAGATGAGGTATATTCCTTATCATGACTATGGTTGCAAACCATGATCGAATACGGATAAAGATATGAAAATTTATATTTGGGTGGATACAGATAACAATACGAACAAATATAGATATCTTTTGGGATCCAAATATATATAGACATAGACATATGGAGAGAGAGAGAGAGAGAGAGAGAGAGATCTGGATATTGGTACCGATATCCGGATTACAGAGTATTCTTATACCCAATTTTTGAAGTAGAATTATTTTTAAGCTCATTAATTTTCATAAATACAATAAAACCCATAAATCCTACATTCAATTTTTTTCGTGTCCAAAGTCCAATATACTTGTAGATTATAATTGATAGTAATGATGGATGATTATCTTCAACTTTCTATAATAAAATTTATTTTTCTGAGAGCCAGTCATTTCTAAATTATAAAGTATGAACCTAAATTCAGTTCACAAATTTTAGATCCTAGTATCAATTATTTACTTAAATAATCTAATATAGAGAATTTTCAAAATACAATTATAAAAATAAAAATATCATCGTCATTTGTCATACTCAATGATGAATTGCTATTCACATTTGAGTTTATTTTTTCTCGTATTAGTGTCCATATCTGATCTTTATTAGTATCTGCTTTTTTATCCAATCCCTATTCATTTATGATTAAGATATTGATATAAATTTTCTTGTTGAACCATGACCATATCCTTGATTGGGAAACACATATGGTAAGTCTCATTTCTGATCCATATCCAATCAATTTGCACCCCTAGTCATAAGATAGACCAAGAATTTGCAGCTATCCAGCACTTATCAAAAAAATTTTATGGTATAAATGAATAACTAACTATTACAAAACAAAATTTTATAATATAAATGAATAACTAACCATTATAAAGGAAAATTTATTTCAATGCCAGTATGTGCTGATCAAGACACAACTTGGTGACTGATTATAAACTCACAGCTTTTAGACTGTTGACTTTTTCTTCACGGGACATGGAAGCTCCTTGACATTGGTGATCAAGATCTGTAGCACATTACATATTTAAATATACATTCATCTCAAAGAAAAGAAAACATCATAATGAGTTTTCATATGTTGTCCTACCTTCACCGTCTATGACATCAGAATCTTTAACCAGTATAGTATTTTTGGCCAGATTACTTTCATCATTCCCATTCCTGCACATAAATAGGGTTTTGAAAGAAATTTATATAAACATTGAGTTCTGAATGCATAGTGCTACTTTGTATCAGTGAAACTCGCTTTGCTTCCATTCAAATGACGTTACAAATGCCCCTGACACAGTAGATCCTTTCAGAGTTGAAATCCACAAAAGAATCTAACAAACTATTCATGCCAGCAAATGGCCTTTTCAGAGTTCAACATGCTCGACTGAATCCTAATTACTCCATCTCCATTATAGTTGTGTGCATTATTTTCCTTGTTCAATGGCTGAATTTTTTAAAAAATAAAGGAGTTCCATCCATTATAGGGTGTTGTAGCTCAATCCATTAGTTCAGAATTTACTACCACAGAGCCACATACTTATCCACAGTTCTCCTTAGCAAGCTATTGTCATGTCACCCAAATTGAGTGTTGGTATAATATTACTAAATTAGTTTTACACACTAAAGATTAATTCCACACTCACATTGTCTTCATATCAAGGGTGAAGCCATATTAATCACAGCCCATGTACATACACGGGTTGAGATTTAAGATATATTATTGCTTCAAACCAGGCAACAACTAGTGCCTATGCAGTTACAAGTATGCCCAATCTAAAGAATTCAAACAATCTTATTTAATCCAGCTTCACATGATAATACTTAGGTTTCCTAAGTGTCAACAGATATTTTTGCGATACGAGATATGGAAACAGGTGTCGTCCTCTTACACAAACATGGGGCATCGGACACAGTGACCCTCTAATATCCAGACACAACTACACAGTTATAACATAAGCATTTTTAAAACATATGTGTATTTAACTCATACAAATAAATTTATTAGGCTATTACACACATGTGAAAGAAGCTAGAATAGTAAATGAACCACAGAATTTTTAGTTCTAGTTAAAAAAAAGTGGCATAAAATAAATCTCCCTCTTGTGAATATTTTTACATAGATATAGGTCTCAATATTTATGTGTCTCGGAGATGGAGAGATGGGTATCTAATATGGCTAGACAAGCCAATTTTTTGGCTCAAAGAAACGTCCTGCATATCATATGACATTATCAAACTGAATGTGCTTGTTCAAAGTGTTGCTTCAAGAAGAGTGGGAAAAAAACAACCTTTTAATTATATCGATGCATTGGTTTGTCTGGTAATTATCCAGATGCTGGTTGTGAACAAAATTTAGACATTCAACTCAAAATCAAAATTTTAATATGAATCCAATACTCTTAACTCTAAATCGGCATAGAAAAAAAAAATCAAAAATTCTCATTTATTTGAACGCATAACATCACATCAAAGAACCTTGTAATTTGATACTGATAAAGAAATTGAATATATTGTTCATAACAACATACTCTATGTAATTTGAAGGTGTCATCGTCTTAATTTTAGCATGCTAAATTTCACTGATTGATTTTTATCAGTTGATTTAATTTTACAACAACTCCGTTCGTGTTGTGTTTAAATTTTTTTATCATTTCAGTATGTCCCAAGTCAGGATGAAAGAGGAGATTTATAGTAGGTCTGTGACAGCCAGTATAAAATATTGTCACATATTATGACAAGAGCTAAAAACTGAATTTCGTGGAGTGTTCCCTACTGAGCAACGTGCTATATCGAAGCCTGTATATAGTGAAAAAGGTGTTTGCTAGGTTGTCGCTCAGAAGTGACGCCATATCGGCACCTGAATGTGGTATCAAATATGAGAGAGTTCCCATAATTTTATGAACAGTTGAAGGTAAAAAAAAGTTAGTTCATGAATATAAAATTCAGTTAGCCACATAGAATATAAGTTCTCTTATAGGTGATTAGTAGAGTTAGTAAATGTTATGATTATAAAGAGAGTTAATATTTTTGTGCATACAAAAGACTAAATTGGTAGATTAGAAAACTAAAATTATAGAGTTTTAGAGTTATAGATTTTGGTATACAGGCAGAGATAAAAATTATAATGGAATAGGTATGACCATAGATAAACAATTACTTAGGGATGTAGTGGAGATTAAGAGAAAAAGTGATAGGATTTTATTAATTAAACTTATTTAAATAGGTAGATTCTTAATATTATTAGTGCTTATACATGACAAGTACGACTTGATGAATCTAGTAAATGTCAATTTTTGGAGGATCTAAATGAGATGATACAGGGAATATCTGTTAGAAAAAACTATTTATTGATGGTTACTTCAATGGGAATGTAGGAATTAATCATAATAGTTTTGATAATGTACATGGAGAGTTTAGTTTTGGAGAAAGAAATGAAGCAGATAACTCAATACTAGATTTTGTTTTGTCCAATGATATGATATTAGCGAATAATTGGTATAAAAAGAGAGTTTCTCAGTTAATTACTGGGTCGAGCGCGAGCCAAATAGATTTCTTTTTAACTATGAGAGTAGATAGAGCTAGTTGTATCGATTGTAAGATAATACAAGATGAGAGTGTAGTAACTCAACAAAAACTCTTAGTTTTAGATATTCGGATTAGTAGGAGACTTAGAAAGATTAAGTATAAATTAGATCCTAAGATTAAATGGTGATGACTAGAAATTAATCAAAAAGTTTTAATACATAGAATAGTATATGAAGCAAATTGGAAGGACCTTTATGATCCCAATATAACATGGAACAAAATAACTAGCTGCATTAAGATGGTAGCCAAAAATATATTTGGTGAGTTAAAAGGTGGTGCTCCAATATATAAGGACATATCATGGTAGAATGAAGAGATAAAAAATGCTATTAAGATCAAGCGTGACTTTTATAGAGATTTGAAGAAGAACAATTATTAAACAAGTTTTGAGAAGTACAAACTAGCTAAGGAGGCTAAGAAAACTGTTTGGGATGCAAAAAGTAAATTATACAAACAAGTGTAAGAAGTTGGATAATAAAGAGGCTGAAAAAATATATGCAGAATTGCTCGAATAAGAGAAAAAGTCTAGAAACTTATATACTGTAAAGCATTGTTGAAAATAACGAATTATGAAACCCGTTATTTGCGTTACGTAACCTAACGGAATCCCAACGCTACGTAACAACTGGAAATAACTCAGTGCACCGTAACAGTACGTTTTTTACGTTATTTTACGTTATATTACATAACGTTACGTTAAATTACGTTATGCTACGTTATTTACAATTATTTTTTTTAGTAATTCATATATTATTGTTGATTATTATTTTGATTATTAGCGAATTGTTGTAATTTTCTTAATTAATTGTTGGCTTGTTTGATTGCTTTTGGAATTTCTAACTTGATAATTTAAGTTTGTTTCTTTATTCACTTGTTGTATTTCTCATTCGGTTGCTAAAATATTTTACTTGTTGATTTTATTGAATTTTTAATTGAACTGAAATCAACAATCATAAATAAGATAAATTGAACATTACAAAATATAAATTACAACAATGATAATAATTGGAATTGAAATAAAAAATTGGAATCTTGCTTTTTTTTATTTAAATGATGATTGGAATTACGGTTGCAGACTTAATATAATTTATGAAGATATATGAAAATTATTGTAAAACTTAATATAACATTTGAATAGATTATGTATTACAAAATAATTTTACATATTTTTAGATATTTTAAATTTATTTTTCAATTTATTAAAATTATTTTATATGGTTTTATATTTATTTTTATTAAATAAATAGAAATTTGCATAACCTACGTTATGCGTTACGCTATTTGCGACATAACCTAACAAAGGCAAAACATTACGTTACCGTTATCGCTATTTTAAACATTGCTGTAAAGTGTATTAAAAATGATGATCAGAAGGTTCTAGTTCGAGACGAACAGATTAAAGAAAGATAGAGGGATTATTTTGACCGACTGTACAATGGTAGTTTTACTCAAGATTCGAGAGACCCAATTATTCATTGTGAGGGTATGAATCGTAGTTTTATGTGGATAATTAAATAATCTGAAGAAAAAGAAGCGATAAAATCTAGAAAAACTGTTAATCTAGATGAGATTGCTATTAAGATCCGGAAATACTTATGAGAGATAGGTGATATGTGGCTGACAGAGCTCTTTAACAAGATTTAGAAAAATAAGAAAACGTCAAATAAATGGAGAAAAAATACCCTAGTACCTTAATAAAGGAACAAGGGTAATATTCATAGTTATTCTAAATACCGTGAAATAAGACTAATGTGTCACACTATGAAGTTTTGGAAAAGAGTAATTGGTCATATATTAAACAGACTGTTAAAATATCATAGAACAAGTCTGGGTTCATGCCAAGGCGGTCGACGACAGAAACTATTAATTTACTTCAACTTATAGAGCAATTTCGAGATAGACATAGATATTTGCATATGGCCTTTATTGATTGAGAAAAAGCATATTATAAGGTACCATGAGAGGTGCTTTGATAGACAATGATGAAGAAGAGTCCTCATTAAGTCTACTGACATAATTAAAAATATGTATGATGAAATAGTAGCAAATGTCAAAACATGTGGCAACCTAATAAGTGATTTTTCAATCACAATTAGATTATATCAAGGATCTGCATCGAGTCCATTTTTATTTGGTACAGTGATGGATGACTTTACTAAAGTTATTCAGGATGAGATACCTTGGTATATATTATTTACTGATGATATTGTCTTAGTCTATGAGATGATAGTATGGGTGAATGCCAAGTTGGAGTCATGGAGGAAGACATTAAATCTAGAAATTTTAGATTGAGCAGGTGCAAAACAGAGTATATAAAGTGTAAATTTAGTAAATTAAGGACTCGAGAGTGCAGTGCTGTGATATCGAACGAACAAGAGATACAAATTAGTAAGAATTCTATTATTCAAAACGATGAAGAGATTGATAGTTATATCAACCATTGGATTCAAGCTGACTAGTAGAAATGGGAAGCGCAACGGGAGTTTTATGTGACTCTAATATAACGTTGCGGCTGAAAAAAAAATTATAGGATTGTCGTTAGACCAGCTTTATAATATAACACGGAATACTGAACTATAAAAAAATATCATTCACAGAAGATAAATATAGCATAAATGCGCATGCTTTATTGAACGTACGTCAACTCTATGAGAGATAAAGTGAGAAATGAAGATATTCATGTTAAGTAGGCATGTCCCCCCATCGAAGAGAAGATGCGATAAAATCGCTTGCGATAGTTTAGTCATGTGCAACGTAGGCCAATAAATGCACCAATTCGATAAGGAGAATTTATCAATATAAAAAAGATAAAAGAGCAAAGGGAAGACTGAAGAAAATATAGATGGAGGTGATACGAAAAGATATGGATGCTAGAGGTTTAAATGAGAACATATTGTTTGATAGGAATGAGTGGAGAATGATCATCTATGTGATCGACCATGCGTGATTCTCTATTGGTTCATATAGCCTACCCCCAAGTACTTGGGATAAAAGGCTTAGTTGTTGTTGTATTTGATTTTACATGCTCCTTAGATGAAAATCTCCTCCATCGCATGAGATTAATTTTACAAACATTTCCGACATTTAGATCATGTCTCTAACAGATCCTCCTAATTAAGCTAGCTTTAACCTGATCGCATCAACCATTATTTGTCCCACCAAATTTAAGAAGTTGTGCAAATTATGTCAAGTAAAATTAAAAATGACATTGTGGAGGAAATACCCTAATCTTCTTCTAAAACTTAATTGATTTCAAACCTAGCAAACAAAGAATGGGAAAAGTTGGGTTACAATTAACATCAAGTTTGGATAGAAATAAAAGCAATTTTACTAAATTATCAAAGACGAAAGGACAAAATTAGGACGAACCTTGTAGCAGAAGAGTCGGTAGGAAGGGGAAGGATGGCGCAGTCCTCGCCGTCGCTCTCCGGAGGATCGACGTTGAGATCGGCGATCATGGCGGGCTTCGGAGGAGGAGGCCGGTGCTCAGCATTCATGATCTGGGTGGGCGGTGCTCCGGCGAGCTATTGCTGGGGCTCTGACATTTTGAACTCTTGGGGATTTTTTCCCCTTTAATTAGTTTACAGCTTGGATTCTTGAGGAACGGTGGGAAGTGGGGAGTGGGTGAGGAACGGTGGGAAGTGGGGAGTGGGTTGGGCCCAGTTAAGAGGGGAGTTTCTAGATGGGCACAGCATATTTCCTAGTGAGCCCACTTTAAAAGTTCACCTTTTTTACCCTTTTGCCATTTATTTTTTTTCCAATACTGTCCTTTAAAATTCCATCCGGGACTGTTAACCTGGATGAGGCAAACCCATCCGGGTTAGCAGTCCCGGATGAAGTGGGCAGGTCCGAATTAGCCAGTCCGAATCTGTACAGTTGATCCTGGGCTGCTAGTCCGGATCAACTGCACTGATCCGGGCTGGCTAGCCCGGACAGAGTGCGAGAGCCCTAGCTTCTTGATCCGGGTTTACAGTCCCGGATCAACTAAAATTGATCCGGTTCTGTAAATCCGGATCAAGGATACAGGACTAGAGATGCCCTGATACGGTGCGTACAACCACGAATACGGAAGATAAATAATATACCCTAACAAATATAATTACTTGTTCGTGTTTCGTACACCCAATTTGGTATCAAAACACACAATATTAATAAATCATTCATAGCTTCAAAAACAAAGAATAACGGCAACAAAAATTCTACGTATCAACAATTCATTCATTGTTTCAAAGATTTAATTGAAGAGTGATATCCAAAACTACAACTTGATATATAAAATATGTTCCTTGACTACAACTTTATTTACATGAAACTACAAAATAAAATCAATTTATGTTCCATGATAACAACTTCATTTTTATGTTGACATGAACAATCATCGTAAGCTATAGTTTGAGGCTCAATTAAAAATAAAAAAACCCAACAAATTCTAGATTCTTCGAGACTTCCGAGCGAGTTGTTTCTTTTTGGGTTGACGGCGTCTTACAGAGCTGGGACCTTCGGTGGGGGACTACGCTACTGTGTTAACATCAGCTTGTATGCACCCGGTCTTGAATCTCATTCCTGAAATGATAACAAAGTAAGATATTTTAGATAAACAACTACTATGATAAAATTGAAATCAAAATTATTATGTCTGACCTCATTCTTAGATATAAAGAAAGCAACGTGTGTTCTAACTAGAATCCATTATAGGCTTACTTGGATCTCGTTCTAATATTTGAAGGTATTCATATCAGAATCCAAAAGTCATATTCATTCATATTTTTATATTTCTTACCCAACACCATTTAAGAAAATTGGACTAGGCATATTAACAAGAGGAATTTCTTTACTAGCCTTATCCATCAATACTTAGAAGAAAAAGCAAAAAACAATTGAAACAAGGGAAGCAGAATTTGCATTAAATTTATAGAAATAGTCAAAAGTGCATGTGTGCACGTATGCACACACGGGACATTGTTTAATTGGACTAGTTATGATATAGGTGATTTGCCGATTAGGATATAAAAACATTCTTGTAACAAAAGACCAGTGAGCCAAACCATCCCCAGCAGACACTCCAAATATTTATCTAAAAACCTCTCATAACTTGAACAATGACATAAAAAGAAAAAAAAAAAGGAGAGAAATCACAACATACCTATCGATAATCTTTCATTGAGATTATATTGGAGTGGTAAATATGAGAGATGTTCAAAGCAACTTAATATTAAATAATCTTTCATTGCATAATGAGGAATGAGTAAATAATTTTGAAACACTAATAATTAATTTCCAAATATTCTTGGATGTATAATGTGTTTTGAATTACACTTCATTTCATAATTTTGGACAAATATAAAATGATCTATACTTCATTTTGAACATTTGAATAATTTTAGATAAGTATAAAATGACTTGTAGTACATGTTACTAGTTTACAACATAACATATTTATAACATATTCGATCAGTTTTCTGTACAACAACAACAACCAAGCCTTTTATCCCAAACACTTAGTGTAGACTACATGAACCAAAACAGAATCACGTCTGATCAATCACATGATGATCCTTCTCCACTCATTCCTATCAAGCAGTATGTCATTCATATAAGATCACCTGCATCCAATGTTTCATCCGATCGTCCCTTTACTCTTTCAACTTGTCCTATATCGATATACTTCCCCCAAAATCTTCACAAACATTGAGAAACCATTTTCGCCGCAAAATCAAATTTTAACAGTAATTGTGATTTTTACTGGAGCAAAAAATTATGACAGAAAAGAAATGAATTTTTACTGGGATTTTTACCGTTTCAGCAAATTTCTTCTCCTCGATCTCCTCCGTCGCCGACGAGGTCTCGAAGACCGCGGAGGAGTGGACAGGGCAGGGGAGTGGGGAGGGACCAATGCATTTGGGACGAGGGCGAGCGAGGGACGGAGGTGGGGGTGGTTAGCCCAGGCGAGCGGGGGCAGGGGGCGAGGGCGAGCGGGCTGGTGAGGGCGAGCGGGGGCATAGGGGGCATGGGAGGCGGCGAAGGCGAGGGTGGCGGCGAGGGCAAGCAGGGACGGCGAGGGCGAGCGGGGGCATGGGGGGTGTGGGCGACGGCGAGGGCGAGGGGGGCAGGGGGATCGGAGAGAGAGAAGAGGAGAGGGGTAGTTAGGGAATATTAGTGTGCTCACTAGGAAAAACCCTCAATTTTCAAAAGAGGGGGTGTGCTCACTAGGAAAAGTGGGCTCACTATGAAAAAAAATGTGCCCATCTAGAAGTTCCCGTTAAGAGCTCCAGAACGAGTGACTGGGTTGACTGTAATTTTTTGGCTGACATGTGGAGCCCAGCTGTCAGTATAGGGTGACCCCTGGAGTGGGAGTGGAACCGTTTCGTTTTTTGGGGGAAAAAAAGACTTCTGTGAAAAAAAAAAAAAACAAGAAATTAGAATATAAATTTTAAACTAACATAATTTATATGATGACTCTGTCGAAAAATCAAAATATAAATTAAATAAGTTTATTGTCAAGTGAATAATAATTAATACCTTTATTATTTGACCAAAATACGGAGGAGTAATAGTTGATATCTCGTTGTTTAACCAAAATACGACAAGAATGATAACTTTTTTAATAGGTTTTGAGATAAAATTGTTTGAGGGAAAAAAAATTAAATTAGAAGAAGTAGTTTTTTAGGAAAAAACAAAAAATGTTTACTTTAAAAAAAAAAATACAATTATAATCTCAAAGCCTTCATCCTCTCTATTATGTAAAAAATACAGTTTTTTTTTATTAAATAAATTTTAATAATACTATCTTTCCTCTTCTTTTAGATGTACAATCTTAAAAAAAAATAATTAGAAGATCGGTTTAAGTTTTTCTTCAAGATACTTCGAATTTAGAATGACTCAGTAATAATGCATGATTCCTACATCTTTTGGAGACAGCTAACATTGTAGGGTGGTTAATTTAATTTTATTTTATTTTTATTTTTGCTAGTTAAGAAAGGGAAAAATGATTAAATTATTTGGAAACGAAAGGCAAAATGAATTTGATAGGAAACACATGGCATAATTTCCTAATAATGCCGATAGAAGTGAGAGATAAAGCTAAAAATAATTTAAATAATAATAAATCACTGTTTTTTAGGGACAAACATTATGACATATGCAACAACACATGTGAATAATTAAGTTTATATTACAGTACTTGACAAACTGGTATGACATATGCTTTAGTAATAATGATGTCAACTGCAAAAATCAAGAATTCCCACAGATCAATTCTGACAACTATGACGCAAAACAAGCTTTCACAAAAACGAAGTAATTGGCGTGAATTTTAAATAGTGTTGTTTTTTCTAGAGAAAATGTCACATAACTATTTTGTTGCCCACTTACACTGTTGCATCAAAAACCATATATTGAAGAAATAGATTTTTTTTTTTTTAAATCAACTGTAATATCCACAATGTCTAAATTCATCGATTGTCACATATGACAAGAGTAAAAAGAAAAGAAAAAAATAATTATTACATAATATGAGTATATAAAAACAATGAAAAAAAAAACAAGTATTACATTATAGGAGTCTATAAAAAAAAAAAAGTTAATTACACTTAGACCCCCTATAATATGGAATTGTATAATTTATTATCCCTAAAGTTTTAAATTCTCACTTAAACTTCAGAATCAGGTTCAGAAAAAATATTTCCGTCTGAACTTTTTTGTCAGTTTTTTTTACAGTTCAAGAAGTCTAAGTAAGAGGTTTAAACTTCATAAGTGATAAATTATACATATTTCATAGTACAGATTCTCTGAGTATAATTGATAAAAAAAACAATAAAAGAAGCTGCTTGTTAAGAACATTTCAATGGACACATTAAATGGTTGTATCAAATGAAGGATTGTTGGTATTATTAATTAAATATTTAGGATACTCGATGATAAGACACACAGGATGTATCTATATGCTGAATGCGAAGAAAATAATTTACAATTATCAAAATATTTTTGCACATGAGGGAAACTTGCCTAACAAATTTCCTTTTCGCTACATATTACATATTTGTCTTTTTTAAGCTAGCAAATAACAATAAAGAAGCCAGTAACGCCATTTGAATCATTTTTCAAATTTTAATTTCAGATTTTTTTTAATAAAAAAAAAGAGATTAAAAAACAATTATCTTCTCAACGTGTCCTTTATAATGGACAAAAAGGGCTAGAAAGTCCGAAAGCTAGGTTTTTTGCCCTTTATACTCGTCTTCCCATCTCTCTTCAGCACGAACCTCTCCAACTCTAACGACGACAGTCGCTCCTCCCTCGTTGCCCTCCAAAGTTCCCCAAAAATTGAAGGCACCGCAACCAAAGTGACCCGAAAATGACCACGCTTCCCTCCTTCAACCCTCGCCCTCTCCTCTTATCCCCTCTCCCATGCCGCTTCAAACCCCCAAACCCTCTCCTCCCCTCCAAGTTCCTCCAGAAGAATCGGACCGGCCTCCTTATGGCGAGAGCGGGCTTCGGCCCGCACATCGAGGTGGCGGTCCAGGAGATGTTCGGCCGGGCCGAGGGGTTTCTCTACACCGTCGCCGATGCCGTCGTCTCTTCTGCTACGGATCCTGCTGCGGTGGTCGAAGAATCAAAGAAGAGCAGCGATTGGTTTTCGGGGATTACGAGCTACATGGAGACAGTTCTTAAGGTCAGTGGTCTAGAAATTGTTTAATTTGTGATTCTTGAAAGTCGACTACTTGTAAAATTTGAAGCTTATTAAATTTTAAACCTAATTATGAGCTTAGTTCACTCAACATTTTCGATGTTAATCAATGAAGTGAGAAATTACAGAGGCAACTTAATTATCATTATTTTATTTTATTTTTGGGTTGGGTGGGTGGGTGGGTTTTGGGGTGGGAAAAGGTTGGGGGGGGGGGGGTGGGTGTTGTGGGGGTGTTTGGAGTGGATTATTATTGTTTATTTACGTGGTCATTATGGCTGCTTGTAGATACAGGAGGAAGTGCCTTAGTCACTAATTCAATATGCTTAACATGGAAGAACTTTGAATTGTAGGATTTATAGCAAGCTTAAGTAAGATGGAGTTCTTACCTACTCTGGTCTGTACCATTTGTTTTTTGTGTGGGGGGGGGGGAGGGAGGGGGGAACCTTTTGCCATGTTTGCTGAGGTGATATATACCCGAGTCCAAGCAGTTCGATATAAAGAATGCTCATATTCTTTATGAAATAAAGATTTTGTAAGGAACGATAATTTCAGAAAGATTCGCATATATATATATATATATATATATATATATATATATATATATATATATATATATATATATATATATATAATGGTAAATTCACCGGCAGTGAAGGGAGTTCTTTCACCGCTGCTTAGGTGGTCTGATGAAATTATTATATGTGGTGCCACTTAAAGGGTGGTCAAGAGTACTTTTATTTGTTATTTTAAGTGGCGTCATGTGTAATAATTTTATTGGGCTTTCTAAGTGGCGGTGAAAAAACTCTCTTCACCACGCTCTCTCTCCCTCTCCCTCTCTCTCTCTCTCTCTCTCTATATATATATATATATATATATGTAGAGAAAACGGAAAATTCACCGGCGGTGAAGGGAGATGACCCAATACAATTATTACACGTGGCGCCAGTTAAGGTAACAAATAAAAAAATTCGCTTAACCGCCCTTTGAGTGGCTTCACGTGTAATAATTATATTGGGCCACCTAAGCGACAGCGAAGGAACTCCTTTCACCGCCGGTGAATTTCCCATTTACTCATATATATATATATATATATATATATATATATATATATATATATATGTATATGCACACACACGTGTGTGTGTATATTGGTGATGACATTACCATGCATTTAGTATATGGATGCATGCCAAATTCAGCAACATGCATGATATTAAGCATGATATGTAAGAAGATTTATGACGAGTATAGGACCTCACCATCATACGACCAAGCAAAATGTGGAAACAAGACGGAAAGAGAGGATCACCTGATGGTTTATTTGTTACACACCAACTCTTGTGGGGTTGTGTTGAGCTGATCTCCTATTGGGTTTTTTTCGGGGGACTTCATGGAGGTGTTGCTTGTAGTCAGACTATGGTTAGGTATCTTACCAAGTGGGGAATGAACGAGTTTTGTTTCTATATATGGATCCTTCCAGACTCTGCCTAGAAAATATGAGTTTTCATCCATTTCTGAAAAATTCGTAGTCCATTCGTTGAGGAAAGGATGAATGAAACAAGAAAACACAGAGAGAAGAGTTCTCATAGTTGACCATGCAATCTTAAGAGTGATCAGAAGGGTAATTCCTTGACTATAACCATCCTGATGGAAGAGAAATCATGTAATAAGATGGATGCATGGATGATACAAGAGAGGTCTATCCAAAAAGAACATGTAGGTGCCACTTCACTCACCATTAAAAGCTTTTTAGCATAGCATTACCCACTTAATCACTAAACCTTCTTTATTTTATATATAAAGAGAGGTGAGGAAGAGAATTGGAAAGAGAAAACTTGCTATACCATCGCAATCATCTATCTTAAGAGATAATAAAAAGATGATGAGAACAGGTAATATTCGATTCAAGAAATCAGTTTTGCAGTTGTTTCCACATTCATTACACATACTATCCAAGTTTAACTGATTGGGCTCAAACTTTCTTCTTTGATAATAGATAAATAAACTTCAGAACATGCTTCAAATACATTAGAGAGATACAAACATCTGTTCCATAGTTGTATCAATTTTTTTTTTTCCTTAACACTGATTCTTTCCAATTTGAGGATTCATAATCGGATAGTGTTGATTTCTTAATGACCTATAATCTTATATCAAACGGCATTCATACTTAGAGTTTTGACTATTTATTTTATTAACCAAACTAGATTTTTTGCTATGCATCATGTGTTGTCATCTTTTTATTTTTTTATTTTTTTTATTTTTAGTATGAGTAAGAGAAATTAAACATGTGCTATCTTGCCTAACCTCCATTCTCCCTCTCTTTTTGCCTTTCCCTGATTTGCCTAGTGCAGGTTTTGAAGGATGGGCTTTCAGCTTTGCATGTTCCATATGCTTATGGGTTTGCAATTATTCTACTCACTGTTATTGTAAAGGCAGCCACATTTCCTTTGACTAAGAAGCAGGTGTGTGTAGTATCTGTTGCTATGTATATGCTTTTGAATAGCAGAATCATGTTTCCTTCTATACTAATAGATCAAGGTTCTTGAATGGTTTCAGTTCTACTCTCTGGTCACATGTATATCTTTCTACTCTGACAGTTGCCTTTTCAGCTGCAACCTAAATTATCATTTACCGCTGTATCTGTTGTAAGTGGTAATTATTAACTACTATAGTGAATCATCAGTGATTATTATGTGTTATGCGAGTTTATAAGCTCTGGTAGGTGAGAACTTTAGTCACTACCCATAGATGATCGGTCACACGCTCGGTGTTTATTAATCTTGTTGTTGTCTTTACTACCAAGTTGGGACTGATTTTATAGGTTCGATTCCCTGTCAAACTTTGAGGTTCGTTATGTGGTGGCAGCACCATTAATGTATGAAAAGCTCTTTACTAATAATTTTATTGTTTTAGTTTTTCTTTAGGACAATTGGAAATTAGTATTAATATGATGATCTAGATTTTTCCTTATTGATTGTTTGGTAAAGATTCTTGATGTTCATACACCTATTGTCTCCTTTAATTGGAAGGTCGAAATTTTGCTTGCACTTGCATTTATGAAGAGTCTTCTTGTTTTTCTCCACTTTAAATTTGCTTTGGAGATTGGGAGGAGTTCCTATAAGAATTTTCGTAGGCAAGGGCCATATGCTTTATCATATATTGTGTTAACTCTCAGTATTATAATGCATTTTGTGCAATGAGGTTGAACTGGTGTTAGCAATTGTTTTTTGTATAGTGTGTGTGTGTGTGTTAGTCTATTAGAATTACAACAGCAACAACGATAGCAAGAACCAAACCTTCGTTTCAAATCTTTGATGTCAACTTTATGAATCCTTTTTCTCCGTTCAACTCCATCAAAAGTCATCTTCTTTGATAATTTATGGACAAACATATTTTTCTTTCGTAAATCCTTATTCAATATGCCTATCCCTAGTCCTTGCTGTTCCATCAACTACGATCCTACGTGCCTTACTGGAGCGTTTATTGGTGTTCATTGAACATGCTTGAATCATCTTAAGAGATTCTCTTTGGCATGACTTCATCTTGAGCTGAACCTACCACTACTGTCTTGTGGATTCACTTTTACCTTGTCTTATCTTTTAGCGTGTTGGCATCCATCCCCCTAATTTCAGCAATGCTTGTTTCTGGAACATGGTTTTCATTAACTGTCAACATTCTGATCCATAAAGATTGCAGATCGCATAGCTGTCTTATTGATTTTGCCTTTATTCAATGATATTCCATGATAATAACTAACTAAAGAGCTTATTCTCACAAGCTATTGCATTTACCTGGGTTATCCTGAGATGACAAGCATCTGTGTCACCTACCATTATTTTTATCAAATGGAACTGGAAATCTCTTTTTCTATTGAGTAGATTCAGGAAGATTTTGGAAGTGTATAACTGCTGTTCGTTGGAGCCAAAATCCGTAAATAAGCCTTCTATAGAATTATGTAGTAGTTGAGCCCACTAAGGGTGTTATAGAGAACCTCCTAACAGAAGTTTCTTTCTATTTCATTTCTGTTTTAAATTCTTAACTCTGAATGTATGGCTTTATGATTTTGTGCAGCTTGGGTCTCTTACGACCAATATTTGTTGTGTGGCTTGTTTATGCTTTTATATAGCACATATTTGGAACTAAAAGCTTATTTGCTTTAGAGAACAATAAACTTTTACGTTGTAGTTCAGAGGATACATTTGAAGGGGGCATGAAGCAATTTACTTGAGCATGTTCTGTTACAGAAGGCTTGAACTGTTTATGGAAATTTGTCACAATTTATTTTAATTCTCTCTACTATTTTATTTAATATTGCTGGCATGGAAGCATAGTAGTGTGTAGCTTCTATATACTGAGCATTTGGACTGGATATGTGATTAGAGGATACCTTTTTCTTTCTGGATTAAATTGCCTGCAGTATGTACTTGATCTTGTTTGTATTTTTAATAAATTTACAAGATTTAACATCAAAGGAATGTGTTAATCTTTTCCTGGAAAATATATCTGCAAAAGGGGTGGGCAAATGTGAAATATTTCATTTTTAATTGTTGATTTCCCCCCTTCAAAACCTCCTTATATAAATCCTTGTTCAGGTTGAATCAGCAATGGCTATGCGATCCTTGCAACCTCAAGTGAAGGCAATCCAACAGCGGTATGCTGGAGATCAGGTATGCTGCTATCTTTTACCATGTCCTCTTTTAACTTTAAAGTGAAAGCTTCCTGCATATAGTTATGTCACAGAACTAGCCAAAATACTTGGACATAATTATATTTTTATCAAATGATAATCACAACACTGATTTTGATGGTACAATCAATCCTATATGCAGCAATAGATGTGGCCTTTTAAAGGATTTGTAAATTTCCAATATGAAGGGAAAACAAAATATAAGTTTTCCTTTTTGATACCCAATCAATTAGAATTATTGCTGATTGCCTAGATCATTTTCCACAAAACTTAATATTATGTTTCATCATCAAGTGATAGTTTACTTTCAGTTGATGTATTATAATGATATAACGGGTTTATTAGAATTGAGCATAAATGGGATGAGTTGCCAGTGTAGGAAATTTCTTACAACGGTATCTTAAAACTCCATCCCACCATTTCTTTTCATATTTTTGTTTGGGAGCATGGTCTCTACCCCCTTGCGTTCACTTATATCCAAAATCTTGATTTTTCAAAATTGATTTCGCCATCCATCATAGGTCACAACTCGCAAGTTTAACGGTTTACAATGAATATAGTTTTTTTTTGTCATTTTGATGGATAGCCAAATCAAAGCTAAAACCTAAGATTTTGGATATGCACGGATCCTTGGGGGGAGACATGATCTTTAAAAGAAATATGTAAGAAAAAGTAGGATGATGGAGTTTTCAGTGGCTATTGTAGGGAATTTCCTGGACAGGCAGCTCATCCCTCTTGTTCTCTTACAAACCTTTTTTAGTCTCAAGTGGAAGGGCCTGCGAATCGGCTCACTTTATCCATTTATGACCGATATGACATTTCTTCTTTCTCCCACTCTCCCTCTCCACTTTCTCTGTACAAACTCATAGCACGTCATGGTGGCTTCTCACAAGAAATCTTGAAAAGTAGATTAAAAGTATGTAATATTTTCCAAAGGACTTTGGTTCTAAAGTTGCATGTTTCCAGTAAAACAACAGATTGTTGTTTCTGCATTTGCTAGTATCATGTTCTATATAGTGTGATGGGGAGTGGAGAATGTGTCAGGTGCTAGTTGAGAGATGATTACTGAATATAGTTTGGACATGGTATTGGCAGATGTAATTTGGTTATTAATCTATACTTTAGATTCCTCAATTTAGTGACTTAATCTGAATTCTTTTCACAAAACTTATAGGCTTTGGATGCAAGCTTACCTAGAAGCATTACATTGAACACATACAGATCTGCACTTAAAAATTAACTAGAAGTGTTACATTGAGTATATAAATCTCTGCATTACATTGAGTACATACAGAAGCATTATGCATTTCAGCTAATATTTTGAGCAGCAGTATTCCTAGCTTCAGATCTGTTTTCTGGTTTTAATCACTTTTAGAGCCTGCACTGGGGACAGTAAGGAGAGATGCACTAGTCAAGGGCTGATATGTAATATAGATAATTCATATGTTTTCTCATTTGGGGGAGGGGATGGGGAGGATAATTGTCCATCCTTGACCTGGCAATACCAATATGGCTGTGTCTATAATATCATATATACAGCATTCCAATCTTGGAAGTATTGATTTGATATGCATGCGAAGTGGTTACGAATTACAATAACAAGTTTACTAGGTGGTGACACTGCAGCACTACCTGCAAATGCATTGCAGTTATGATGATTGTTTGCAATTACAACCTGCAAATGCTGGTTGTACTCAAAAAGTAGCAAGTGGTGTTGCGGATAACTGGGAGCGACACAACTTGCAACCTTTTAGCTTGCAAATATAAGTAGGTGATAGCCTCTCTATTTGTTAGATCTGCATATAGTATTATTACTTATACCAGTTGAAGATTGGAATTGTATCTGCACCGACACGACTAACAACTAGTTAAAATACCTTTTTTTTTTTTTTTTTTTTTTTTTAACGTATAGCTAAACCAAATGGCAAATGCTCAAGTACTATTTACAAAATACCAACACATATAGTAACCATACAGGTTGTTAAGTTGGAAGATGGATCCTGAAGTAGGATATCAAATTTGCAAGTAGGTGCAGGTTGGGATGGTTTGAGGGGCCAATCCTAGCCCATTCAACTTCTGAAGCTCTCAATTTTGTCCAACCTAACCTGCATCCAGGTTGACTTGTTGTCCCGCACCCAAATCGCCCTCTAATCAAGTTGGTTGGGTAGATATCTGGCCAATTTGGGTCAGATGAATTAGGTCTGATTTTGATAGAGTCAATTTAGCCTGAATCGGTTCAAATTGGCCAAATTGAGTTGAGCTATCTCACCTAGACCTAAAATGTTATGAGATGACCTTAATTTTCTACAGCGAAGGCATAATCTTATATATTTAGAATCAATATTAGTTTAAAATAAAAAAAAATAAAAGAAAAAAAGTTAAACTAATCTGCATATATTGATATCTATGTGAAATAAGATAACCTGATATCTATAGTCAACTTGGCCTGAATCAGTTCAAATTGGTTAGATTGAGTTGAGCTATCTCGCCAGAACCTAAAATGATATGCGATGACCTTATTTTCTACAGCCAAGGCATAATCTTATACATTTAGTATAAATGTTTAGTTTAAAGTAAGCATATAAAAGAAAACTGGTAAAAATTAATGCGCATATATTGATATCTATGTGAAATAAGCTAACCTGATATCTATGAGAAATAAGATAAGCTCTTTGCCGTTAAAGTGGGGCTGCTATAGATAGCGACAATCTTTGCATAAGAGTTGGCAAATTTAATGAATACAAGTCACTTGGGGGTATGCAGTATTAAGCTGAACCTAGAAAATTGACTGAACTGACACAAACCATGTGTTTTGGGTTGGTTAATTCCAAAGTTGGTCACTCAACCCCCGACCCTAATCAACTGATTACTTATCTAGTTTAAGAACAAATAGCAATAATGATCGATCAAGTCCTAATTGCCGCTATCTTTTGTCAATTGATGATTCAATCATCTTACTTTTATAGCCTCCGTCAATACCTCTTCCTCTGCCTCCACCTATGGCCTTTGCCCCTAGCCCCTAGTTAATAGAAGGTCTTGTACCATTTGGTTATGATAATAATTTTCCTCCTGTCCTTTTCGTTTACTTGTACACTGAACATGCATGAGCTCAAATCCTAATTGTCGCTATCTCTTGTCAATTGATGATTCAATCCTCTTACTTTTATAGCCTCCGTCAATACCTCTTCCTCTGCCTCCACCTATGGCCTTTGCCCCTAGCCCCTAGTTAATAGAAGGTCTTGTACCATTTGGTTATGATAATAATTTTCCTTTTGTCCTTTTTGTTTACTTGTATACTGAACCTGCATGGGCTTATCAATGGAAAACTGCCTAGTTTCAGAAATAAGAGCCAAATGCTTGTGACTGATTTTGATGGTTGTGTTTATTGTGTCATATGTGTGGCGCCATCTGTTTTTGTAATATAGTACCTTTTGTCATTCTATATCTTGAATGATATAATCTTTTTTCGAATTGCATCTTCATTTTAATAATACTATTCTCTTTGGGATAGGCTTCATGATCTCTCATTATATACATTTGCAGGAAAGAATACAACTTGAAACAGCTCGCCTGTATAAAGTGGCTGGAGTTAATCCTTTAGCAGGTTATCTCTATATTTGTAAATTAGTTCATTATGACTCCAATGTTATGCATTCACTTTTGCTTTATTATCTAAAAAGTTTATTTGGAGGTGGCACACGACATTTCAAATTTTGATAGTAAATGTTTACTGTTACATACTTGATTTGACTTGGCATCTCTTAATCTTGTTGATAAATTCTTATGGATGTAGAAGTGAAAAAGTAACTCAGCGATAAAATTATACAAAAACTGACAACTGTCAATTTTTGACAACTGCCAATTTTACATGTGCAGGTGGAAGGGTATGAAGCCAAAATGTTAGAAAATAAATACACAACTTCAAATACTAGAGAAGGAAATGCAGCTTCAGTTTTAGCTTGTATCGAACTAAATAAATAAATTATTAACTAATAAATGTGAAAGGCTCCATTCAATAAATTAGTTGGAGTTGATGTGCGAACATTTTTAAGAGAAGTGAAATGGCGAGCATAGACAACATATCAGAATGACAAAAAATTTGGTAATAGATACTATGCTCTTTATCTAGCAGTTCTTTGATACATACATATATGTTTGTGTGTATGTGTGCTCATGTTGCCATGCATGTATAATCAAAGGTATATGCGTACATAAAAGTAAATGTTCATGTTCCTGCATATTGAAAGACATTGCTCCAACTGATGTATTAAGGTATTTCACATCCAGGGAGATTTTGGAAAAACTTTTGGTGCAAAAAATTTTGTGAGGGGCTCTATTTGGAAATTTACCCAGTCAAGTTAGTTTCCCAACAAAAAGAATATATTTATATATTTTGTAGGTTTCTTGCCTATGCATCCAGAACTTCAGAGTAAATAGTTACTAGGAGGATAATATTCTTGCAACCTAAGTCTAAGTTCCACCAGCATCCAGATCTGCTATATTTTTCGTATGTGTGTTTGAAGGTGTTCGATTTGATACAGCCAGGGTGAAGTTACTTTAAAATTGATTCAATGGCTGTTTCCAGGTTGAAATTATGGTTTTGCTGGATTATTGCTGCTTTAGGAAATCATCATCTTCTAAGCCTTTCACGATCAAAATAGCATCGTCAGTGGAGCAAAGCTCCATAAAAATATCTGGCTAAGTTTTATGGCAGGCTATCGATCTGACATCAATATTCTTATAATAATTATCAATTTCCTGGCGAGGACTATGAACAAAAAGGGGCTTGTCATAATCCAAAATAGCAGTTGTCCCTCTCTATAGTCTCCTCAACTTAGAAAAATGTCTAGAAGACAAAAGATGATTAGTTTGCATCAGACAAATTCTACTTTTAGGCACACATAATGACTAAAGTAACGTTGAAAGCATTCGCTTTGCTTTCAGAAATCTTTGCTTTCAGGAAATGATTTTTTGGGGGGGGGGGGGGGAATCATTTCAGGGGTCTAAATAGAATTCCTTGGATAATATCTGTCATGTGGCAGGTCAAGGATTTATAATGCTTCACTGTACGATTGCAAGATTTATCTTGTTTCACCCCCCCCCCCCCCCCCCCCCCGGGGGAAAAAATCATGAGTCTGCCACTTCATATCACTGATAGTTTTAAGATATGAATTATGGTAGTGGGCTTAAAACTATTAATGGTATGCAGCGGAAGACACAAGGGTTTTCCTCACTGGAGGCATAGTGAAACTTTATCAACCTTAGGCTCATATATTGGTTCATATATCTCATAAAATAGAGATTGCAAAGTCTGATTTTGCAATTGATATCAGGTGAAAATTTTAATGATTTAGGCTAATTAAATTACTGGAAGATATAAAACTAAGCAAAAAATTCTAATATACAGTGTCAAAACTTTTGCATACTTTCAAAATCTTGAGGAGTTGAAATTTGAACTTCGCTAAAGATATTTATTTGTTTTCCAATTTTTTCTGGTGAATCTGAAAATTTTTAAGATTTAGGACTAAAGGCTTTTGCTGTTGTTACTTTGGTTCTGCTTAAATGCCTTATGTATATTTTTTCTCTTTAGTTTATATTCTTTTCTTGTCTGGGGAAATTTTGTAGTTTGCTGCTTGGGTTGCATGAGCCTGACCTGTATGACCATTAAGGGGGGTCTCTTCCCATCATCCCAATGCTCTGAAACTTTGCTTCTCAGTAGTATGTGTTTACTGTATAACCAATCATTTTTGTCTCTGACTACTTAACTGGCTTATTAATTACCTTGGTTTTACTACAATCCTATCTTGTCCATACCTCCCTGATTCATGAAGTCAGCAGTAGAGGTACTCATCTCAGATTGATAATCATCAAATCATAAAAAAATGTCAAATTCTTCGAGGAACCTCTTCAATATGAAGTTCGGCTCCATGACTACCAATTTAGGAGGAAAATGCTTTTTGACGCTGCTGGCATCAATGATGGCTTTTAATTATATATTCATTTACTGATGAATTCTAACAAGTATTCTGCGTATCCTTCTGTGTCATCTATAATCAATTACAGCTGATATGTAATTTTACCTGGTGGCAGGTTGCTTGCCTACCCTAGCAACAATACCAGTTTGGATTGGACTATATAGGGCTCTTTCCAATGTGGCTGATGAGGTTGATCCATTGAGAGATGCTAGCTTCGTTTTATTCTGCATCTTGCTTTCTTGAATCTGCAAACCTGATCTTGTCTTGGTAATCTCAGGGACTCCTCACTGAAGGCTTTTTTTGGATACCTTCTTTGTCCGGTCCAACAACTATTGCAGCTAGGCAGAGTGGTAGTGGAACCTCATGGCTTTTTCCTTTTGTTGTAAGTGTTTTATCAGATTGCTGAAAAGTTAGTACATGTTTATGTTTTTTCCTTTTGAGTTTGACCTATTATATTCTTTGGCTGTAATAATCCATGTTTGCATCATTATGACTTAAAGAGAAACCTATTAAACTTGAAGAGAGTCAGGTATTAAACTTCCATCTGACAGGGAGTTAAGTTTGCTTTATTTACATTGTTTGCCAATCATAAGCTTAAGATTTTGGTTAAATTGGTTACAAGAAATGGTTATAAAGAAGTGAATAATTAGTGAGGGTTCAAGAAAATCGTGGGTTGAAACTTCATCACCAGCAATTTAAGAATGTGTATAGTTATCCCCTTTCCGACCCAGTCATAATTACTTTGGAGGTCCTTAGCTGTGGGCCTGTGGCCAAAAGGGCCACATAGGTAGAGTGTCATAAATTGTTAGCTGAAAGTGAACATGACTATCGATAACAAATGTCATGTTCCGCTTCCGATATACGGTATACGAGTACGTACAATGGGTATTGTCAACGTTTCCGGTTTGAATATGCTAAAACTTTTGGTAGAATAATAATAAATTTGTCACAATAATACTAAACATAAAAATTGATAAAATTCAACAGAAATTCCACTTTTTATTAATCGGAATAAAATAAAGTTTGGATATAGTCGAAAGAATATCAGAACACAATAAAATTAAATAAGAGGAAAATAGATAACTCTAATTTTATATTGGGCTTTTGCATGCTTCTCGAAGTACTCCAGATCTTTAGTCTGTTCTGTTAAATCCACCATCAAGTCTAGACGTGCGTATCCAAGTCGTCAAAATGCAACCAAAATAATATACAAAGAAAGGCTATAGTTAATATAACAATAATAGTTATGTCGAATGATGATAATAAAATAAGTCTTATGAAAATATTATATTAATATGTAACAATGATATCAACAGTTATAGATTAAACCTAATGTCCTTTAGTTCGGTCAAAATTATACAAGAATATCTTTACTTATAATATCATGTGATTAGAAAAGTTAACTGATAGGATATTACTGTTTTAATTGTCTCTTGTATAGACCCAGGAAATAGTCACATAAATTATCCAATTCTGAATCAGACCTGCCGTTAGATAAACATGAATAATAAAGTGTGATTCAATAAATCACCACACACCCGTGGTGTGCAAAACATTCAGTTGATTATTCTAAGAATTGTTATACTATGTGATTTAAGAAGTATTTATTCAAATAATTTTTTTAACAAGAACAATTAAATTTCTAACATCATAAAGAAATAATTGTAATAACAATAAATGCATTTTGCAATAATAAATTGATTTTAGTATTTATTCAAATAATTTTTTTAACAAGAACAATTAAATTTCTAACATCATAAAGAAATAATTGTAATAACAATAAATGCATTTTGCAATAATAAATTGATTTTCTACAAATTGAATAATGCAACTGAAATAATTTTTCTGAGTCGAAAAGAACTCCCATCAATTCGTCTCACGTTATTAATCAATTAGAAAAACAATGAAACAATCCCATATTAAAATATTATAAGAAATGTTAAAAATAGATTAACATGTATTTAAATGTTTTTCGGGATTTTTTTCAATATATATAAAGCAACTAAAAATTAATTTTAAAGTTTATTAGTCTTAGTGGGTCTGAATTTAAGAAATGATTATGAATCTATCTTATTGAGTCCATAAGATAGTAGATCTATAAGTTATTAGGATTGGATAGTGGGTGAGCTAATTTTAGGATCCAATAACCTTGAATCTAATTAGGGGGGGGGGGGGGGGAGAGAGAGAGAAGGGCTCCTACCTTAATTAAGCTCAGTAAAAAGAAAATGTTGTTAATGCTGATGATAGGCAGCTCCGACGGACTCTAAAATTGCTTAATGGCAGGCGGTACTCCGACGAGACAATCAGTACGACAAGAAAGGAGAGATAATTTTGAGAGTATGTATTGAATTGAGAAGAGATGGATTTATATAGTTTTATATTTGGGAGTTAAGATGGTGAAGGGTTTGAGGGAATTAAAGAGAATAATTAGGTTTTAATTTTTAGCTTTAAGAATGGATTTAAAAGTGAATTGTAATGGTAGATTATGATGGGAAAAATGAAAAGTTGGAAGTTTGGAAGTTGAAGGAGATGAACAGTCATAACTAAGTTCAAAAATAAAGTTGATGACCAATTTAACTACCTAGTAAAATAGCATAGTGATTTGGGCTTGTGACTTGGGTGAACGAGTGGGAGTTTAAGGGATCGAATCATCTTAAAATCACGATTTTATTTTTGTTCTTTTATTTAAGTTTTAGGCCACAAAACGTGGACTTAGACTTTAGAAAAAGATCGGATAAATTTTAGGAAATATAATTAATTTAATTTTAGATAAAAGACCATTTTAAAATATTTTTTATTTTTATTTTCTCTTTTAAAAACTAAGTTATTCAAAATAAAATCATATTATCACAATAGTAAAGATTATGCTATATGGGTGCAGGTCATTATAGCAAATATGAATATCAATAACAAATTGTTATTTTTCCCCTTCTTTTAGTTTATTTTTTTTCGGTCTAAGAGAATTTGGAGGATGCCCGTTGGTCTTCAAAATTATGGCAAGTCCCTCTTTTGTCATTGTTTCCTTGCGAAGAACTTGCCGCTAATTTAGAGAGATTGATGTTAGCAGTCGTAGAAATCTCAAATCTTTCATGGAGTTTTCTCTGTAGTTGATCCATTTTGATTGGAATGGTCTTAAATGATGATAATGACATTGTTAACCCATAGCCAACAACCTTGCCTTGTCATTTGGTAGAGCAAAGGATCTTGGTTCAAAGATCATATAAGTTAGTAAAATGCAAGGTTTTAATATCAGCGATAACATGTATATAAGACGGAAAATTCCATTCCTAATACTGATTGTCGGGGTAAAATCAGGGATATTTAACAAATATCGAATATCAATAGCGGATTGTAGATATACATATTCTCATTTCCTAATTCAAATATGTTCAAAACAATAAATGTATATATCATGTAAAACTACATAAAACATCATATATAATATACATGTTAAAGATATACTTATCTAGATGACTTGAATTAATCCTATGAATCTATAATCACTAATCAATTATAGAATCTTCAATTCTTCGCCAATGACACATCACCGCACCACTCGAATCGGCCTTGCCTAAATTTTGTTTCGTGCAATAACAATAATTTGGTAATAGTGGATTCCAGACGTTTTCTTGAGCCCCTCATTTGTGCCTGCTATATCGGATCTGACTCGCTATATCACCGATATATATTCACAAACAATAAGCACTATGATATGTGCACTATCATAGTGGGTAGAGTCCAACAACGCTATATTGACCACTATATTTGATATAGTGGGCTATTTAAAACATTGGTAAAATGCAAGGCACATGTTTTTTTTTTTAACACCTCTCAAAATAGAATAGAAAATTGACTTGCAATTAAAATACTATAAAAATTAGGAGTTTTAATATAACCATTACTCTTATTAGGATTAATATTAGGCACTGTCATTATTTCAAATAAAAAACAATGAAATATTACATAAATTAGAGAAAAGTAGAAGGTAGCTGCTTCTCTACGTCTCCATTTTCAACTCTCCTCTTTCTTCTTTTCTATTTGATATTTCATCATAGCAATTACATAAGAACCGGTTAGATGATTAGAATCTCTTTAGGTAGGGATGTGAATGATATCTTAAAACTCGATAACCAATCGAATTCTTTTGAAGATTTAGCAAGTTTGGATATAAAAGTTATACCTGGAAGCTTATCGGTTAGGATGCAAGTATGGCCTCCTCAAATCTGAACCATATTACCCCAAAGATAGTTGTATGCTAATGTAGATAATGTATGGTCATTTATGCTTAAAAAAACTATCTAGATTAAAATATGTAGCAGTAATAAAATATTGTAACGTGAACTTAAATTTCTAAATTAACAATTTCATATAATAAATTTGAAATGTCATTATGAATTTAAAATTTGCACCGTTCAAGATCTGAATCATGTCCAAACCTGATAGGAAGAACCCAATAAGAAAGGATCCTGACCAAACTCAAAACTGAGTTGGAGTTTCTTAGGGTTTAGGATTGGGATTCAGTCAATCCATAGAAAAAAGACTTTCATCAATCAGATCCGAAACCGGCCTATTTAGACTCATATACTATATTGATAATGCCTCTCTTCAACATGATTTATGTATAGAAGATAAAAGCAAAGGATGCAAAGAATTAAAGATTAATGATCCATATTGTCTGTTGTTACTATTACAAGGAAAGGGAAGGACATGAGAAAAGTTGCAAAGGTCTAAAAACTTTTTCTTTCTAATTGTTACGGGTGATGAGGTGTGTAGCTTGAGGACTTTCCGTGACGATCTTTTTTCCTTCTTTTTGCTACGTGTCCTTTCTTAAATATTTTATGTTCTTTATATAATTAATATAATATCAAAATTAATAGTTTTTAGAGAAACTATTTGGCAAAGTCCGGAGATCTAGATCCAGAAATTATTCCCCAATTGTTCCAACAAATGCAAGTACACTTATTTATTATTGTTTAATTTGAAAAAGTAGTTTATACATAAATGATATGTTGGTAATAGTGATCAGCACATGAATGTACATGCTGAAGTTTGAATACTGCAGGATACAGGTTGTAAATCTTTTGTAGAAAAACTAGAAAAGTGGCAATAAAATGTGAAATTGGTGAACAAAACTAGTTGAAATTGTGAACTTTGCTAACAATTAACAATTAACAAACTAAGCATTGATATGTGAACCAATTCATTTCATTAAATGTAAAGTAACTATTCTCAAAATTTTCAAAATTTTTGAATTGAGTTGAATAATATTAATTAAACCATGGTACTTGAACCATATATATGAACACAAGCATGCATTGGGTACAAATGGAACAATGTGTGGGATTCCTTTCCGTAGATTAATAATGAGCCTCAATTACGAAGTTATATTTAATATCAATGCAAAACTAATTAGATAAATATCTTTATGGAATATTGTTTCAAATAAATTTGTTCTTTCATATCTGGTTTTCCCGTAATTTTCCTGAAGTGAGACTATTTGAATTCTACCCGATAAAGTTGTGCTCAAAATCTAACCTGTAAGTTTAGCTGTACATATAACTGACATAATGAGTGAGTTCTGCCTTCCACTTGTATCCTTTCATACTGAACCCAGAACTGAACACATTATCTAATAATCTTATATTGAATTGGTTCCATTTTATGTAAATTTTCATACTTACATGTAGCTGTTGAAGTGAAAATATAAACGCATCTCCTTCATATAAAACGTTAATGGGCTATATTCATGCAAAACCTTCAGGGGACTGCAGTTGTGTGTCATGGTCTAACCTTGCTTTTAGGGAAAGAACAAAGGTTCTATTTTGTTATCGAACGACCACAATCGAAGTATTTGATTGTCTTGAAAAATGTGAATGTACTGTATGTCTTGGAGAACATGAGAGTGACTAACTTAATGAATTATCTTAGCGAAGAAGAAATTAAAAAAAAAAGAAAGAAATATCTAATCTGGATCACTTTTTTAAATGTAAATTATTATATCAGTAAAAATAACATTGTACTTGTCTGGAAATGTAGTATCTAGTTGTGAGCCTTAAGTCTGTAAAATAACATGTAATTCACATGGGCATTTCCATTTTTGTATTTACCCATTTTAGCTAAATTATTTGTTCTTTTTCGAGGATTAATTGATGCTGAACAACTCTTGCTAGTTCTTTAAATGTTATTTAGCACGCTGAATTCTTGTCACCAGCACAGGCCAGGTTTTCCTGACACAAAAGTTTTCTGGTAACCAAAGTATGAAATTGGTGAATAATTTTTTACAAGAAAGTTGATAAAATTTAACGTTGACATGGCCAATGTCAAAACTTTGTTTATAGTTTGCCTAATAGGGCTCAACACGTGGTATTATATTTGAGCTTCGAAGTAATACTTAACCATATGTCAATCTTACTGCTTCAGCTTTGTGGAGAATTCTCTTTGGTAAGGCATGTCCTAGATTACAAATTTGATGCACAAATTAGCTATGGTTTTACTGCAGTGGCAATAAGTGTTGGTTCCAGGTAAGCAGGTTAGTTCCACTTCCCACCAACAATAGTTGTTCCCCTAGTAACTCTGTGTTGGAATTACGTCCATTGCTTCTTGAAGCAGTAATTCTCGTTTGACCAAGATGAATTGATGAGTCTGATTTAGAAAAGTGCATAAGGTGTGACATAAACAAAATTTACCCATCAATTAAAATGAGGGGATTGGACATCTTTAAATAAGATTGGTGTTATGCCCAAAAAGGATTTTTCTTTTAACTAGTCCACCTTCGGATACACTGCTTTTTTGGGACTAAATTCAAACAATTGGTGTAAGAACCCATGGCTTGTCAGGCCTAGAATTCAACATGATTATTAGTGGACACACTTGGTTTATCTCCACTAGAAGATGCTTCCCCGGTCAGTCGTTGTGGTTACGTGTGAAAGAAGACTTACAGGCTTAATCAAGTCTGCCTTGCCGACCTATGATGGAAACAAAAGAGATCTATGAGCACAGAGACCACCTTGCCGGTCCAGGATGAAAGCTAAAGGACTCTTAGACCCTCAGGTTGCCTTGTAAAGATGCAAAAGAGGTTGTTGGAGCTCAATCTAATAGGAGCCAAGGTGGTGCTTGGACTCCACTGGATGTGAATCAAGGTGGAATTGTTGGAATTCTCTTTTTCATTCAGTTGAAATAGTAATCCTAAGCCGGCTAGGATGAATTCATAAGTTTTGTTTAAGAAAGGAAACAGGGTGTGATATGTATAAGTAAGTCCCGCATCAACTAAACAGAGGTAATTGAACATATTTAAATAAAATTGGACTCAAGACACAGTAAAGGATTTCTCCATTTGTGTCATATTGGGTTTCGATCTTAATTAACCAGACCCCTTTATGCACTTCCTAGGCATAAAGCAAAATTCCAACTTCGATAACCACAAAAAAGGAGACACCAAAATGCTATGGGATTACAATATAGCTTATTTTCTGTATATTTGTTGAGCAAGATTGTAGCACTAATAGATTCTTTGTGAATTTGAAAGTTTTGTACTATTCAACTAGTTGTTTTACATGCTTATAGTTGAACATCTATGTCATAATCATTGTTTTTCTCTTTTGTTCAAAGTAAATTTCATAATAGATGTTTTAGTCTTGCAGAAAAAATAAGCAGATGCTTAATGTTGCAGGATGGTCACCCGCCCCTAGGATGGTCAGATACAATAGCATACCTTGTTTTACCAGCTCTATTGGTTGTCTCACAATATATATCAGCTCAAGTTCTGCAGCCACCTCAGGTTAGTTTTTCATTGATCAGGCTATCATGAATGTTACTTCTTGCAGCACACTTGTCATGGATGCATTTTTCGTTCTTGTATTGATAATTTCAATATCTGCAAAGCTTGGTTCCCATTCACAATTGTCTTTTTACTATGAGTGATCACGATTTCCCCAAGGAATGTTATATACTTAGGCTTCTGATTCGCGAGGATTTTACACCAAAACAGGATGGATAAGGAGAGGTGAATTGAAGTAGACTAAAATAGTAACAATGACATCGTTTCTCACTGTTACTGAGGAGATGGCTGGAATAGTTTATAATGGATTTTTTCTTCTTCTTGACATTTGTAACCCCTCTTGATTTGAAGCAAACTTTTGTTAGCAATTACACCACTTAACTACCAATCTTCTGATCCGTCCAGAGACAGACACACTTAACATGTGTTAAACTTGATTAGTTAACTTGTCCTTGACTTGATTGGATTTGTTCCCAAATCCTATTAATGAGAAATTTCATTGTTGCACATCATCATTTAAAGTGCTCTCAGACAGCTTACCTTGAAGGCTGAAAGTGACAATGTGCATCCTCCAGCTACTAAAAAAATGAAACACTTAGTTAACAACTAAATTAATGACACGGAATTGCTTAAAGTAATAACTGATAGTCAATACTAAACAATGAAATAATTAGAGAAACAAGATAATCAAAATGTATGTAAGCAAAATAAGAACTGAAGAAGACAAGCAGAAGTCTAAGTTTGTGCACTCTGAAGAGAGTGGAGAAAAAGGATAATGCATGGTTTCAGAGGAGAAAACTGAGTGAAGAGGTTGCACTGAAGAAGACAAGGGGAAATTATAACTTTAGAATGTAGTTCTTGAGTTTGAACAGTTCAAAGGAAGTGGAGAAAAAAGGATAATGCGGGAGTTTTAGAGGAGAGGACTTTGAGTGAAAGAGGTTAGGTTTTGGGTTTGGAATCCGACCACTGGGTGAAAGAGGTTAGATTTTGGGTTTGGAGTCCGACCACTGGGTGAAAGAGGTTAGGTTTTGGCTTCAATCAAATAACTGCATATGTGGTTTCATAATTTACATGTAAAATGCATCTAGGTATGCAGCCATGCAGGTTCATATAGGATCTGACTGCAACCAGCCCATGGCCTTTTTATTGGTCAGGTGTGGCATCACATGTGCAACTGCACATTTCTCAATTTAGAACTCAGAATCCAGCAATTGCATGTTGTATAGGTATCAACAAATCTAACAATAGAAAATCACCAATGATCTGAATACTTTCTACTTTTTAGTTAGGAAGCAGGACCTCACAGAACATTCAGCTTATACATTTCTGTGGAAAGCCTGCCATGAGGACATAGCTCAGGCTTCAGGCTTTGGAGCAAAAAAAGCAGCAGTTTTTTTTCTTCTGAAAAAATAAAATACAAAGTATAAATTAAAATGAAAAATTTAAATTAGTTTTATTAGTTTAAATGAGTTTTTATTTAACAAATAGATTCTAAGGAAATGTATTCTATATGGCTACCGGTTTTATATGAGTCATAGACTTGAATACAATTCCCTGATTTTTTTCCCCCTCCTTCTGGATTTTTCCAGAGAATTTGGAGACTTTCGACTTGCCTTTTAGGATTCTGACAAGGCGCTCTCTTGTCTATAGTTTCCACGATTAGAAATCAATACTATGATGTGTAGGACCCTTCCCCAGATTAAATTTGGCAGGCCCAGCCATGTAGGGTTGTGGCAATTGTGTTCAGCTGGGTCTGGTGGTAAAAAATGCTCACATCTTTATTCACTTCAACAACATGTACAAGATGGACTATGTTATGCTACATTTATAAACTTTCAACAAGCACTTTTGACTATGTTGTGCCATATAAATGTGCTTTCAACTAAGCTCTCTGACAAAAGCTATTATTCATTTTACTATGTTTGTCATATTTAAATAACTCTTGAAGACTTGTCTTAGCCTTGTTTGTTCGTGCATCATTGTTAAGGCCAAGGTGGGATGGTTGAGGGAGGAGATGGATCCTGTTACTGGAACAAAAAATGAGCTATACTTGGGTTAGTCATCTGGACCACCAGAGGGTTCAGAACATTTGAAACAGAACTCTGTTCATCCTCAGCTTGTCAAAAAACTGGTCGAACTGGTGCTTCGTTTCTCTAGAGTGTGCTGGGGCAGGACTTCAAGCCCCTATGGTGCCTCAGGGAGGGCAAACGAGCCCATAGGAACACTATTCCTCGTGTTTTATGTGGCTTTCTCAAATAGTGAATTTGATAGTACAATACAATGTTTAAAATAACAATAACGTTAACGTAACGCTTTTTTTTTTGTTAGGTTATGTAGCAAATAACGTAACGTTTAACGTAGGTTACGCAATTTTCTATTATTTAATTAAAATAAATATTAAACTGCATTTAATAATTTTCACAAATAAGTAAATAAATCTTAAAAATCATATAAAATACTGTAAAATCAATATAAAGGCATAGAAAAATGGATTTAGTATAAAATGGACTTGAAAATTAGGCAGAATTGTTGTTAATGGACTGAATTGTGTACATAATCCATTTTTGGACAATTCAGCACTAAAAATGCAATGACAACAAATCCATGCAATGTGCACATAATCCATTTTAAGACAATTCAGTCCATTAACAATCAACATTGCACAATTCAGTCCATTAACAATCCAATTATCCAACAATCAATACTGCACATAATTCACAAAAACCCTATGCAAAATTCCACAACCTTCTAGCATCAATCCAACACTCCGATGCAAAATTGCAAAAAATCCAAGTTATTCAACAATGCAAATAATCAAGCAATGAATAATCCAACATTATAGAATTAATTCAATTAAGTATATTTAAAGAGTTTTAGGAAAATTAGGTTCTGGGAAAGAGAGGGGCTTACCTCTGTTGAATCAGCGAAGAGGAACCGGAGGCTGAAGGAGAGAGAGGGGCCGCTTCAATGTCGATCGAGTTACTTAGAAGTGGAGAAGGAGCTACCGGACAGTTGAGGGAAAGAGGGGATCGCTACAGTCTTGGTCGGAGCTTCAGAGCTCCAGGAGGTTCTTCGAGAGGGGGAGAAAGAGAGAGGTCGACCGGGGAAGCTTCAGCGTTGAGGGAGAGGTATCACCGGAGCAGGAGCCTGAGCGACGAGGCGGGAGAAGCGTCGAATTTTCAATCAATCGAAGATTCCGAGGCAGCTGATGGGTTAGGAGCTTGATTGGAGAGTATCGTCGGCGTTTTGAAGAAGGACCAGCGGTGGAGAGGCGGATGGGAGGGGGATTTTCACTCGGGTGAGAAATTGCTCGGGTGGGAAAGAGGGAATGATCGATTTTATGGTTAGGGTTTTTTTTCGCTTGGGAATTTATAGGATTCGAAGTGGGGAAAAAACGTACGTTACGTTACGTTACGAAAAAACGTAACGTAACGTATGTTTTTTTAAAATAACTGTGCGCTCCGCAGCGGGACGTTATTTCGCCCCGTTACGGAGCGAATTTTCGCTGTTACGCTCCGTAACGCGTTATAATGCGTTATAACGCGTTATAACGCGTTACGGAGCGCGTTTTTTTTCAACAATGGTACAATATACTTTACTAAGGCATAAAGTTAGAACCTTATTATACTTGCATCAATGCGAATGAACAATTTAATATGGCATGTGGAAGAGAACCATGGTTGGGATATGTAATTTGAGAATTCAAATCTAAATCATGTGAAAATTTTGGCACTCTTCTAGCCTGGGATATAACAAAGAGGAATATTTTCGCCTCTAGATTTGATTAGATATTTGGATTAATAGAGAACTCTGTGGTTGCTAGAGGAATGTATAAACACAAACATGTGTTGGAGTCCATAGTAAAAGGCGTGGCTACTTGGCGATCTATATTTCTTTTTTCTGTTAGCAGCTAATAACTGAGTGTTAATCTCAATGAAAAGCATAGCTGCTTTGAATCCTGAAGTTTGTTCTCCATGTTAAACTTCTACAAGTAAAATTTGTTCTTGTTTGTCTTATTGTAAAAGATGTTAAATATATATTTATCATGTTTTCTTAAAACTGTACTTCAATATGTATTCTTGATCTTGTTTCTCTTTATTTTTTTCTGATCATTTTTACGCCCTAAATAATTCAGATTTGCATTGCAGAATAACGATCCAAATCAAAAGAGTGCTCAAGCTGTTACGAAGCTCCTTCCCTTAATGATTGGTTATTTTGCCCTTTCAGTTCCTTCCGGGTTGAGTTTGTATTGGTGAGCAGGTGTTATCATCATATAAATTTTGTTTTATATGGTCGTATTAGATCACATTATTAACTTGATCTCTTAATCCATTCAAATTGGGAACCCCAACCTCTGATCATGATATAAATATTTAAAAACTGTTTTCCTTATCTTAAAGATGGTTCCTGAGAACTATTATTGGCTAAATTTTAACTTGAATATTTCATGTGCCAGGATCTTTTTATTATTATTTTTATTTTAAGATTTCTCTGTCTAATACTTTTGATAGTTATTGTCTTTTGTGTTCATTTCAATATTCGAGTTCCATATAAAGGCTTGTTGTTGCTAAAATGATTTATGGACTTAGAACTTACATGATTGAGCTATTATGAATAGCTAATTAGGGAAATGTTTCGTTTTAAAATTTACTTTTATCTTCTGGAAGAGACAAACTTGGTATTTAGTAGAAACTGACCACTGAATTTCTTATGGTTTATTTGTCTTTTCCTTTGTGGGTATTCACAGGACTGCCCCCCTATCTGTTCAGTTTCATTTCCACCATGTTGACTAGTTTCTTAGGATTGTGAAATGTCATATGTTCTCTCTTATATAAAATTTTCAAATATGTTACTGTCCTTGTGGATAAAGATGCATCAAAGTGTCTGCAAAACTAAATCATGCAACTGTGCAGGTTCACTAACAACATTCTGAGCACAGCACAACAGATATGGCTTCAAAAGCTAGGTGGTGCAAAAAATCCTGTTAGTCGATTCACTGAGAATACAAGTTGGGATGAACTACCTAACACTCAGAAGTCGGCCTCCAAAGCCCAGAAGTCTGTCTTTGAAGATGAAGCAGAAAAAATAAATTCCAGTAAAGAAGTACAAGCAGATGAAACTGGAAAAGTAAATTCCTCTCCAGAAGTAAAAGCAAAGTCAGGAGGATTGCGACCCGGTGAAAGGTATATTGCTAGCGCACCCTTAACCTTCTCCATGTGGCCATGGCCTATTTTTATGATCCTTTAGTTGTGTGTATTTATAAGCTGTCTTATGCAGGTTCAAACAAATTAAGGAACAAGAAGAAAGAAGACGAAAGCAAAGGGAAGAAGATAAGAGGCGGGCAGAAGAGGAGGGAAAGAGGACAGCAGCTGAAGTACCTTTAGATTCTCGGATAATTACTGAGCAGAAAGTTCCAGAAGTTAAGTTAGCAGACAACACAAATGAAAAGGTAAAATTTGATTCTCTGTTTCCGTTTTTAAATTAAAATATTTAATTGCCACTCACCATTCTCTGGAAAATTAAACTACTGGTAAATGTGTTTTCCTGCAGGATTCAGAAAATGGCCAGGCAACAGTACAACTTTCTCCCACAAACAGTGGTGAACTTGGTTCGAAATCTGGTCCCACAGTTAATGGTGAAGAAAGCTCATTTAAAGATGTGCAGATGGTAATATTTGGCACCATATTTCTGTTAATGCATGCTTCTGTTTTTTGAACCATTGTTCAACTTTGCTGAGTTCGCAAAATGGCTTAGAAACTAGTAGTTATATACAAGTTCATATAATTGTGGAAATTTGTTCTATTGATGTATGACTCAAGTCATTTGCAGCAAACGGTACCATATGAAGCTATATAGGGCACTGTGGGCTCCTTATGTGGCTTTATGAGTTTAGTTAAAAGTGCAAATTAATTAAATAAATTTGTCATGAAGATTAAAACACATTTTCCCTTTACTGGGAAGCTAATTTTTCTTATTTGCCCGCTGAATAAACTTCTTTTTTGAGTGTCTGTGTAGAATAGTAGCTGTCCTTCATATATGGCTGTGTAGAAGAGAATTATGATTAAATTTATAACTGACTAAATAGAGTTGCACGAAGAGAATTCTGATTAGGCCCGCCCTTTGCCCTGCATACAGTACCCATATTGGGAAGCATAGTGAACGGCAAATAACACTGTGCTGGACAAAGAAAAGAAGTTCCCAGAACAATGGGTTACTGAGCAATATGGGGTGATAGAAAGGATATATGGTCCTTACTTGGTCTGATCCAGGAATTTAGTGTTCGGCTGGAGTTTATATTTGTTTAGAAGATTTTGGATAGTTTTCAGTATGACCATTTCAAAACGAGACCCAAGGATCAGCCTAACCAATGACTGGTTACCACGGAAATATTCTTAAATCTTGTGCATTGAATCTAGTTATCATGACTTCACAAAATTCTTGACTTCATTTTGAAGATTAGAAACAATAATATGCTCTTGGGAACCATATCTTTCAGTATCTGGCAGTATTATAGCAATTGCTGATAATCTATATCACCTAGATATTCAGTTTTCTCTCTTGACAAAATTAAGGTATGAGTTGGTAGTGTTCTTAAATGGTTTCAATTTGGAGAGCTTATTTCTCATTTTTTAAGCATATACATTATATAATTGTATAATTTAGCGGAGCTATATTCGGAAACTTAGACAATATAACTACTATTACTGGAGCTACAATATGTTCCGACATAAAATGTATAGTTTGTAGATATTCTAGACCACTTGCATACAATCCATATTCTCTGTAATAACATCATGTTTGATTTTCATACAGTCATAGTTATTACTTTATTAATTCTAATGATAACTTAAATTTGATTTTTTTAATTCTAGAATTCTATAAAATTCAAAGAGGAAACCCTGATCGACCTCTGAATCCCTAATCTAAGCTGCCCAAACTATCTCCTATCTGAAATTGAAATGGGTGCAAACTGAAACTGAGAATTGAAACCTTGGTCTGACCAGTTAATTGGCTATATGTTATTTGGGGTTAGCTTGGCTGATAAAGCACTCCTATAGGCCTTGGTCACGATCTATTCTTCAGCTATCTTGAGATTTAATTGGTCTTCCTAATCGTGCTATTGATGGGCAACATCCTTGCACAATTCATCTTCGGGAGATAATTTCCTTCTGTGACCATACTTTTTAGAGGTCTCAGTCCAGTTCTTATTGGTTAAGAATGGGGAGAAAGTTCACAGTGCGCTGTAAAAGAATTAAATACTTTCTAGTGTTTAGAATAAAACTCATTAATTCTTTAGATCCTCCACTCAAACCAGTAGAATCCTATCCATGGGATGATTGGACAACTGTGGTTTTGCACAGCTATTCTTTTATTTAATAAAGGTTCTGTTGTCTTAAAAAAGGTTAAGAATGGCTATCAAGAGCATTTGTATACAGATTGTAAATAATACTGAAGACTATTGTTACTTGAATTTACTTTGTAATGGACCAACTACAGTCTGTTTTTGGCAATCATACCTTTTGAAACTGAGTTCAAACTTTATTTTCAGGAACAAGTCACTGAGATGCATGCGTCAAGTAGCAACCAGACACCTGCACACAGCAACCTTGACAGACGAGATCTGGATGCGGGGGGAGATGATGCTTAGATACTTTCATACTTTGATAGACGTAATGCTATTGAATCATGATTAGTTTTCCTGTGATTGTAAGAGGGCGATGGACATTCTACATCTAAAATGCAATTCAAGTGGAGACGCATCCTCCTGCCCGTTGCAAGGCCTTAAACAGGTGGCCACTTTGCTGAGGATATGAGCATCAATACGTAGGATATGAGCATCAATACAGGTGGCCACTTTGCTTAGGTTCAAAGTGATATGGGATGTTACTTGATTGCTGGTCACTATTTGGGGACTGGTAGTGCGGCAGTAACTTCAAAATTAGGTAATTTTTTGGTCGCACCTGAAATATCATTTGAGATGATAGGGTGGTTCTCTTTACAAGATAATGCTTGCATGGCAATTGTATGTATAGTTGGGTATCTAGTGGAGTTGCAAGTAACAGACTTAAGAATACGGAGACTCTTCTTCAAGCTGAGAATGGTGCGGGACTTTGTATTACAAGTGATGTAGTTGTAGTTGATGGTGGCTGCTGCTTGTATTTCCAGCATGCAATCTATAATGAATTTAGCGAAACTGTTTTTGATTTGCGATTATGATTGAAGTCATTGTTGTAGCCAAATTAAGGAAGATTTTTTTATTTATTTATTAAGGGAAGCACAAATGATAATTTTAATTGAATCAGATAAGGTTTTGTCACCATTCTAATTGGTCATATAACTCATAATATACTTATTAATTTATTCACAGAAGTAATTTCAACAAATTCATCAGAAATTGCATTTTTTATTCCTTTTTTTGGAAATGTACAATACATGAATAAATGTTGAAAGAAACGGTAGTTTTAATCCCTTTTTTTTTTAAACGATGATAAGAATCTGTATCGTACTCTTTTGTTTTTTATAAAATAGCAGTTATTATGTATCCTTTTAATTTTTGAATCCAGCATTGACCAGTTTGCTAATTGTCTACTCAAATGGTTTAGTATGGCGTAATTGGTATGGTATTGTGCTTATCTGAGTAAATTCAAATTCAAATTTTTTATTTTTTTATGCTGACAGCCGAAAACGCTTAATTAATTTCGTTTTCATTTTGAACAAGTTAATTAATTCTTACTATTTTGTTTCTTTTTGCCCAAGTTAATTACTCTGATTACTGTGAATAATTACATGTTAATTTAGCACAAAAAGTGTATAAAGACAACGACCCCCGACCATGAACATGTCTCTTCCTTGTCCACGTGTCACATGATGACGTGTACCCGGAACCGAAAGAAATCCAAATAGGCAATTCTAAATGTACACCATAGTTTACTAGTGAGCACCATTTTCCTTATGTTGTAAATCACTTTATTATATATAGTATGTGCTGCACATTTAGAATTTGGGGTATTTACTGGTTTGTCCCTTAAATCTTTATATATTATGATTTTGTCACCCAAATCTTCATATTTAGGATTTTGTCCCCCAAATCTCATAAGTTACAATAATTTAGTCCCTATATCTAACTTTTCCTTACACAGTTGAATATTTGACCATTTTACCATTTTTTTCCTCTTCTATTTTCCTCCTCTCTTCCTCCTCTCTTCTCTTTTCTTCATTATTTCTCCTCTCTTTTCCTTTTCTTTTCCTCCTCTCTTCTCCTTTTGTAACTTAGGAGAAGAGGAAGAGAGGAGAAATAATGAAGAAAAGGAGAAGAGAAGAGGAAAAGAGAAGAAGAAGAGAAGAGAAAATAGAAGAGGAAAAGAGGGATAAAATGGTCAAATATTTAACTGTATTAGAAAAAGTTAGAGAGGGGACTAAATTATTTTAACTTATAAGATTTGGGGCACAAAATCATAATATATAAAGATTTGAGGGACAACCAGTAAATATCCCTTAGAATTTTCCCAATCCGAATCCAATCCCTTTCCCCTTCGATTTCGGGAGTTTCCAAAGCAGCACACCAATTTTGTTAGTGAGCCCACTTTGCAGTGTTTTTTTTGTCCGAGATTTGACCCGGACAGTTATAAAGTGGGCTCACCAGGAAAATGATTTGCTCCTTTGGAAACTCCCTCAATTTCTCGCTCGCCTCGTCCATCGCCATCCTCTTCTTCCTCCGTCTTGGCTCGAGATCTCGATCTCGGGCCAAGACAATCGTTCTACTTGATTTTCGTTCGCGATGGGGTCTCTGTCAAAAGAGGAGTTTTTGACGGAGGAGCAGCGAGAGTTTCTGAAGGTCACGTCGGCGATAAATACGGAGGTGATGTCCACGTTGCCGAGATCGCCGACGTCGATGATCGGCGACAAGAGAGGCATCGGGAGGGCGGCAGGCGGGGAGAGGCAGGTGCCGCGCACGCACTCTGGCAAGTTCGTCCGCGTCAAGAAGGGTGAGTTTTTTTCTCGCTGATCTTTTGATTGATTGATTGTTGTTTGCTATTGGGAATTGATTAGTTGTAGAAGCAGTTGAATCAAGGATCGTGAATTGTTTGGGAACTTGAGATGAGAAGTGTGAACTGATTTGTGTTTTGTTGATTGCACTGTTCGAGGGCTTTGCCGGTTGATCATTTTTGATTCATATGCAATATGGAAGCAAAGTGGATTTTAGCACTGCCATTTTGGTAACATTTAATGGTGTGATAGGATTTGTGTAACGTGATTTGGAGTCGATGACTGTTGACTGATGTGTTGCTGATGGATGACAATGTTAGTGAAATTTTTACTTAGGCTTGCTTAATTGTATGTAAATGTCTGCTGTAGTGGCAAGAAGGGTCAAGGCTGTGCATTGGGTCAGTAAGTTAGGAGAGTTTGTTACTCGCTAAAATGCATGGACAGGTGTGCACGTGCTGATGTGCAAAATCTTAGAATCGAGAATATCAACACGTTGTCGAAGCGACAATGAAATTAAATCCATGGCGCTGAAAATGATGAATCGGAAATAAAAAGAAAGAAGAAAATAGATTGACAAATTCATAATAAGAAATGTGATCCGGTGTTGGAGGCAAAGCACCAGAGTTGCTTGCATGTTGCTGTGTACTTGAAGTTTTTGAATAGGTGGGAATTGAAGTAGAGATTGATAGATGGGAGGAAGAATGGAAGGGAGGAATAATGTGTGTGATTTGAGTTGGGAAAGGTTTCGGTTAAGGGATTCGGGATGTTGAGAAGTGATAATGTGTATCAAACCTAAATGCAGCATATAAAATTGGTTTTTTAAGCTATGAAAATGATGGTTTCCTGTTCGACCCATCATAACCCCATTTAATGAACAAGTATGTCCTGTTATGTCTGCGTTGTCTGGGGACCATATTCAATGTCATCGTGGACAATTTAAGGTTGGACATGTGTTGGCAATGATGGAGACATCCCGCACTCAAACTTGCTTGTATGTGTGATACGTATTAGACACAGAAGCAAGGTACATAGACGCATAATGGTACAATCTAGGTAGGGAGCTATAACGGAAGCAATGCAAAAGTTGACTTACATAAGTTGACAGCTACATTTGCGCAAATTGAAAGCTGTATATGTTCTTCAAAAAAAGTACATATATGAAGTGCCTAAACACATAGCATGAGGCAAACCAAGATTTGGCCTTCATAGGTGTTGTAGGACGCATTTAAAATTTTAGTTTCAAAAGTTTTCATGTGAGAAGGGCACCTGGGGTGCAAACGTGAGTATTATTAGGCTGTTGAAGAGAAAGAGCGCTAAGAGGGCTATAATTGTGACAAGATCCTGACACTTGCAAATGCATATCTAATTAAAAAGAAATAAAAAGTTAATACACACACACAGATATCCAATTTATAACAAATTCTATAAAATATTCTTTCGTATTGTGATCTCAATTCCCTAGGATTCACTCATACCTAATTTGTTGGGTTTTAATTTTGATTTGGTCTTCCATCAAATTGATACAAAATTAATGGTTTTCGGCAAATAAAATATTTTGTATTTATTTGATGAAATGGTAAATGAACTCCAAAATTTATGAAATTTGATTTTAAAGAAGCTAAGGAGGTAAAGATCCTGATTTCATTAAAAAATTGAAGAAAAATCAACGGATCACAATATTTTTGCCACTAGCTCATGTAAACTTTCCTAAGTTGGCGACTCACCTACATTAATCCCTATTTATATTGTGTGTGTATGTGTGTGTATATATAATTTTCAAAGTCAACGACAATGATATTATTAAAAAAAAGGTAATATTGTTTTGTGCATATATTGGCCATATTTGCAATATACATTGTTCTTTTTCTTCAATTGAGTATTTAACTTAGAAATGACTTTGTGCTAAGATTAACGTGCATATGTAAAATCTGTGTAGGTTGCTTGCCACCTAAATTAACATGCATACATAAAATTTATAGGTTGCCTGCCCCCTAATTAGGGAAAGCATTTGGAAGTTGCGCAAAGTTGAGAATCCTGTATACTGTAGTAACTAAAAAATAGATGAGCTAATTGAATTGATGAATTAATATAATATACTAATGCAAGTTTCACCGAAGCATGAACAGGAAAGTGAATGAAAAAAATATCAGTTGAAAAAATGAATGAAATGTATATTGCATCATTTGATCTTTGGTAATTTCTGACCAAGTTGGATGGAATATATTACTAACAATTGTTCACATAATTTGTGAATCACGTACTAGTTTGTATTTGGCTGTTCAAGGAATGCACAACTGTTCACATAATTTGTGAATCATCTATTAGTTTGTATTTGGTGTTCAAGGACTGGGCAAACGACTTGGATAACGTGATTAAATTATTTATTTATTTACTTTAATTGTAGTAGTTTAACTAAAGGATTGCTATGAACTTTTGGACATTCTTGTAATTTTCTCTCTCCCTTGTGGATATTAGGAACCTTATAAGTTAGTAGGTGCAACTGTGCCTACTTCCATTGATGACTATAATAAGTCCATACTACCTGTCATCGAGGAATATTTCAGCACAGGTAGCACAGGTGACGTGGACTTTGTGGTTTCTGATCTCAGAGATCTTGGATATGGTGAGTGCCATCATTATTTTGTAAAGAAACTCATCTCTGCTGCGATGGATAGTCATGACAAAGAGAAAGAAATAGCATCAGTTTTGCTTTCTGCTCTTTATGTTGATGTGATAAGCTCGGACCAGATCAGTCGAGTGTCTCATGCTCCTGGAGTCTGCTGATGATTTGGCAGTTGACGTACTAAATGTGGTTGATATCTTGGCTCTATTCATTGTGCGTGCAGTTGTAGATGACATTCTGCTGCCTGCTTTCCTTGCTAAAGCGAAGGGGATCCTTGCTGAATCCTCCATGGAACTTGAAGTAGTACAAACTGCTGAAAAAACTTACCTTTCTGCCCCCCACCAAGCTGAGCTAGTGGAATGGCGTTGGGGTGGTAGCACCCACATCACTGTTGAAGAAATGAAGAAACAAATAGCAGATTTGTTGAGGGAATATGTCATGAGTGGAGATACGCTGGAGGCATGTAGGTATATCAGGGAGTTGGGTGTCTCATTCTTTCATCTCGAGGTTGTCAGACGAGTGTTAGATGCATCCAATGGAGATCCAAACATATGCACTGCTAAAATTAAAACTTTTGAAGCAAGCTTCCGAGGCATTCCTGATTAGCTCTAGTCAAATGACAAAGGGGTTCTTCAGGCTTGCTGAGAGTCTGAACGATCTATTTTTTTTATATTCCCTTAGCAAAATCCCTTGTTTGAATCTCTGGGTTCAAAAGCTGTACCTGAAGGATGGTTTGATTCTTCCTCCTTCAATTGCTCAGTTGAAGATGGGGATGCCAAAGATAATACAGAATATGAGGAGGTGAAGCGTTACGAGGAGGAAGTGGTGGACCATAATTCATGGGTACTTTCTTTCATGAGATCCCTGAGCTCATTCACAGCCTTGAAGAACTTTTTGCCCTAAAGTATAACCCTCTTTTCCTCAAGAAGCTAATCACATTAGCTCTGGATTGGAAGGACAGGAAGAAGGAAATGGCATCTGTTCTTCTATCTGTGCTAACTATGGAGGCTTTCTCCGCAGATGATATTGTCTGGGATCAGTATAGGATACAGAACTGGACATCAAATATGCATCCGATGAGTTAGCTCTATTTCTGGCAAGGGCAGTAATTGATGACACGATAGCTCCGTTGAGTTTGGTGGAAATTAGAGGAAGGCTGCCGCCAAATTGCTGCGGGAGCAAGACCGTTTGCATGGCTAGAACTTTCATTTCAGCGGGGCATTCAGGGGAGAGTCTACTAAGGTGCTGGGGAGGTGGTAGTGGTTGGGCCGTGGATGATGCCAAGGACAAGATCACGGAGCTTCTTGAAGAGTACGAGAGTGGGGGATATCTTGGGGAGGCACGCCAGTGCATTCGTGACCTTGGGATTTCTTTCTTCAACCACGAAGTCATGAAGAAAGCTTTGGTGATGGCGATGGAGAAGAAGAACAATGACAGGCTTCTAGAACTACTGCAACAGTGCTTTGGTGAAGGCTTGATCACCATCAATCAAATGACTAAAGGATTCTCTAGGGTGAGGGCTGGGCCTCGATGATCTGGCTCTTGATATTCCTGATGCTGAGGAGAAGTTCCATTCTTACATAGAGAAACGTGCTAAGAAGAAGGATTGGCTGTTGCCCTCATTTTCAGAAGCTAAGCCGTCCCAAGCTGCACCGGTGGTTGCTGCAGCAGCTAGTTACGAACCAAAACTTAGTTATTACCTATTGTAGTATGGCATGCCAATAGAAAGGAGACGGAAGCTCTAAATACCTTTGTGTTGGTTTCTTGTTTGGACTTCTTGAGACATTCTCTCGTGCCATCAAGTAGCAGTAATTTGGTCGAGTGGATGTGTGGATAACAGTATAGTTGCGTTTCTGTCGCTTATAGGTCTCATATAGGATCGTTGCCATACTTTTTTTCGTCAAAATGTCTCTTTTCTTCTCTATTTTCATATTTTGTGATGTTTAGATACCTCTTTTACAGTTTACTAGCGTAGAGTATAATGGTATAGTTGTCCTATTATTGAAGAGAAATAGACTGTTTGTCTTTACTTAAACTCATCATCAACTCAATGCTGGTGTGCTGTATGTATCTCTTTATGCATTTCTGCAGGTTTGGATGCTGCTGTGGGCTTTTTAATATGCAAAAATGTCGTTTCTATCTTCAAATATGTTAAATTCTGCAGTAGGATGTTATTTTCGTCGTGTTTGTATATTTTTGTCCAACATTTTTGTGCACATGTAGCAGAGCTTTTTTGCGATTTGTGAGCTTGCAGATAATGTTAAGTTCATTTTGGAACAGATTATAGGAACCAAGTTTATAGAACTAATTCCATTATGGTATACATAGTTTATGGGGTTTCTGAATATCCTGTCTTCGTTTCTGAAGTTTGTCTTCGGATTACTTGTATCAGGTTAATTAGGGTTTGTTACTTGTGGTAAGTTTTTGGCAATTGCAAAAAAGATGGGAGTTCATAAAATGATATTTTTTTTTTTTCGATCAAAGCTTACAAGGTAAGCCAATCAAGCGAAGAGTGACTCATATCAAACTGCAATTCTTCTTCTCTCTCTTAGTAATTATCTCCGTCAAAAAAAATTTCTCTCAATCTCATTCATTTCCATCTTATCTGCATTTTTTATTTGTTTGCTCTAAAATTTTTGCATGCTTAAATGTTTTCTGTTTTTTTTTTTTTTTTTTTTCTTTCCATATCCCAAAATGGTGAGTCGTAAACCCCTCTATTCCATTAGTAGATATAATAAAAACAGTTCATAATACAATCCTAGTGGTTTTAAGAAAATACAACAATCAATATTTTTCTAACAAACCTAACACAAGTCAAATTAAAAAAAGTAGAACCTATAAAGCCATGTAATCTTAGAGCCATAAAGAGGGTTTTTAGATGGGCACACCATTTTTCCCAATGCACCCACTTAAAAATTTATATCATATTAAATCTTACCATCGAATTTTTTGGACCAAAATACCCATGTCTTCCTTCTCCCTTCCCATTTTCTTCTCAAACGAGAGTTCAGTTAATAAAAAAAAAAACCCTTAAAACCCACAAGAAGTGGCGGAAGAGAATCAGTGGCGGCATTATCTGGACTGGCGACGGTGAAGACAGTGGCGACAAGCAAAAGGAAGAGAAGAGAGGTTAGGTAGTGTTGAGTTTAGAGAAGAGAAGAGGAAGAGAAATGAAGAGTTGGATGTTTGGGTTAGAGAAGATTTTTTGGAAGCGAAAAAAAGAAGAAGAGGAAGGAGGAAGAGAATATGAAAAGGGAAGAGAAGGGGAGAGAATGAACAGTTTAATGGGGAGAGAAGGGAAGAGAAATAAAGAAAGGACAAAAAGTTGGGATTTTTGGATTAACAGTCCTGAAATAACTAGTGTGATCCGAGCTAATAGTCCCGGATCATCTCAAATGGATCCGGAACTGTTAGTCCGAATCAAGAACGTGGGAGAGAAGAGGAGATATGAGAGTATTTTGAGAATATTAGTGTGCTTATTAGAAAAAAACCTTCTCTTTTCAAAAAAAAAAAAGGTGTACCCACTAGGGAAAGTGGGCTCACTAGGGAAAAAGTTGTGCCCCTCTAGAAATTCCCAGATATAAAGCCAGAGGCACAGAGTCAAGCACTCAATACCGGGAGTTTCCAAAGGAGCACACCATATTTCCTAGTGAGCCCAGTTTTCCTAGTGAGCCCACCATCTCTTTACAAAAGAGAAGGTTTTTCTAGTGAGCACACTAAATATACCCAAACTACCCTTACTCTATTTCTCTTTCACTTTTCTCTTCCTTCTTCCTCTTCTCTCCCACTTTTCTCTCCCTCACGTTTCAAACGAAACCCAAAAATCTTAAATCCTCTCTTCTCTCTCTCACCTGTCCTAATCCTTCATCTTTCTTTTCCCCTCTCCTATCTCCTCCTCCTTCCAAATCTTCTTCTCTCTCTTCGTTTTCGTCGCCGACGTCGCTGATCCCGCCGCCGCTAGTGATCGAGCCCACAGCCGCCGTCCTGCCGTCGCTTCTTGGGTCGAGATAGGTGAGATCTCCTAATGTAGAATTTTTTTTTAAATTTTGGTTTTTTTTTTTGAGTAAATAATTGGAGATATTTAGGTTTGGTGGTCTTGTTGGGCTAGAGAAGAGAGAGGGGAGGAAGAGGATGAAGTGAAAGTGTTTTGATAATAAGATTGAGGAAGGAGTATTAGGGTTTTGGAGGTGGAGCCTTTTTGTTCATAGAAGAATTTTTTTTATAAATTTTCCTCACAATTTATTCTTTTTACAAGTGTATCTCACAATTTATATTTTAATTATAATTAATAAAAAAATTAAAATATTGTAATGTTAGTTGTAAAATATGCAAAATTTTATTAATTTTCCAATCGTGAACGGTAAGGGTAATTTTATTAGTTAATTTTGAAGTTTTGTAGTATTGTCGTAATGGTTGATTAAATAGCAAAAGAAGGTTTCAGCGTGTTTATACATTTATATTACATTATCTTGCAGCATAAAAAATAGAGAAAATATGATATCTGTAGCAAATTTAACTTTGTAACTATTTACTTACACATGGAGAAGTTATTATTCTGATAACTATCATTTATGAATGAAATATCTTTTGTATTCCATAGATAGATCCGGCAGAATCATCTTGCGTATACCAACTGCCTCGTTAAGGAGTAAGAAAGTAGAATCTTTACCCCGAATGCGTCGCTGAGAGAGAAGATGAAGTTGTTGTGGATCCTGAATTAAATTTAGAGACTCCTAATCTACTCAGATATGAAAGTGTAAGACAAGAGAGAAGTAACAATGATTCAGGAGGTTCTGAAGATAATCTTAAATGGTCAATATATTGAATAATGGACTAATTTGTTTATGATTGTCATTATATGGATTTACATTGTTGTTTGAATTTGAGTTTCGTATTTTTGTGTTATCGATGAAATCTCTATTTTGAAAGAGATAAACTTTGTGTACAAATTTGAGAGATGAATGAATTCTTTGTTTTTTTGCATAATCAATTCTTGGATGTAATTATATTTTGATTTTTTCATCTCTATAACAAAAGGGTTTTTAAGAAGCGGCATGGGGTATTGTTTAATACTCTTGCGAAGATTAAAACGTATAACATGTTATAGATATGTTATAGACTTTTTTATGATAGACTTTATGATAGACTTCTTTTGTATTTGCTTTATTATGCATATTATTATAATTTTTTATGTTTTATATTGTTCGAGTACTATATTTGCATAATATTTATCTAATAATTTTTTTAGTTTTAGACTAATATGATTTTTTAAAATATTGTATTATTAATTCTATTGTCCCCTTTTACTTTCTTGGTTTCCAATTGGTTTCTTCAGTGATGATTAGGTTGCTAATGTTAGATGATTAACATATCATTATGTGTTTCATCTAATTTATTTTTGAATTGGAATGAAATAGTGGCTAAGGAAAAAATTTTGTTTGAGTCAGCAATTTAATTAGATTCGTAATAGTTGCATAAGAAAATATATTTATTTGGAAAAAATAAAATAAAGCTAAAAATATGCAAATAAAGAAAATGTATCATTATGTGTTTCATCTAATTCATCTTTGAATTGGACTGAAATAATAGCTATGTTGTCGGGAATCGAACCTGAGTTGCTCACATATGAGATAAGAATGCTCACCGCTATGCTACAACGACTTCATAAATAATGAAACGAAACAAAAATTATTTATAACTATCCGGACTGTAAGTCCAGACAGTGGGTTTCTGTCTGGACTTCCAGTCCGGACGAAAGAGTAGTCCGGACTGTCAGTCCGTTCTTTGAGTTTTTTTTTATTCATAATTTTTTTCAATTCGCACAGTTTCTATGGTTTTTGAGTAAGTAAAGGCCTAATAAAATTAATTTTATAATTTAATTTTTGAGATAATTTAATATAGGAAAAGATTTGATAGAATAGTTTTGGGTTTTAGATTTTTTTTTTTTTTTTTTTTTTTTTTTGGGTTAACTGATTTGTAGGTTTAGAAGAGAGATTGAAGAAAGAGTATTTTAGTCAATCGATGGCAAACTTATGCTATGTATGAAGTTTTTAAGTGGGCTCACTAGGAAAAATAGTGTGCCCCTCTAGAAACTCCCCTCAATACCGGTTCACCATAGCCTTCACCTGCAACACCATCCATCCGCTTAATCTCTTCTTCTCCCTTGCTGGTATCGTTGTCGTCGAAACCATCGTCTGATAGCTGTAGACACCCTTCTTCGCCCTCACTTTAATGTTTTCGATTCATATTTCCGATTAGCCATTCTTGTCGATGACTCGATATGGCTGTTACATAGTAGTAATAATAATAATGGTGATGATGATCCTTAATAACTGGTTTTACAATAGCATTTGGTGAGATATTTATATAATCCTCAGTAATGTCCAACAATTAATATCAGATGCCAGTGAATTGATGTCTAGATCCATTTGGTCAAGTACGAGTTTGATCAACATGAGATCTCATATGAGACATGAAGTTGAATAGGATGACAGATATTTTGGATAACATGAGACTGTAACTGACATAATTTTATGAGGAGGTGACCGACCATCGTTGGTGGATGGCAGACCAGTTCTTACCCGGAACTTGAAAAGTACAAAATCCAAGAGATCAATGAATGAGTTCAAGTGACAAACGAATGTTGCCCATCACAGACCACTCTTTAGTTTTGCAAAATATTATGAGTTCGACTTCCAGTAGAAATTTATTATTCTTTAATTTGAAAAATATTTTGAGTTCGACTGTTAATAAATATTCAAATTGAATAATACTGTAAGAAATACGCGCGAGTTTGACTTTCGAAAAACAGAAGGAAAAAAATAAAATAAATAAAAACAGTGGCGAAGGACATTGGGCTGGAGCCCAGCGAGCACTGAGCACTCTGCACCTGAACAGGTAATTCTGCTAAAAGACAAGCCCAGGGCCTTTTTCTGAACTTTTCTTATTTATTTCTACTTTATTTAGAGAAAAATAAACCCTCTAATGGAGATATGCACAAGCATAATTTTCATATCTTTTCTGTTACGGTGCCAGAGGCATTTAAACTGTATGTGAAGCCTTCATACGAGTGAAACAGGAATACTAAAATTAGCAAAATGTGTGCCAAAATAAAAGAAAAAGGAAAACGAAAGATCAAATAATTAGTATCGGTGTGTGTCTATATATATATATATATATATATATATATATATATATATATATATATATATAAATATGGATTACTGTAGGAGAGCTGTCAGCTTAGAAAAAGTTACGTGAGTTAGCGACAAAATTATAATGATCAATAATTTTTCTTCAATTTTTTCTTAACAATTAGTATCTTTACTTCCTTAACTTCTTTCAGATTAAATTTCATAAATTTTGGAGTTCATTTTCTCTTTCATCAAGTGCATACAAAATGTTTTATTCATTGAAAACCGTTAATTTTTTATTAACTTGATGGAGTACCAAATCAAAACTAAAACCCAAGAAATTGGGTATGAGTGAACTCTAAAGGGTCGAGATCATAGTCCAAAAGAATTTTTTTTTTAAAAAATATTGGAGATAGTGGAAATGAACTGCAGTTTAGATAACTTGCGTGAGCTGTCAGCTCATTTCCATTTTCCTCATATATATATATATATATATATATATATATATATATATATATATATATATATATATATATATATATATATATATATGAGGAAACGGGAAATTTACCGGCGGTGAAGGAGTTCCTTCATCGCCGCTTAGATGGTCCAATAAAATTATTATATATGGCGCCATTCAAAGAGCGGTTAAAAGAGTTCTTTTATTTGTTATTTTAAGTGACGTCACGTGTAATAATTTTATTGGACTAGCTAAGCGGCGGTGAAGGAACTCCCTTCACCGCCGGTGTATTTCCTGTTTTCTCTCTCTCTCTCTCTCTCTCTCTCTATATATATATATATATATATATAAACGGATGTAATAATTAGTATCGTGTGTGTCCAATAAAATTATTACACATGACTTCCTCAAGATAACAAATAAAAAAACTCACTTAACTACCCTTTAAGTGACGCCACATGTAATAATTTTTTTGGGTCATCTAAGCGACAGTGAAGGACTCTCTTTACCATCAGTGAATTTTCTCTCTCTCTATATATATAATTTGGCTGCTAATAACAGATGAGTACACTTCTAAAACTTCTAAATGCGCACCACTTTTTTCCTAGTGAGCATCATGCAACTTTAAAACATGGTGCTTTTTTCTTAGTAGGCACCACCAAATTTCTAATTTTAATTTATTCATGTCCAACTTTTTTTTTTTCCAGAGTGAGCACCAAACTAAACTCGCTTCACATTCGCCCGGTCACCCATTCCCCTCACCTCTCATCATTCTTTTCATTACCGTATGAAGAACTTTGTCGTTCATTCTGTACCCATCCGCACACGGCTGATGCGTGCAGAATAAAGAAGAAGAGAAGAACAAGGGTTCTAGTGCTCACTAAAAAAAAAAAAAAAAAAGTGTGAAATCTGTTTTTGTCAAAAAAAAAATAAACGACAACTAATAATTATTTGATAAGTAGGAACGGTGCTCCGCTAGGAAGAAAGTGGGCCGCATTTAGAATTTCCCGTACACTTCATTATTTGGGGAGTTTCTAAAGGAGCACACCATTTTTTCCTTGTAAACCCACTTTCCAACTGAAAACTCAAGGAAGAGAACTATTTAGTGAGCTCACAGAAAAAAGTGGTGTGCTCCTTTTGGAAACTCCCATTATTTAGATTGAAAAACAAACAAAGTCGTTAACAGTCCTCAGATTAAACTACCGCCATAATCGGTCCCAAACACAAGAGCCCCACTTGCCCTCAAGATGTCTGACTCGTGGGCCCCGCTATCTCTCTCCCCACACATAAAACGAACGGCGGCATGCCGCCTCGTGCTCGACATCAATAAAACTCCACTAACCTCTCACTTCGCCTCCTCCCTCTCTCTCTCTCTCTCTCCGCTATAAAATCCCATTTCCCCACGAAAAAAAAAAAAAAAAAAAGCCCCTAAACAATGTCAAAACTGTAATTAGGGGGAAAAAAAGCCACCGAACCCGAACCCAAACCCTTGATATTCTTCCTTCCTCTTCCTCAAAACAAATGGAGGAGAGATTCAAGGCGAGGGTGAACTTTCTAGACCCCTCGGCCCAAGAATTCCACCCCTCTTCCCAATTTGCCCTCCCCCATCCCCAATTTTACTACCCCTACCCTCCCCCTCCAGCCCTACCCTCCCGCTACGTGCACCCCCCCCAGGCCGCCGCCGCCGACGACGCCTCCTCACGTGCTGTGGTCCTCAGCATGGTCCCCACCCACGTGCCCGAATCCGCCATCACGCAAGCGGTGATGGTCTTCGGCGGCGTGCGGGCGATCGAGACCCGCTACTTGATGTCGGACGGGATCGCCACCGTCCACTTCTACGATCTGAGGAGCGCGCAGGCCGCCGTCTCCGAGATCCGCCAGCAGCACGTGCGGCAGCAGACTCGGCTGCAGCAGTTGTACGGGATCCTGCCGTCGGAGAATTGGGCGGCGCAGCCGCCGGCGAACGGCGGCAGGGGGCTGATCGACGGCCATGCAGTCTGGGCTCAGTTCGCCGCCAAGGCTTTGGATGTTTTGAATCAGGGTTCGCTCTTCGTTTCGGTTTCGGATCCGGCGGCGATTTCTTCGGACGGTGTTAGAGAGATTTTTCAAGCTTTTGGTATGAATTAATTTTATTTTTTTCCTTTTAAAAAAAAAAGTCCTCCATTTTTTCTAGGGTTTGAAAATTTTTATGATATGGTTTGTATAGGGCCGGTGATGGCGGTGAGAGAGTCGCCGTCGAAGCCGCACCACAAATTTGTCGAATTCTTCGACGTGCGGGACGCCGCACGGGCGCTGAGCGAACTCAACGGGCGGGAGGTAGGCGGCGGCGTGCGACTGTTGGTCGAGTTCACTAGACCATGCGGCAGTGGCCACCCGAGAAGGTGCAGCATAATAGTAGCTGTTGTCAATTTCAAACCATTTTTATTATTTCTAATATTACAACTTCTATTTCAGTTATCAACGGCATCATCATCAGAAGAGGCCTGAGCAGCAGAATTTACTGCTGCCGCCGAGGCTGGCGCGGAGCAGCTCTCAGGCCAGCAGCAGCAGCAGCAGCAGTAGAGGAGGGAATCAAGCGGGGGTTGTGATTCTTAAGAAGAATGATGCTAGAATTAGCAACATTTCCAGAAATGACAATAAAAACAAAGGAGAGGGCAGGAATAACAGTAACAGTAGTAGTAGTTGTTGTCCACCTCCAATATCATCATCAAAGCGGCAGCAGCAGCAGCAGCAAGGGAGCTGCAGGCAAAAGAATTGGAAGAATCCTGGCAAAACTAGCAAAAAATGCGAGGCTTCTGCTTCTTCATCCGGCGGCAGCAGCAGCAGCAGGTTTGAGATCAAGGAAATGTCACCGTCAGGGGAATTGGTATCATCTTCATGTAGATCCGGAGATTCTCGCACCACCGTCATGATTAAGAACATACCCAACAAGTACAGGTCTCTTTTCTCTCTCATCATTATGTATGATCATGTATAGGTGTTGATAATTTCATGCTATAAAAATTATTTATTTTGGTGTGTGCAGTCAGAAGCTGCTGTTGAACATGCTGGACAACCACTGCATCTTGTGCAACGAGAAGATAGTTGAGGAGAACCGCGAGGAGCCCTTCTCCTCCTATGATTTCGTCTATCTCCCTATCGATTTCAAGTAAGTCCAACTTAAAACTGAGGTTGAATTTTTTTTAGCTTCATTTGTGTTGTACTTTGTTTGGTAAACATCAATCAAACTAGTAAGTTTTGTTTGCTTGAGAATCTAAAGTCCCAATTAATGAGAGGAAAAGAGAGGCAGCGGATGCTGGAACAAAATGTTGGCAGGGTTCCAGAAATAAGCCCGAAAAATTAAAGAAAGAGATAGCAATATTAATTCAAAAAAAAAAAAAAAAAATACTATAGTTATCTCTATCAATGGCATGTGTCCGTACACTGCTACCATCCACTTCAACTCAATTGGCAATGCAGCAACGCTGACATACAAAAGAAAGCTTATCTCTTTCCTCTTTATCTCTCTGGTTCCCTCTCATTTTCTGCTGCGTGCCTTTGCAAATAAAACAAAATGGAGAAATAAAAAAAATAGGGAACCCATTGAAACCCTAATTTGTTTTGTGATCACGAGAATGGAAATGAAAAATGAGATCGTGATCATATGGGTTAAAAGTAAAAGGTCAAGTTCTTGTGCAAGAGATTGATTGTATTTGATGTTTCCAGTAAGTTGGAAAAGACTCAACAAAGACACCCGAAGACTATAACCTATAGAATATGTAGGGTATATTTATTTTTTATTTTGGGGAGTTTGTTTGGGGCTTTCATCCCAACTGCATCCCATTGTTCCCTTTTTGATTCAAACTCATCGCAGAAACCCAAATGGGCAAAAAAGCAGCTTTTTTCCAAAAGATCCATCAAAAAACCCAAAATCTAACTCGAAATATACATATAATAATAGAAAAACAAAAATTCCCCGAACTTGATATGATCTTGTGCAGCAACAAGTGCAATGTTGGATATGGGTTCGTGAACCTAACGTCGCCGGAGGCAGCGGTGAGGCTGCACGGGGCCTTCCACATGCAGCCATGGGAGGTTTTCAACTCTCGCAAGATCTGCCAAGTCACCTACGCCCGCTTGCAGGTTCGTATACAACAATCAAATTGGTTGGGGAGGTGAAAACCTTGTTGAATTAATTGTGGGGCCCAACTTGTATAATGTCTAGGGTTTGAAAGTGCTCAAGGATCACTTCAGAAACTCCAAGTTCGCTTGCGACAACGACGAGTACATGCCCGTGGTGTTTGACCCGCCCAGAGACGGGAAGCTCCGGCTGACCGAGCCCCTCCCCATCACCGGTGGCCGAGCTGGCTGCAGCAGCGACACGCCTCGTACTGCTGATGATGACGATGATGATAGCGTCAGCGAGGTCGAGGGCAGTCGGAATCGAGATGGCGGCAGCGATGGGATTGGGGGTAGTGGTAGCGGAGAGCTATAGCTACCTCGCTTCAGCTACTATCGTCGTCGTCATCATCATTAATCTTTACCCAAGACGGGGTTTGAGTGATTAGACTGCTGAAAGACCCTTCTTCTCTTAGCGGTCAGTTTCAGTTTTAATTATCTTTCTCTCTCTCTATTTTTTATTTCTTTTTCGTTTCTTGAAAATTTAAACTTGGAATGATGCATTTGGGTGTATCCAGGATTTTCTATCTCTTTTTTTCTCTTTTTGATCTCTCATATCTCCTCTCATTGCTTCAACTTTTGGTATTCACTTTGAAAAGACAACTGTAGTAGAGTAGACCTAGTTAGACTAAGACCCCAGTATGATGCTGTTTGATTAGGATTATATTACCGCAAGTTACAGCAATTTATGTTGCTCCTGCTTGTTCTGCAGTGTTTGGATTCCGAGTTGCAAACGGTAACTAGAGACGTAATTTTTTTTAAATAATAATATTCTTTTTTCCAAGAGGTTTGAGAAAACTCTATTAACAAGTAATATAATCACCCTTTTCAAAGAGAAGTTAAAAAGTGTATTACCCATTTTTTTTGGCAACTATTCTTGCAACAGGTTGAAATTATAGTTGCAAATTTTTGTAACTGTAGTTGCAATCAAATAACAAAAAATGACACTTACAATGAAAGTAATTGCAATTACAGATATTTTACACACTTAGACAAGTAACCAAACACCTCCTATATGGATAGATATACTAGATTAAGGTAGAAGCACGAAGGTTGTTAGATTAGAAAACTATCTTGTATTCTGATTTAGTTATGTTTAGTATCATATTACCTATTGGATTGTTTGTATGGTATTGAGGCACCAGAATATATATATATATATATATATATATATATATATATATATATATATATATATATATATATATATATATATATATATATATATATATATATATATATATATATATATATATATGAGAAAACGGGAAATACATCGGCGGTGAAGGAAACTTCCTTCACCGCCGCTTAGGTGGCCCAATAAAATTATTACACGTGGTGTCATTTAAGATAATTCATTTATTTGTTATCTTGAATGACGCCCCGTGTTATAATTTTATTGGGCCATCTAAGCGGCGGTGAAGGAACTCCCTTCACCGCCGGTGTATTTCCCGTTTCCTCTATATATATATATATATATATATATATATATATATATATGAGTAAACGGGAAATTCACCGGCGGTGAAGAGAGTTCCTTTACTGTCGCTTAGGTGGCTCAATAAAATTATTACATGTGGCGCTACTCAAAGAACGGTTAAGAAAGTTCTTTTATTTCTTAGTTTAAGTGGCGTCACGTGTAATAATTGTATTGGGCTATCTAAGCGCGCTGGTGAAGGAACTTCCTTCACCGCTGGTGAATTTTCCGTTCTCTCTCTCTATATATATATATATATATATATATATATATATATATATATATATATATATATATATATATTATTTTTACTCATAATAAACAGATTGGCTAGTTCTTTCTGGCTAGTTTTTTCTGATTATTTTATAACGTGGTATCAAATCACATTATGAAATGATTTTAGATGTCAATCTCAAACAATTTCTTCTTATGGAGGAGAAGTCTTCTTATTGGGGGGGAGTTCACTGACATCTTCCTCCTTCGCTTCTTTCTCGCTGACAGTTCGTCCTCTTCAGATTTTACAACTCTAATCTATCTATATTTATAAATGGGTTAATTACATTCAGACCCTCTGGAGTGTATAACTTATCACCTTAAAATTTTAAACTCACTTAGATTCTGGACTGCGGAAAAAATATTTTCGTCTGAGCTTTCTGTTAGTTTTTTTTCTGCGATCCAGAAGGTCTAAGTGAGAGTTTTAAACTTTAGGGATGATAAGTAATATATTTCTCATATTTCATGGGGGTCTGAATGTAATTAATTATTTATAAATATATGTATTTCCTTGCTTATAATAAGTAGATGGACTGGTTCTGATTATTTTATAATAAATATATGTATGTCTAATTCTGCTGTATGTACTGTATTGTACATCTTGCTGGCTAGCTAGTATAAGGAATCTACTCCTTCTTCGGCTTTTCTCCTCATCTGATTTTGAGGAACAATTGCAAGATGTACAATAATTAATTAATCAGAGATCATCTGCAAAGCTATCTTGGGCCTGAACCAGCCAGTTTCAAAGTGTTTATTTATTTGCTATCAAGGTTAATGCCAGGATGTGTGTAATTTAGTTATAAAGAATATGGGGGGATTTGAATAGAATATGAGGATGAGTCCTCGTGCGGATACTTATGTCAAGCAAATTAATATTAAAATCATAACGGGGACCAAAGCTTTGAATTAGGCTAATATATTTTGCATTCTTTGGACAATTAAGCACGATGCTTCAACTCCCAGAGAGGGGAGTTGTGTTCGGTTGTATAATTTTATGCGACAATAAGCGCATTTCCCATGGCTTTGTACCCTAATTTAGTTGATGAGGGCAAAAGGTAAAGACATAGACACGGGTGTTGAGTATATTATATGTGCATCCTAAACTATGTCTTTGGTCTTGCGTTGGTTCTGCTGCGTCAGAGCTCTTGTGCGTGTTTTGTGTGGGTATGTGCATTAATTTTGTGGAGATTCGAGTATATTAGTTATTCAATTTGAGCCCAACATCCAGGATTCATTTTTTAAACAATCAAGTAGTCTAGCTAGTTTCATTTTAACTATATGATAGGAGTGGTATATTATTATCTGTTTTAGGCAGAAAATGAAAGAAAAGAAAATAAAAAAGAATGTTTTATTTTTTGGTTTGGCAGAAAAATTTATAAATGCAGAAGAAATGAGATTTGGCAGAAAGAATGAAAAAAATAAAATTATAAATTTTCTCAGCCGTTCTCTCCCCTAGCTTACATAAAATGAGAGAAAATGTCAATTGGTGTTACTATCCCTATTAGGAAATTGGATGGAGTTTAGAGCAAGGTTTTATATATATATATATATATATATATATATATATATATATATATATATATATATATATATATAAGGAAACGGGAAATATACCGGCGGTGAAGGGAGTTCCTTCACCGCCGCTTAGATGGCCCAATAAAATTATAACACGAGGCGTCATTCAAGGTAACAAATAAATGAATTCTCTTAAATGACACCACGTGTAATAATTTTATTGGGCCACCTAAGCGGCGCCAGTGTATTTCCCGTTCTCTCTCTCTCTATATATATATAATTTTGTAACTTATTATTTTTTTTTTTCCATTTAGTTTCTCACATACCACAAAAAAAATGTTAATTGCTCCATAATTCTGAGGTTAATTTTGAAGGAGGCATGTCGAGAAGAGAACTATGCTTTATTATTTAACTAGGAGTTATTGATGTAAGCTAGCTAGTAATAGCAAATAATAATAATTGCCTGTATAAGCGTCAATTACTTGAAATAAACTTTAAACTTCTATAAAACTGGTTGTTGAGCAACTCTTAATCAAGTTATCGGGAATAATTAAGCTGCTGCACTGCAAAAAGTAATTTGTGGCGTGGTGGTAATTGTGAATCTTGACAAAGAGGCCATGACATTATTTAAAACTAATTCTTCAACTGTTAATGATGTTAATTAATTGTTTATTTAATTAAATCAGTGACAAGTAGTGCAGTTTGTTCCCAACTATTTGATTGCTGCTGGTAGCAAGAATTTTAATTGGCCATGCACCATCACTTGTATAAATATTATTTACTTTTGAGCAAAACAGCCTAATTTATATTATTATGCTGTTACTTTGTTATTGAAATTTGTGAAACCTTCTATGCGAGAATTTTCTTTCCAAGAAAGAATAGTTTATCAACGATGTGAATCATGTGATTTGCTTTCTTCTTTTTTTTTTTCTAAATGTTTTGATCTTTTGATAGAGAAAGCAATAATGATACAAAAGATGCTGTTGATAATGTATCTTGGTGTATTTGAAATAAGTACAAAGTCACAAAAAGGGAAAGAATGAGAAGCATAATGCTTATATTTAACATTATATGCAGGTAATGCTACGGAGTTCGTATCCAAATGCTGTGAACTGGATTTGAATTTTATTTGTAGTTTTTCTATCTTCTCATGAGAATTGTTTCTGCTGACTTCATATTTTTCACATTTTATTATCAATTAGCCTATTAATTTTAACATTATATTGTACACATTCTTAATGTAGCCCAGAAATTTCAAATTACTCTTTACATGTGGCACCGGAAGAGATTATGGCACCGGATGAGATTAGAAAGTAGAGGAATAAGCCCAAAAAAAATTAATTTTTTATTTACATGCAATCAATACCATTATAAAACTATCATTTTATGCATATAAAATAAGTAAAGTTATATAAATATTATTTTATTTAATCAATTAAATAATATATATACCCCACTTCCTAATATATATATTTTTTCCTTCTATAAGCTGTCAATCAAACAAATATAAGTACTTTTTTATTCTATTTTATTCTTAAAAGTTATTTCTTAATTTATTCTCTACTTCTACTACTAACACATTCTAAACTAATTTTAAAATGTGAATCTATACTTGTAATGTATCATATTCAGCCTTTGTTAGCCGAGCTGTTATGTTTTTGCAAGTACGGTCAGGGTTGATCTATTTCTTTTGGGGTGAAGAAGGTTTAGATAAATAAATAAAAGTATACGTATCCTGGAGGAAAAAGAAAAAGAAAAGGAAATAAGATACGGAATTGAAAATAAAAAATCGTTACTTTGAAATTGATTAATTATTGATTTATAACAAGTTAAATCCACATTTGTGCACCTAGTCATTAAGCACTCTACAAGTATAGTAGTTGTTTGTGTCTGTGTAAATTACTGTAATTGGTGTTATGAGTGTTACTCTACGTATATTATTATTATTATACCCATTATACACATGCATGCATACTATGGTATCAATATATTTCTTTACTCGTTGTTTGTTTTTAAACGAAATTAATATTATTGAGAATAACACATACGTACAAAAGGGTGTGAGAGAGAGTGAGAGAGAGAGAGAGAGGGGTAGAGTTTTAGCAATTGGAATGGAGAGGGAGAGTGAGAGGAGAGGGAAGCGAATTGTCCGGGCAAAGAGATGAGCTCCCATGCAAAAGGGGGAGCGGGAGTGAGAGTCCTAACAAAAGCTTACATATAACAGGACAGACATCAAATAAATGCTGTGCTCTCTCTCTCTCTCTCTCTCTCTCTCTCTCTGGGGCTCAGATATCGAAGCACGAGCCAGGTTGGTGCCGCTAAGTGCCTGACAGGTAAGCGCTGCCGCCACGTGGGGCATCGAGAACGGCCACCTGCCTTTTCAGCTGCCCAGTCTTCCCGTCCCCGTTGACCGAGACCGTACTGTCACTGCCAGCCTGGCAAAAGAGGAAAAACACTGAACAAATGAAATGAATAAACAAATTAAGTAAGAAAATAGCAAAACAGTGGAGAGGAGAAATTCGATTTAAAATGAGTGAACGCATATAAGAAACAAGGGAGAGCCCTGCTGCCTGCGCTTGTCTCTTTGCAGGCAGGACGAGCCCTGGCCTTCAAGTCCACTTCATTTCCATTTCAATGTTAGGCTTCTGCCATAGTATTATTGGTAATTACTGGTTGCTAGGTCACTTCATATATAATTTTTGGATCATCAGCTTGGGGTCATGTTCTTTTGGAGAATTCCATGGAAATTAACAAGAAATAAAAGATCGTTAATGCATTGGATATTATTCAAATTGTATGGGGTCAAACTCAAACTCAAAATCTTTCACAAATTGAATAGGAACATTACTAGAGATGGTGATCGGCCTATTAGCTACAATCGAATTAGTTAGTGGATATATAGAGAGAGATCAATGCAAAGGTTATAGACTTTTATTTTTTACTTGCATTGCAGGCTATTTTAGCATCTCTTTTGCATGGGTATGACCAACATTCTGTAATACACAAGTGCAACACAACAAATACTGTGGTTTTATGCTTGGAGGGCTATATTTAATTTTTGTTTATCCGGGGATTCAATTATATTAACCGAACTTTATCAATGAGCCTTGTTTCTTGCGGTATTATTTTTCTCCAATTTGTGAGAGATTTCAAATTGAACTTTCAGGTGGAGATTTAATTTAGATAATGTTACAAAAAATATGTGCATGCGAGGTTGATTAATAAAGGGGAAAAAAGAAAAAATAGATTAGGATGGTAAAAGATGTGCTAAATTTAACATTTTAGATATAATGGAAAGTTTGTTGGGAAATTGAATCCCCCATCGAAATCATAGAGACGAATAAAATAATACAATCAGTACAAAAAGAACACTGAAATTAATATGGTTCGGCCGGCCAATCTCGACTAACGTTTATGAGAATAATAAGAGAGATTTATTATGAGGAAAAAAAAAGGTTACAAGAAAAAAATCCAATTATCTCTCTAGCTCTATCATCTCGCGTAATAATGAAATTCATCTCTCCTATCTATTGCTCTCCTCCCACATATCATATACAAAAGATATATAAATGGTATTCCTATCATAATCCTATTCGAATAGCGTTATAATTATTCAATTGGTGCTCCAAACTAATTAGTATACTGGTCTTATAACCCAAGTATTCTCGAGAAAAATCGGGGATTTTTCTATTACCAATAAGAAAATTGAAGTTACAGAAATTCTCTAGGATCGATTTACAATGAAAAGAAGCAAGAAAAGAAAAACAGACGAGAGAACTTATAGAACACGTCGCTCTTTTTTACAAAAGATCTTGGGATCGAGACAGCTATGAGGATTGATCCATTTTTCATTGACGATCCGACGTCGAAGGTTGGAGGCAGTGGAGATTTCATGAGCTCGTTCTTCTCTTCTAATCTTGGAAGAAGCTCGGACTCTTGCGTGGGAGAAAGATCTGGCCAAATGTTCCTTTTGAGTTCCTCTGATGGGGTATTTATAAGTCTCAAATTATTGAGAGAGTTTTCTTGCAAATAGAAAAAGAATCTTGTTGTAATCTTGATGAGATATTTGAATTTCTTTTTGATAAGATTTGTTTCAAAATTTGTTGTATTTGGTTTTGATCCTGCACTAAAAATCAATTAGGCTCTAATTAGAATTTGTAAAATATACAAAATAGTTCGGGACGGAGCCCACTTTTTATTGAGACGAATGCTAGGCTTGCCGAGCGAGGTAGAGGCGACCGACCTCGTGGGAAAGGCTGGTTGCCAGCCTCGCATCTGCGAGTGAATAATAATTTTTTTTTAATGTTCTAAAAAGCTCCCTCCAAAATTTTGCTCCTTCATTTGTTTAGCAAAATTTTGAAATACTTTGGATTTATCTTCAGTTTTCGATTTATTTAAACTTCTTGGTTGCGAGGCTTTGCTAGCCTCGTGTTTGTACTCATCATGCAATAGCTTCCTCGTTGACTGTCCATGAAGTTCCTCGTTCACGATTTGACGTCGAATGTTGGAGGCAGTGGAGGTTTATTGAGCTCGTTCTTCTCTTCTGATCTTGAAAGTTGCACAGACTCTTGTGCGGAAGAGAGATTTGGTCAAATGTTTCTTTTGAGTCTCTCTGAAAGGGTATTTATAGGTCCTAAGTTATTGAGCGAGTTTTCTTATAGATAAAAACATAATCTTGTTATAATTTTTATGAGATATTTGAACTTTCTTTTGATAAGATTTGCTCCAAAATTCATTATATTTGATTTTGATTCTGCACTAAAAATCAATTAGACTCTGATTAGAATTTGTAAAATACACAAAATAGTTTAGAGCGGGGCCCACTTTTTATTGAGATGAAGGCTAGGCTTGTCGCGCTATACAGAGGCTGGTCTCACCGCGCGAGGTGGAGGCTGGGCTCGCCGCGCGAGACGGAGACTAGGTTGGGCTCGCTGTGCGAGGTGGAGGCTGGCCTCGCTGTGCGAGTCGGGCGACCGGCCTTGCCACACGAGGCTGGGCTGCCAGCCTCACATCTGCGAGTGAATAATAATATTTTTTTAATGTTCTACACCAACTCTAATTGAGACTCCTTGTGATCATCGATCACATCTGCATACTCAACGGATGCGAGACACAAATCATCTATTAAAACATATGGACCACTTGAGTACTCACAATCACTTATCATGTTGTGCACTACATACAATTGATCTCTATACCGTACTCCACCTTGATAAAAAAACAATAACCATATCCAGAGATATAGACGATTATACGTTATTATATACTTTATTATGTCACGAGATAATCGTATCCATCACCATGATGTATCACGACATACCTCATCATCGTGCAATCAACCATCGATCATCTCGGTCAGTATCGACCTCTTGATCACCATCGATCACTGCTGGTCTTCACAAAATTTCCTTTAAATAGTAACTATTGTCCTATCTACATTCACCACTACGTCTGGAATGCTAAAAAATATAGGATTCGACTCCTGGATTACCTTAATCGGACATCAATTTCTCAATTCATGCTCTGATCAACCACAGTCGTCGATCTGTACCTCAGAATTCATCTCAGCGCCCAATCACTCCCTTTTCATGCACATTGTCGGAGCCTGCGATCATGCACTTCACCAGTTGTACCTGGCATTTTTTTTTCTTGTTGTATTTGTCTTTGATATCTCCGCCAACCTTCTTACCAACTCGGCATCAAATTCGCTATCTTGCTGTTGGCAGTGAAAATTTCTAAGTAAATAGAGTTTTCCACAACAGAACGAGGAGTTAACTCTGTAACTCCGCGTTTGGCTATATTAGTCTCGCGTTTGAACAAAACGCGGAGCTATTCAATAGCTCCGCATTAGTTCCGCGTTCTAGTTCTCTAGCTCCACGTTTTGATGAGATTATCTCCGCATGAGCAGATAACCAGAATCTCAAATTGACTGAGATTAAGATTTGGGCTTATCCAAATAACCAAATTAAGTCCGATCAGAACTCTAAATCAAGAGATTTAAATCAAAACTAAGATATTTGATTGGAATCCTTGATGAGAGCAAATTCTATTTAGATAGAAACTCTCAAATCATCCTAAGACTATAAATACCCTCTTGGGGAAGCCCTAGGGGTCTTTTTTCGGTCTTCTTTTCTTCTTTTTGGCATCTTGGAGAATTCAAGTTACGCATAGAGCCTTGAGTTCGTGAAAGACCAGAGAAGATCATCTACAGTCGGCCATCATCTTCAAGAGAGAAGATTTCGACGTCAGATCGTCCAAAGGAGCTGCTTGACAGATCCCATCGCCACAGATCCCACACATTACATTGTAAAAGAGAGCGATTGAGATATAAAATCCTCTCGTTTGTTCTTTCTTTTTTTCTTGTTCTCTTCTATTGTAATTCGAGTTTATTCAATGGAAGGAAGGCGAAGAAATTCTGCTGCGAACAAACTGACGACCACAGTGGGAGTGAAAATTTCTAAGTAAATAGAGTTTTCCACAAAATCCTCTCGTTTATTCTCTTCTTTTTTTCGTTTGGCTATATTAGTCTCGCGTTTGAACAAAACGCGGAGCTATTCAATAGCTCCGCGTTAGTTCCGCGTTCTGGTTCTCTAGCTCCACGTTTTGATGAGATTATCTCCGCATGAGCAGATAACCAGAATCTCAAATTGATTGAGATTAATATTTGGGTTTATCCAAATACCAAAATTAAGTCCGATTAGAACTCTAAATCAAGAGATTTAAATCAAAACTAAGATATTTGATTGGAATCCTTGATGAGAGCAAATTTTATTTAGATAGAAACTCTCAAATCATCCTAAGGCTATAAATACCTTCTTGGGGAAGCCCTAGGGGTCTTTTTTCGGTCTTCTTTTCTTCTTTTTGGCATTTTGGAGAATTCAAGTTACGCATAGAGCCTTGAGTTCGTGAAAGACCAGAGAAGATTATCTACAGTCGGCCATCATCTTCAAGAGAGAAGATTTCGACGTCAGATCGTCCAAAGGAGCTGCTTGACAGATCCCACACATTACATTGTAAAAGAGAGCGATTGAGATATAAAATCATCTCGTTTGTTCTTTCTTTTTTTCTTGTTCTCTTCTATTGTAATTCGAGTTTATTCAATGGAAGGAAGGCGAAGAAATTCTGCTACGAACAAACTGGCGACCACAGTGGGAGTGAAAATTTCTAAGTAAATAGAGTTTTCCACAAAATCCTCTCGTTTGTTCTCTTTTTTTTTTTGTTTGGCTATATTAGTCTCGCGTTTGAACAAAACGCGGAGCTATTCAATAGCTCCGCGTTAGTTCCGCGTTCTGGTTCTCTAGCTCCACGTTTTGATGAGATTATCTCCGCGTGAGCAGATAACCATAATCTCAAATTGATTGAGATTAAGATTTGGGTTTATCTAAATACCCAAATTAAGTCCGATCAGAACTCTAAATCAAGAGATTTAAATCAAAACTAAGATATTTGATTGGAATCCTTGATGAGAGCAAATTCTATTTAGATAGAAAATCTCAAATCATCCTAAGGCTATAAGTACTCTCTTGGGGAAGCCCTAGGGGTCTTTTTTCGGTCTTCTTTTCTTCTTTTTGGCATCTTGGAGAATTCAAGTTACGCATAGAGCCTTGAGTTCGTGAAAGACCAGAGAAGATCGTCTACAGTCAGCCGTCATCTTCAAGAGAGAAGATTTTGACGTCAGATCATCCAAAGGAGCTGCTTGACAGATCCCATCGCCACAGATCCCACACATTACATTGTAAAAGAGAGCGATTGAGATATAAAATCCTCTCGTTTGTTTTACCCTCTTGGGGAAGTCCTAGGGGTCTTTTTTCGGTCTTCTTTTCTTCTTTTTGACATCTTGGAGAATTCAAGTTACGCATAGAGTCTTGAGTTCGTGAAAGACCAGAGAAAATCGTTTACAGTCGGCCGTCATCTTCAAGAGAGAAGATTTCGACGTCAGATCGTCCAAAGGAGCTGCTTGACAGATCCCATCGCCACAGATCCCACACATTATATTGCAAAAGAGAGCGATTGAGATATAAAATCCTCTCGTTTGTTCTTTCTTTTTTTCTTGTTCTCTTTCGTTGTAATTTAAGCTAATTCAATGGAAGGAAGGCGAAGAAATTCCGCTGCGAACACTTGCGACCTTGATTTTGGATCCATAACTCATACCACTTGTTAGAGAATCGAATCCCCTATCGAGATCATAGAGACGAAAAAATAAAACAATTAGCACAAGAAAAACATAAGAAAATTAACGTGGTTCAGCCGACCAAGTTCGATATATATCTACGGGAATAATAAGAGAGATTCATTATGAATAAAAATATTACAAGAAAAGATACAAGTATCTCTCTACCTCTCTTATTTCTCATAATAATGAAAGTCATCTCTCTAATTTATTGCTCTCCTCTCTCATATTATATATAAGAGATATATATAGTGAGATATATATAGTGTTTCCATTCTAATTATATTAAAATAGCACTATAGTCATCCAATTGTCATTCCAATTCAATTAGAATACTAGTCTTCTGAGCCAAGTCCAATTAGGACTTTTTATGATTCTCGATCAAATCTGAATACTCAATGTATGCGAGACATAAATCCAACAAAGGTTGTAGTCAGACTCTTTCTCTCACTCTCTATGTGTATGTGATGGTAAAAGATGTGTTAAATGTAACTTTTTTGATATAATGGAGAGTTTGTCGTCAAACTCTCTCTCTCTCTGTGTATGTGTCTTTGTGTGTGCTGCGTGTATGCGCGTACGTGCATGCATCCGTATGCGTGTGCACAGGTGTGTGGGATGCGTGTATGTTGGCCGATCATTTGAGGTCTGGCCTTAACCTGAGCATCTGGCCGCTCACATACATCTCGATCTACGTATATTTATTAGTTTATATACACATTTTCAAGTCATTTTGGCAATATTTAAATCGGTTTAAGATCAGTAGAATTATCGCTTAAAGCTAAAGAATTAACAACGTGTGGATAATATAAAATGAAATTTGGTCTCGAATTGTTTGGAGGACATCAAGCAGCCATAACAATCCATTTATAGGAGGTCTACTAGAGGCTAACCCACTAGTTTTAACATGTTAATTTTACCTCATCGTTAGTTACTCGCACGCGCATGCATGGCCTCCAAGCTCTCAAAATATCCCTTGCTTAAGGAAAATGATTAATATTCACTTCCATACCTAGCTAGTGTTGTTCTTAATTAATTCTCCATTGACTCTCTAATTTGTTTGCTCGCTAAACTAAACCTCAACTTAGTACATCCATAAGACATAGCTTTATGAGATAATGACATTATGTTCCCTGCAAAATTCCTGCTCGATCAGTATCTCTCCCAGGCCCCCTCAAACTTCCCTTTTTCAGTTTGCTAGCTAGCATATACGCTTGTATCATAAGTTATACTTCCTCTATACATAGCATATACGTTCATATCATGAGTTATACTTATCTATACGTAGCGTTTACGCTCATGTAATGAGTTACGCTTCAACTATACATAGCATATCTGCTCATATCATGAGCTATACTTCATCTATACCCATATGTTTTGAGTTATTAGGCATATTTATATTTGTGTTTTCCATCACCATTGAAAATTGGATTATTGGAAAAATATTTGAAGTTTAATTCAGATTTAAATTAGTTATTTGAAATAGTTAACAGATAATGTTGAACTCATCTGTTGTAATTTTATTAATAATGGCTACTCTAATATCTATTTCTTTGTAAGATATGTAACCAAATAACGTATATTTCGTTGAATTGTACTGTATGTGGATGAATTAAAAAAAAATAAACGTTTTTTTAAATTAAACCGACCTACCTTATAAGAAATACATTATTCTCTGAAAGAATTATTTAGATTAAAATCTGATTAATTAATCAAGTTAAATATTCCAATTTAGAAGTCTATTTTATAACAGGAAGAGCACCATCAGTAGGCTAGCTATTCTATTTTTCTTACTTTTTTTTATAGATAGATAGATATAAAGAAAAACTTGATGTCTCCTTCATCTAGCTAGCTAGTTCTTGATCTCCTTTAATAATTTCCTACTTTTAGAAGCAATACTATATTAGTTTCCAAGCACATTAGAGACATTCCATCTGTGTGTGTTTCTTTAGATGGTGGGACTCCAAACCTCAAACCCCAAAAAACCCTTTTGGACCTTTTCATGGTTGAGAGCCTTTTTTTTGCTTTTGTCATTCAAGAGGCCCCTCTCATCTTGTCCTTGCATAGGCCCTTTCTCATCACTGTTTGTCTTGGACTGCTGCAGGTGGGCCCCCACCCCCAGTTCAAATCTCCTTTTGGGCCCAGAACCTTGTCATCTTGTTTTTGGTCAATTAGCTTACTGACCCCTAGGGTTAGGGTTTGGTTCGGTTTGATTTAGGTAGCATTTTGAGCAGCCAATTAAGATCTGATCATTCAGTCAGGTTGGGGTCATGATGCTGCAGAGAGTTCATTGCTTCCCTTTTGACCTGATCAATTTAGGTCAGCATGCATCTCTCTTATATCTGGCTGCCAGCTGGCTGTCTTTGTGCAGGAGTAACATGCGACATATAAATTATCAGATGCTAACTGCTTATAGATATCATGCTCTCAATTTGGAACTTCTGAAGATTGTTGGGTAGCACAAATCGGTCGACTTCGGTTTGTTTTTTTATCAATTTTGGCAAAACCAAACTGAACCGATTAGGAATCGGAATCGAAACCGAACCGATTAGAAATAGGAATATGGTTCAGTTAGAGCCGAATTTTGAATAAAAATTATTTACAAATTATAATTTTAATTGTTTTAGTAAGCATATGCATGTTTGTGTATGAGTATATAATTTTTAAATAATTTGATCAATTTGATTCAATTTTGGTTTATAAAATAGGAAATCGAAAACCAGCTAAATTATTTCGGTTCGGTTCAGTTTTGCTTATTTATATTTGTTCCGATTAGTTATTTGAGTTTTAACCGACCTGGGCACACTTCTAGTATTAGTGTCTAAATTTAAGAAAAGTTTAAGTTAAAACGGGCAAGCTGGGAATTTAACAAAATTATCCGAAATCTCTGAAATGTCAACAGATCGATGGGGCTTGTAAGTTTCCTTACATATTTTAGCGCTGATTAACTTTTTTTTTTTTTTTTTCCTTGCGTTGTTAATTGTTTTACAGCCTTTTATTCGAACTCTTTAGATATAATATCTTTAACAATGTTAAAATTACCATGCTTCTTTAACCTAGAGTATAATATAATATCGTTTTTAATCTTTTAAACCAATAGCAAGATGATACCAAATTGTTCTGATACCACACTTGTTGCAAGTACAAGCATTGATAATATTTGCGCGGTTGCGAAAAGTGAACATATTAGGATTTGGGTTAAGGTCCATAAAACTGGAGATAAGAATAATCTATACAAAACACAAGTAATAGGAGAGAAAACACGATCAGAGAGATCTTTCTAGAAAATAGCAAGAATTAACGTGGTTTGGATCAAGACTCTCGTTGACTAATTAAATATTCACTATTTGTTGATGATTACAAAAATTACAAATTCTTGAATATCACAAATCGAAACTCTCTCAAAGATACTCATAGCCTCAAATTATAAATACAAGTTTATAAATAAATCCAATTAGAGAACTAATTAAAATCATGTTTTATCTTTGCGTCAATTATCATTCGTGGGGCTTAAATTTATTTTTGAAAGCCCGATGCAGTGCGGGACCTCACCATAATGGGCCGTAGTTTAATTGTTGGGCTTTCAGTAATGTTTTGAAAGGCAGATTAACAGCGTGGCCCAAATTTCCAAGGCTTTTATTAGATGTTTATTGTTGGATATTTCATGGAAGCTTGGGAATTGCTGGGATGATCTTGTTTGATACCCATAGTTCATTATACAACTACTAATTATTCCAATATTATCAGAACGAAGTGCCCCAAAATAATGAAAAGGTATTGTATGTCCATAAATATAAATGTATAATGATCTATATGGTGGACCGTGATACCATTGGGAGGGGGGTATAAGTTAGTTATTCATAGGGAATTATAAAGGCACATTACAAATCTTTAAGCCCACATACTTTCTAAGGCCATACGGTAGGGAATAAATGCACAGCCCAAATCTCTTAGGGCACATACTTCCTAAGCCAACACGGTAGGGAATCTATAAAGGCACATTCCGAATCTCTAAAGGCGCGTGCTTTTTTAAGGGCACACCTCTAAAAATTTGTAAACTCATTTTTTTTGTTTCCCAAGGACACTATCTCTCCTCCCCGTCTCTCCTCGCATACTTTCTAAGGGCACGTCTATAGAAATTTGCAAACACAATTTTTTTTTTCTAAGAACACACTATCTCCCCTCTTCTGTCTCTCCTCCTGTCGGAAAATTCTATTTGAGCACACCATTTCGATCAATTGGTTTTTGCTACATGTTTGTTATTTTCTTTTTTAATCTTGTCTTTTTTCCTAGTATTCCTGCTTTCCCAAATCACAGGTGTGAAGGTTAAAAATAGCTGTAGATTCTGAAGCTTAAAAATAAAACTATCCATAATTAACTTCTCATATAGCTCAATATTTTTCTAAACCACGCCGCATTTCTCATCTATAATTAGTATTTATAATCGAATTATGATTGTGAATGAGTTTAATTTTGAGCCCGCACATCAAGTACCTTAACGTTCTCTCCGCCCTCAAACCTCACCTCCACAAAACGACAAAACAACCAACGGTTATAATAATTACCCAACAAACCTATAAATTCCCCGCCCCTCCTCACTATTTTTTCAACCTTGCTGCTCCCCATAAAACCCTAACCCTAAGCCACAACCAAAATAAAAGGGCAAAAAAGAAGGGAAAAAAAAAAAAAAAAAAAAAACAAGAAAATGGCGAGCCGAGTCGCGATCGTTGGCCTTGTCCTCGTCCTTGCAGTTGTCTCCGCCAACGCCGGCGACCCTCCCGCCGCTGACAGCAAAGCCCCAGCCGGTACCCCATCATTATTCGACGACGACAAGCCCAGGGCACTCACCCCATTCGCCAACTCCCCCGAGATGTCGGCCAGCCTTGCCGACGGCCCCAGCAACCAGCTGGACGACGACTTCGAAAACAGTGACGCACTCCTCGGCAGCCCGACACCCGCCAAGGCCTATGGTGCCCGCGACCCCGACCCGACCGCCTCCAGCGCCCCTGTCGGAGTGAGCTCTGCCGCGGCAGTCTCCGTGGCCGCCGCCGCGGCCGCCGCTTCCGGCTACTTGCTCATCTAAATATGATGATGATTGTTATATATATATATATATATAGAGAGAGAGAGAGAGAGAGAGATCCAAACTATGATTGGAATCAGTTTTATAGGATATGTTTTGCTTGTTTCTTGATGCCTTGTATATTTGCTTGTCGAAACAAATTTCAAATGACTATTTTACCGTAAAAATAACGACAAAACGAGCACACGTGAAAAAGAAAATTCTAAACGTTTTATTTAACTCTTAATGGAATCTGAAACTCTCATGGGAAGTAGTAAGTTTTATTCGATTTTAATTAATAAAATTACTTAGATCTTGCTGCCCAAACATATTATGATTTATTGCAATTTTATAATTTACTTAGCGCAATAGTGAGGTAATTAACCACTATGCTATGGAAATGATCATGGGAGCCAAAAGAGTTTCTCTTCTTAATCTCTTATCGGACTTTAGTGTAGCCGCTAGCTATAAGAAAACGTATCACATACTGTGTCATGACACATTCTTTTAGGCGACGTTTGGTTGTTTGACAATGGACATACGACTACAGTTATAACTGTATTTTTCTTATTAATTTTTGTAAAAAAAAAAAAATTGCAAAATTTGGCATTTGCTGTAAATTTACAATAAATATTGTATTTTTATAGTTTTTGCTGTTGGTTTGCAAAATAAACAAGAAAAAAAAAAAAACAGTTGCATTTCCCTTTTTAAGCTTATTTCTAACAACTTATTTCCAACATTAATGAACACCAACGCATTTCGTCAATTGCAGTATGAGTCTGACTAGATTTCTCACGCTATCGCGAGACATAAGTTAGATAACATTATTATTTTAGCAAAATATCTAGAATAGGACTCGTCAACCCCAGGGAACAAACCTACAAAGTGATTGGAAATGATAACTTAATTCCCTTATTGGGCTGGCCAATTTAACTCTTCTAAAGCCCAATTTTGGTTAGAGCCTGTCCTTACTTGGCCCAACTAAAATTCGCTTTTGGCGCCTCGTCTATCTGTTCGTGTCCATACCACTTTGGTCATCGTGATTTTGTTGTGTTAGGTTGTAGACTGTAATGTTGGTTGCTCCATTTCCGTGTATAAAGCAAGATGACGATTTATTGCCAAAGAAGAAAAATATAAATGATTAAATCGTCTATGATCCTAATCATAAAGGATTAAAAAAAAAAAAAAAGAAGAAGAAGCTAAACTCTACTTATTTGGTAAAAGAAATATTATTTTTCATCCGCAGGCTAATATATTATTTTTTCTAGTCAGCGAGCTAAATATTCATCAGCAGACTATTGAGTTGTTATTGAGTTGTTGAGAGATTTATTATAATTAAAATGTTATTTGATTTTATCCTTTTAAATATTATTATATTTATTTATGTACTCAAGTTGAATGAAAAAATGCACTCTGAAATTTCCAATCCAAAATTTTATTAGGTTCTACATCGAAAAAAAAATATCAGTTTAAAGCGTGTTAATATGCTCATTTTGGATAATGACAGCTCCAATAAAAAATGTTGCAATGTTTCATATTAATTAATTCATTAATATTTGTCACATGAAGTTTATGTCTAAGTATACTATGATGTCCCTTGTTAATTTTGTATTGTTATTTCTTCAAAGCTTGAGCTTTAATTTGTAAATTAGAAAAGAGGTCGGCATAGAAAAATGAGACGTGTTTGGTATGTCTAACCATACAAGTTTAAATTATTGCCTACATCTTGGAAATTATGTTAAAATTATGTGGTTTTTACATATCTGTCCCTTACATTTTAGAAATTAGAATTTTGTCCCACAAATCTTCATATTTGTAATTTAGTCCCTCAAATCCTTTAAATTAATGCAATTTACTCCTCAGCCATATTTTTTGTCCGAATTTGCCATTATACTCTTAAATTACTTCACTTTAGTCCTCCATTTTCTCTTCCTCCTTCCTTTCTTTTCTTATTGGGTTCCCCTCTCCATTCTTATCATTCTCTTTCTCTTTCCTCTTCTTATTGGATTCTTCTGAGTTACTTCATTTTAGAGATTGACCGGAGAGAAGAGAGAGGGAGAAGAATTGAGAGGGAAACCCAATAAGAAGAGAAAGAGAGGAGGAAGATGAAAGGGAGGATTAAAGTAAAGTAACTCAATAGTATAACGGTAAATTCGGACAAAAAATATGGCTGGGGACTAAATTGTGAATACTTAAAGGATTTGGGAACTAAATTATAAATATGAAGATTTGGGATACTAAATTCTAATTTTTAAACATATAAGGGACATATATGTAAAAAAAACCCCATAATTTTAACATAATTTCAATGATGTAGGCAATAATTTAAACTTCTATGGTTAGACATACCAAACATGTTTCATTTTTCTATGCCGACCACTTTTCTAATTTACAAATTAAAGCTCAAGCTTTGAAGAAAGAACAATACAAAATTAGCAAGGGACATCATAGCATACTTAGGAATAGACTTAATGTGACAAATAGTAATGAATTAATTAATATGAAACATTGCAACATTTTAGATTGGAGCTGTCATTATCCAAAACAAGCATATATGTTAATGTCCATCGCTTTAAACTGATATTTTTTTCGATTTAGAACCTAATGATCAGAGTGTATTTTTCCATTCAACTTGAGTACATAAATAGTTACAATAATATCCATAAGAATAAATATCAAATAATATTTTAATTATAATAAATCTCTCAACAACTCAACAACTCAAACTAATAAACAAAATAAAATCTTAATAACGTAAATCCTAACAACTCATATCTAGATAGAAGATAATCCATGATTTGCTAGACTTTATTATCTCAACACTTTCCTCAAGCTAGAGAGTGGATAAAACGAGCTAACTTGCAGATAAGCTTCTAAAATAGTTATGCTGACAGTTTATTCCTTGTCAATAAGCTTCTGACGAATAGAGAACAAATTGTTCTATTGGTGGAGTAGCAAAATGGAGAAGACATTTATGCGTGAGATCAAAAAAGAGATATGAAGAGAAGATATGCACCACTCATATTACAACATAATTAAAAATAACTTGCACCATGAAATGATCACGTGCAATAATCGACACATATGTCGATGACAGAAGTCGAATAAGAATAATATAGATCATAGAAAATGTGATCATAGTAGGAGAAGGCTGAAAAGCTAAATAATCATTTCACAAATGCGTTGATGGAGAGAATAGGAATAGCAATGTGAAGAAATTTCGATAGCCAGAAAATTAGCAAAATATCAATGGGAGACATAATACCGTTGAAAAAGATGATACTTGGAAAAAATTGTGATGCAATGGAATGCAGATCACAAGCTCTGGATAATGAAACCAGTGATAGAGATATTGATAGGATTAGACCAGAATGGATGATCTTCATGATCGTATTTGAAAAAATTTGGACGAAACCAGATTGAAAATGGCACCGGAGACTTGGAATTTTACTAGAGAATACCATGAGTTAATTGCTTCAAAAAATGACTTTTGAAGAAATGTTTGTTGGAGTTAGAATCGAGACTAAAATTGTGAATCCGGATGGAACCAAGACGAAGGTGATCGATTGCGGCAGGACTATTTAGGAAGAGGATTTTGAGATTTCTTTTATGATAAAATAACAATGGAAGATGATAGCTTGCTGGTCTGGGCATGCACGGAGGCAGCCCAACGCTAACAGATGGTTTTGTTGTGACTCTACAAAGTTGATTGCTCTGATGCTACGTTAATATTTTGGATTGGAAATTTCAGAGTGCATTTCTTCATTCAAATTAAGTACATAAATAGCTATAATAATATCCATAAGAATAAGATTAAATATTTTTAGTTACAATAAATCTCTAACAACTCAAACAAATAAACAAGATAAAATCCTAATAACATAAATCCCAACAAATCATATCTACATATGAGATAATTCAGGATTTGTTAAGTTTTATTATCTCAACACTCTAGTGTTTGTTCATTATATTTTAGAAGAAGGAAACATGGAAGAGAAATGATATATTTATTTGGGGTATTTATAGATTTGTCCCTTACATCTTTATAAATTATAATTTAATCCCCAAAATCTTCATATTTAGGTTTTAGTCCCCCAAATTTGCCCCTTACATCTTTATAAATTATAATTTAGTCCCCAAAATCTTCATATTTAGGTTTTAGTCCCCCAAATTCTCTAAATTACTACAATTTAGTCCCCCTCCCTAATTTCCGTCAGCCCAATATATTTTTTGACCTGATTTTTCCATTTTACCTCTCCTTAATTCTTTTTTCCCTCTTCCTCTTCTCTTCTCCTTCCCTCTTCCTTCTTTCTTCTCCTTTTCATCATTCTTTCTCCTTTTTTCTCCTTCTCTCTTTCTCCTCTCTTATCCTTTTTTTCATTGGGTTCAATGGCTTCCCCTCTTCTTCTTCTCTTCTATCTCTTTATTTTTCTCTCTTTTTCTTCGTAGGGGTATTTAAGTCATTTCATTATTTAAAAAAAATAAAAATTAAATTATACCGTTTATTTGGACGGAAAAACTAACGGATGGACTAAATTGTAGTAACTTAAAGGATTTGGGGGATTAAATCATAATTTATAAAGATTTACGGGACAAACCTGTAAATAGCCCTATTTATTTTTATAGAAGAAAGAAAAAAAAGTTAAAGTTATAAGAGAATAAAATAAAAAATACTTTTAATTCCAATTCCTTTCAGCACGAAAATCATGGGAAGTAAATTTGAAAAGTGATGGTATCACATACACTCCACCTCATCATTTAAAAAAGTAACTTTCAAACAGTAAAAGTAAACTTACTTCTACTATTTACATTTTACCTATTTTACTTCCATGCATGCAAACCCGTCCTAAATTGGGGAGTTTCCAAATGAGCACACCACTTTTCCTAGTGAGACCACTGGATAGTTATTTTTAGGATAGTTATTTTTTGTTAGGACTTTCAGTAAGTGGGCTCCCTAGGAAAACTGGTGTGCTCCTTTAGAAACTTCCCTAAATTGGGTATCAGCATCATTACCAGGCCGAGGGTTAACAAGCGTCTCCGATATCCAAGAGCTGTCTATTCTGATGCGTGCTGATCTGGCACGCGGGCACAAAGGGCCGCTTATGTATCGTAATTCATGACGTCACGAGTACAATGAACAAAGAAACGAATCTATTAGATTTTTATTAGCACCGTCCAAATTGCCCGGCCCTGGCCCCTCTCTCAACAGTCTCCATCTCTCTCTCTCTCTCTCTCTCTCTCTCTCTCTCTCCCCCCACTCTTCACCCTGCCCTCTCTCTCTATAAATACGCCTCTGCCTCTGCCTCTGCCTCCCCATGAGCTAAACAAACTCCGTGCATTGAATTGAAGAGAGAATGAAGTTGCAGAGGACCCAAGAAATGGGGGGCGATGATATCGACATCCCCGTCCCTGATGTGGTGATCAGAACCTCTGGTGGGCTCAAAATCCCCGTGCATTCCGCTGTTCTGGTACTGCCAACTCAATCCCAATCCTCTGCAATTTTATTTTTTCCTTCTTGTGATGGGTTTGTGGGAACAGTTGCTGATTCTGGGTGTGTTTAACAAATGAACGAAGGCTTTAGCATCGCCGGTGTTTGAGAACATCATCGAGAGTAGGAGGAAGCGAGGGAAGTTGGACAAAGCAATTACGATTCTTGGAGTTCCATCTGATGCTGTTCTTGCATTTGTTGACTGTCTCTACTCTCCTCCTCGGTGAGTTATTGTCCTCTTCATTTATTTTTCTTTTCTTTTCTTTTTCTGGTTTGATTGTTCACGAATTTAGTCATCAATTTAAGTTGAGGCTGCATAACATTTTTCTTTCTTTTTTTAAGCATAAATGGTAAATTGAACCCGTAAAGTTCATTAAATAAAGTTTAATGAAAGGTTTAATTGCATTCAGATATTATGTGAAGGTGTATAATTTATCATCCTATCTGAAAAAATATTTTCGTCTGAGCTTTCATATTAGTTTTTTTTCTGCAGTCCAGAAATCTAAGTGAGAATTTTAAACTTTGGAGTGATAAATTATACACTCTTCGTACTACAGAACCCTTAATGAAACATTCTTCGTACTACAGAACCCTTAATGAAACATAGGACATAAGAAAAACGTGTTTCTTGGCGTTAAATAATTTTAAATAATTATTAGTTCAATCAGTTAGAGCTCATTAGGAGAGGAAACAAAAATTATGCTCAATTATGGGACAAAAGTTTTTTTTTTTTTTTTTTTTTCTTTTAGTTCAATCAGTTAGAAAAGAAAAACAGTTACTATTCTTCTTCCAAAAGAGATTTAATATATACGATGTAATTGAGTTGTTTGATTCATGTATTATTGTATAGGATCCTGTGTAATTTAATTTTCTCATGAAGTTAAGGGAAAAAGAAAAATAAAAAATAAATAAATTGTTATTTTCTTTATTGAAGATTTCTTATTGATTTCAACAAAGAGTCATAATTCAGAGTGATTTAACTAATTAAGAGTTATTTGGGGCTGTATGAATGTTCAGTCAATGCAATCACCTGGCCCTGACTCAGATTTTGTGATGGAAATATTTGCAGATATGCATCACTGGAACAGGCCGAAACAATGGACAAATATGGGATGCACCTGATGGTTCTATCTCATGTCTATCGAGTCAAGGGCCTGAAGGACTTTTGCGAGGTTGAGTTGGCCTTCCGACTGACTGTGGACTCAGTCATCGATGTCTTGCAGCTGGCAAGGCAATGTGACGTGCCGAGACTCTACCTGCAGTGCATGAGGTTACTGTATAAAGAATTTGCTGCAGTTCAGAAAACTGAAGCCTGGTTGTTTCTTCAGAACAACGACCCCTGGTCTGAGTTAGAAATTCTCAAGTTTATGGAAGAAGAGGACATGGTATGTGAGAAAGTTTCTGAAATAATTTTTGAAATATCTGTACAATATTGCATGTCCCCTGGCCGAAAGCATAGTGATGATGGTCGGTCCATAAATTATGGCCAACAAACAAAGTTTCATAATTATCTTATTCCATAGGAATTTTTTTACATATAACTATTTAATATCCTTATAAAAAAAAATCGATCAAGTCGGAGTTGAATCCACTTTTAAGTTTGATATTTGCTGAAATGATTAGGTTTCCAACAGCATTGGCATTCTTTTCTCTCTGACAGGAGCCCTCAAAAACAAAATACAAAATACAACACAACACACTTTGATGAGTAGATGACTTTGTTACTGATTTGGCAGACCAAATAACCTAGCCTTTGCCTTGTTTAGTGCTGACCTTTTACTTTTTGTCCATTCCTTTGGGACCGCGCACACACTCAACTGATGGCTTCGTATGATTCTAATCGCAGAAGCAAAAGAGGCGGAGAAAGTTGAAGGAGCAGAGCGTGTATCTGCAACTGAGCGAGGCGATGGAGTGCCTGCAGCACATCTGCACCGAAGGGTGCACTGATGTTGGTCCGCACAAAGTAAGCAGGGCGACCGACACGCCTAACAAGTTGCCAAAGGAAATGTCCTGCCCAAACTACGCAACCTGTCAAGTCCTTCAGAATCTGATTCGGCACTTGGCCTCGTGTAGCGCCAACCGCTCGGCCTGTCCCCATTGTCGACGCGTGAGGGATCTCCTTCGGCTTCATTCTTCGGTTTGCAGCATTACTGATCGTCAGTGCAGGGTCCCTCTATGCAAGTATGTTGCATTTGACATGACAATTAGTAGCTGTAGTAAGCTTTGTAGTATCGATATATGATTAATATTGATAACTTGCAGGCAATTCAAGCTGAGGATGCAGATGGAGGGTAAAGGTGATGATGGGAGGTGGAGGCTCTTGGCGAAGAAAGTGGCTGCTGTTGGAGTCATGTCCTTGTTAGCTAAGAGAAGGAAACAGGATCTAGTGAACAAGCTATGAGCTAGTTTAGAGAAATAGTGCTGCAATTAGTGTGTGTTTCTCTAAAAGAAAATGCCTTTTTTTTTTTTTTTTGCTGGGTGTGCTTTCATGTCACATAAAATATGTGGACAGTACACATTCTGAAAATGGTTAATTATACTCAGACTCTCCTTAATATTGGGATATATAACTTTATCACCTCCTAATCACTTAGATCTTTCGGACTGCGAAAAAAATATTTTCGTCGGAGCTTTCTTTTCAGTTTTTTTCGGTGAAACCTATTTACTTCTTCTCTCCATATAGAAACAAATGTTATGCTTCTCCGTCGTCCTCCTCAACGGACCCATTTACTAATAGAAATTCAACGGACTCATTTACTAATGTGTTTTTTTAGAATAAACGGTGAGTGTAAGCTCGGACCAAAGGAGCAAACAATACATAGAAATAGAAAAACCGAGAATACAACAAGATAAAATTCTCTATGCGAACACTAAACCAGTAGCTAGCACAGTAAAATGACGGTCACCATCATGATGGCGAGTTGACTATTGTTGTACTGACATACCACCAGTAGAATTTAATTTGAACTTTCAATTTACTGATACGTTTATGCTTCGCACTAAAATTTCTTTTTGACAGTGCAATATGAATAGTTAAAATTGTTAGGAATTTGAAAACTTTTAACAAGGGTTGAACTTGAAATGTTGCTAATCTTATCACAATATGTTAATTTCTTAAAAGTATAAACATTAGAAGTACCAACTTTCACATTCACGTGTACAAGCAAACAATGGAAGTAGAAATGTGCATTCATCGTCAAGGTCCATTTGAAATTATGGATGTAAATAAACATAAGATCCAAACTCCCTTTACAATTTAAAAGTGTCGAATTCGGTTCGGGCCATGCAAAATATTAATTTGAGAACGTTAAAGGCCATAAGATCCCAATCCAACATAAAACCAAAAATAAATAAATTGATTCAGGTTCAGGTTTGATTCATGTTTAGAATTATCTGACTCATTAGACCGAATCCAATAAGACTCTTGTATATGTTTTCGGTGAAAATTTTGAGCTCTTCATTGTTATTGCCATTAAATTACAACAATCTCAAAATTACAATGAAAAAAAAAAATTACAGGGCTCTTCACAAAAAAAGAGAGATTTATACAAAAATAGAAAATAAGAAGAAAGATTTATAAATTCATCTCTTTTTTTAATAAAAGTGGTGGGCTATTCACGTGGCTATGAGGCTCGTTAATATCCGATATAAATGAGAGCAGCATGACGATAACCAATTTGCTAGTTTTTATGAATCACTAGGCAAGTTGAATTGATCTTAGGTATCCCCAAAGGTGTCTTTCATACGGCCTCATGACATCTATTTATAAGTATGAGTTGGGTGGATCATCTGTCTTGTAGATAAAAATGGAATTATACTGTAATCTTCATTTATTCTAATCTGATTTGCTTCAATGAATCTGATCTTGATTTGATCAAGGAAGGATTTGACAGAATTTCTGAGATCTCCAGTTGATTAGATCAGATTTAATTTGGATTGGATTAAATCTGAGATTTCCAATTGATTAAATCAGATTTAATTTAGATTTGATTAGGTCTGAGATCTCTATCTATTTTGATATTTTGTTGTATTCTCTTAAATATTGACGGATGTTGGCCTCCTGCTCATCAATTTTTTCCCGTTAATTTGCCATGTTATTTGATTTTCAGGTATCATTAATTTACATCCACACATGAAACGAAGGGCAGATTTTTGTGCGGGTGATTAAAATATCAGACCAATCAATGTTTGATATTTGATTGAGGATCTACTGATCACCACTCACATGAAAGATAAATATCGCGAGGGCTGATCTTTGAAAGCAAAATCAGAATTGGAATCCAACCAAACTAGCACTTGGCAACATTATGGTGAATCCTAGGGTTTCTGAGCTTTGGAGATGTAGAGACAAAATAAGGAAAAAAAAAAAACAGTGGTGGGTATCTGTCGTTCTCTTGCAATGAAGGTGAGTTGGCAGCCATCGCCAAAGTGGACGCTGGGAGAAAAAACTTGGCCCTACCATTTATAGTGCATGATGTGATCGCAAGGAATTGGGAATTTATAAATGAGCACACCAATGGTCTTAGTGAACACACTCTCATGCATCGGTATCAGTAGCGCTTGAGAATAGTGGTGTGCTGACTTAGAAATTCCCCATGAATGGCAAAGAGAAGGATCAATGGCAAGTTTGGTACGCTTGTGAGAGGGACTGACACGTATGTTTGTAACACTGACATGTTTGATTTTTTGGAGAAATCAAATCATAGCTTCATTGTCTGGGGACATAAAGATTAAAAAAAAAAAAAAAAAAAGGGCAAAAATCAAACTACCACGAACCTTCTAGATTGCCTTTCAATTTTCTTAGAAGTAATATTAGAATTTAGATTAGTAACATTGTTTACGGATAAGCTACAACATATATTATATAGTCCCAATTCTTATTGAAGGTAAGAACTTCATGAAGATGAATTTGCACAAATCTCACTCTGGCATCTCATTCTTCGGAATTTTTTTTTTTTAAAAAGAAAGTTATTAAATTGGAATCTTATCCTTCTTCTTCTTCTTACGAAGAATCGTACGTCATCTGGACTGTCGATGTCCGATGATACTGGAATGATGACAACAAGTGCAATTTTCAGATGATTTATAACTTGTAATTAGGGGCGAGGTTGAGAATAGTTGGGTCTCATCTTGACAGGATCCTGAAAAGTCTTTTTTTGAGCCTGGATAGTCTTTGTAGACGGGTCTCATCTTGATGATTTACAAACTTTTTTTGTTTTTTGTTTTTTTTTTTTTCCCTCCCTTCTCTTTTTCTTTTATTTAGCCTGTATAGTCTTTGTGGACGTGGAAGGTCATGTGTTGCTATATATGGGTCTTCTTACCATGGACCCAAACTCCCAGAACTTAAATAGATGAGCAATTTCTATTTGGTCCAATGACCTTATAAATATATCTGGCCTAAACTGGTGAATTGAGGCAAAGAGGCCTGGTGTCTTATCGCGGGGAGCTTCTATAGGAGCACACTATTTTTCCCAATAAGCCCACTTAATAACGGAGAGTCCAGACACGAGATTTGGAGAATTCTTGGACTCGTTTGGTGAGTGGTGTGACGATATATTGCTATAGAGGAGTCTGGAGGTCAATGCCTAGGATTCTACTGACATGAATTCAAACTTGAGGAGTCGCATTCTTAACATCAGAAACTGAGTTTTATTTAAGGAGTTTTCACATATTTATGCCTTAAATATTTAAAAATTAGAATTTAGTCTCCCAAATCTTTATATTTAAAATTTAATCTCCTAAATCTTTTAAATTCTCACAATTTACTCCTCAGCTATATTTTTTATTTGAATTTTCCGTTATACCCCTAAGTTATTTCACTTTAGTTATTTCTCCTCTCTTCTTCTTCTTATTGGGTTCCTCTCTCCATTCTTCACCTCTCTCTCTTCCCTCCCAATTAATTTCTAAAGTGAAATAACTCAGGAGAACCCAATAAGAAAAGAAAAGAGAGAGATAAGAGAAAAATGGAGAGAGAAACCCAATAAGAAAAAGAAGAGAGGAGGAAGAAGGAAGGGAGGACTAAACTGAAATAACTCAAAAGTATAACGGGAAATTCGGGCCAAAAATAAGGTTGAGGGGGCTAAATTGTAATAATTTACAGGATTTGGTATAGCTACCTATCCGGCCCAGCCCGGGCACGGCACGTCCCCCAAACGGGACGTGCCGTGCCGCCGGCACGGCACGGTTTCCTGGGCCTAGGCCCTGGCTCCGCCGGCAAGGCACGGCAGCCCGTGCCGTGCCCGGGCCGGATTTTTTAGAAATAAATAAATAAATAAATAAATAAAGAGGAAACATATAGCTTCATTTAACTAGATTTAATAAGAAATAATAACAATAAAAATAAATATTATATTTAATCTCATTACATTCATATAATTGCTCTATAAATCTCTTTAGAAGTTATACAAAGCCTGAAGAGAGGGGAGAGAACCATAGCCGTCACCCTCAAGTTATTCTTAATATATTTTCTAGGAGATTTATGAGTTAAAAATTACAAAAAAAAAATTGAAAATACATGAAAATCCTTACAAATTTAAATACTTTTAATCAAGCTTCATTTTCTTCTGGTACAACTTCATTAATCAAGTCTTATTCCCTATCTTCTGCGTCGTACCAATCTTTCAAGCAGACACACATCTCCAATGTGTCCGACGTAATTGAGGTTCTCAAGTCCGTGAGCACTCTACCACCTGCGCTAAAAGCAGACTCCGATACTACAGTAGACACTTGAGGAGTTAGTAAATCAGGGCCATGTTGGAAAGCACGGGATATGTTTTTTCCTGTGATTTCCACCATGCCAAAATATCAAAAGATTCATAATTTTCAGAAGCTGCGTTATCTTCATAGTTAGCTCTCTCTAAATAATAATGTAATTCATTAAAATATGTACTAGTTTGTCTTGTCTTTTTCTGTGAAATACAGATGATATTATTAGATTACGAATTTTCCTAGTAGATAGTTCTTTTGTAGTTTGTATTGGCATACCATACATATCTTCATATGTTTTATACATAATATCTAAACATGTTTTAATATCATTAACTAAATCCCTCACATTATTTTCATAAGACATATTTGTATAAAATAAATCTATTAATATTTCAAATCCATCTAACTTGCAACGGGGATCCACAACAGTTACAAAATATAATAAGTATGGAAAATCTTTAAAATATTTATTAAATTTAATTTTCATATGTTCAACAATACTTTTAAGTATAGAGTGATTTCTACATTTATTAAAAACCGAACTAATTTCGGTTAGATATTATAATGCAACGTGTGTAGTTGGGTAATAACTTCCTAACAGTGCTCTAGATGCATTTTCAAATTTACCTAAAAACTTAGAAATGCAATGCAACTGGTGTCAGTCATTATTATCTAAACTATACATTGGTGACTCCATTTCATTAAAAGTATTTATTACATTTTTATACTGAATAGTTATGTTTAACATTTTATATGTAGAATTCCACCTTGTTCTAACATTAGTACAATTCTAGGTGATATTTTTATATTTTTACATATTTGTTTAAATGCTTGTCTTCTTGGCCCACTATCTTTAATAAAAAGTAATGTATAGCTAAGTTTCATTAGTGAATCATTTACTATTTTTAATCCATCTTGAACGCATAAGTTTAGTATGTGGCAAATACACCTAACGTGGAATAATTTTCCATCTAGAATTGGTTTTGTCATACTTTTAAGAATTCTGATTGCGGCCGTATTTTCAAAATTATTATCCAAAAAAATGGTAAATATTTTTGTATCTATTCCAAAATCTGAAAAAACACTTAGAAGGGATTGTGATAAATTATGTGCATTGCGAAGAAATTCAAATACCCTAAACCTTATTATTCTTTTATGTATGCACCATTCTTAATCTATATAGTGTGCTGCTATGCATAAATAATTAGTCATATTTTTAGTTTCCCAACAATCTGCAGTTATAGCAACTCTAAAATTAAAGAAGTAAAAATAGCTATTAAAGTGTCCCTCTGCTCTTTATATAGTTTGAACATGTCAGATGTACATGTTGAACGTGGGACTTTTTTATATTCGTCAGTAAATGCTGATTTATAAAATCTTTCAAATTTGCGATTTTCCGAAAAAGTAAATAATTGTTCGTCGTGTATTATAAATCTTGCTAAATGTTCTCTTATTTTAATTGAATCATATTTACGTATACCTAATGATCCACCAAATGTGCTTATTTGTGTTTGATGTGGTACATTTGGTGGGTGATTTTTTCCTAAGTGTCTTTTAAGATGACCCGTTCCTCTATCTAAAGCAAAAGAATAAATTTTATGACAGTGTTTACATTTAGCTTTCCTAACATTGTTTTGTATTATTTTTTTAAAATGTTTCCATATGTCCGATCTAACAGGCCTAGTAGATGTGGTAGTTTGTGTTTCGGGTATGGTTGTATCAGTTAGTTTTTCCTCAGATACAGAAAATGGTACTTGAGGAGGTTGTTCTAAGAGTTGACATAAATTTTGATATTCTTCATCAGTTAAAAATGGAGTAAAACAACCCGTGGTTTGAGAGCAAGAAGTGCCAGACGGGTGTGGATCCATTTTAATAAAATCCCAAAAAAACAAATTAAAATTCTCAAAAAAACTTTATATTATAAATACATGTTAACCGGTGAACTATTTGAGAGAGAGAGTGAAATATCTAGCTAGAGAGATGAAACTGGTCTCGGCTCGGGCTGTGCTCGAGCCGAGGTGCCGGGCACGTGCTAGGCCGGGCGTGCCCAACGGGCCGCCCGACCCGATAAACGGCTCTAGGACTTGGGGACTAAATTATAAATATGAAGATTTGGGAGAGAGACAAATATGTAAAAATCCCTTCATTTAATCTGTAGACGACATCTCGACCATTTTTAACAACTGAGCATCCTTCTACACTCGTATATTATGTAAGCATTTGTCCATGACAATCGTTTGATTTTGATAAATGTATATATGTTGTAAGGCTTCCAACGCGAAGCTGGGTACTATTCTCTTGGGACAATAATACTGAGAGTTTCTAGATGGGCACAGCATATTTCCTAGTGAGCCCACTTAAAAGATCATTTTATTTACCACTTTGCCATTATTTTTTTTGGTCAAAAAATGCCCTTCCCTCACCCTCACTCTCACCCTCCCCGCTCGCCGCCGCCGCCCTCACCCTCGCCGCTAGCCGCCGCCCTCGCCCTCGCTCTCTCCGCTCGCCGCCGCCGCCCTCACCCTCGCCGCTAGCCGTCGCCCTCGCCCTCCCGGCTCGTCGCCGCCGCCCTCACCCTCTCCCCGTTCGGAGTATCCAGCCCGGACAGAGAGCCTCTGTCCGAGGTATCCAGCCCGGACAGAGAGAGTCTCCGTCCGGGCTGGATACTCCGGACGGGAGAGAGAGGGAGATGTGAGGGTAATTTGGGGAAATATGTGTGCTCACTAGGAAAAAATAAGGTTTTTGAAAAGTGAAGATGTGCGCACTAGGAAAAATGGGCTCACTAGGAAAAATCCAGTGCCCATCTAGAAATTCCCATAATACTAATATGAACAATTTAACTTTTTGTCAGTTTTTGTAACTTGTAGTATATCTTGTTGTCTACTCTCATATTGTCAAAATTCTGTAACGTTTTAGTCCTTTTGTCCTAGCAAGGAGGGGAGTTTCCAAATGAGCACACCATTATTTTTTCCAGTGAACCTACTTTTTAAATATTGTCCAGACTAAAAATACAATTGATAGTGGGCTCACTAGGAAAGATGGTATGCTCCTTGGGAAACTCCCAGCAAGGAGTGGTGCCCCGCAAAAGCCTAAGTAAAATTTGTGATAATTTTCTATATATCGTATCAAAATTAACTACAAATAAGTTATGATATACGAAGAAGAGTTAGGTCTTTGAGGTTACTTTCTAGATTAACACTAGGATGGGATTATTATTTTTTAATTAGTATTTTTTTATATATAAAATTTATGTGGTTTAGCTGCTCTCTATTGTCGCCATTGTGCATTTGCGTTCTCTTGTCGATATTGGGCTTTCCCGTTGTCATCGTTTAAGAAAAAAAGTAAAGGCCCGTCTCATTACCATCCAGCCCACTCGCTCGTCAATAATAAAGCCTATACCCGAGCCCATGAAAAAATTTTAGTTATTCATCCGTTCATCAAAGCTTCAACGCAGATCTTACATTGATCAAAATACAAAAACCTATAGCTTGCAAAAAGAAAAACTAAATCCAAATCCATTTACTCCCTAGAATCTCAAAGCTCATCCCTAACGGATGCTTCCTCCCCAGTAGGATTGGGGGATGTTTTGATCGGATAGGAAGCCTCCATAGCGATGCCGCAGAGGCCAACCTCGTCCTCGATCGCCCGTGCCATCCTCATGTAGCCCTTCTCTCCCCAACTCGACCCCCATGAGTTCTTCACGATCCAGTACTTAGTCCCATCGCGTGTGGTGCCGTATCCTACTGCAGCAACACCATGGTCCAGTTCGTACCCGCATGGACCCGTAAACACACCCTACAGAAGAAATTTCAATAAAAAAAATTGAAATATATATATATAGAGAGAGAATGGAAATGAGCTGACAGCTCACGCAAGTTATCTGAGTTGCAGTTCATTTCTACTATCTCCAATAATAATTTAATTTTTTTTTTTTTGAATTATGATTTCGACCCCCTAAGGTTGACTCATATCTAATTTTTTGGGTTTTAGTTTTGATTTGGTTCTTCATCAAGTTAACACAAAATTAACGGTTTTCAATGAATAAAACATTTTGTATGCACTTGATGAAAGGGTAAATGAACTCCAAAATTTATGAAATTTAATCCGAAAGAAATTAAGGAAGTAGAGATAGTAATTGTTAAAAATAATTGAAGAAAAATCATTGATCATTATAATTTTACCGCTAGCTCACGTAACTTTTCCTGAGCTGACAGCTCACCTACAGTGTATATATATATATATATATATATATATATATATATATATATATATATATATATATATATATATATATATATATATATATATATATTGCAAAAGTATATCAAAAATGTCTACAAGTCTACAGAGATATCCTTAAATTTTAATATAGAGTGTGTACATATATGATCCAAACCGTTAATTATGATTTATACTATTTAAATAATGATATATAAAAAACCATACATTTTCGATAAAATTTGGCCATATATTGTTAAATACAAAAATGAACAGTTTTGGTTCGGATCTTCCACATGGATGCTGTTTAATGAGATTTGACGAAGACTTTATAGGCAACTACCAATATAGAGAGGCACACACACAATTGTGATTAATTTAGATTAGAAACGAACCTCGGAGTAGAATTGGAATGCCAAGCCACCTGCATCAATCGACACAGATACGGGCTGGTTTGCTAAGACTTTCATCAATGCGTGCTCATCGGCCGGAACATTTTGGTACCCGTCAATAGTCACAACGGGGGTATTTTCCTGCAAATTATTTTCATTTAATCATATATAATAAACACATTTTTTTTTTTTTTTGGAATTATAAGGAACTAAAAATAAAATTTTGGTAATTTAATTAGGGTTAATTACAGTCAGACCCCCTGTAGTATTAGGAATGTGTCACTTAACACCCGTGAAGTTTGAAACTCTCAAAAAACCCCCTTAACTTAGTTATTTTCACTCTCCTTTTCTATTAAAGTGCACTTTTGTCCCTTAAAATTCCTATTCTATCCTGATTTCTCAAATTCCTGTTGTTGGTTAAAAGGAGGGATAGGGATAGAATAGGAATTTGAGAGACAAGAGTGCACTTTAGTAAAAAATGAGAGTGAAAATAACTAAGTTCAGGGTTTTTTTTGAGAGTTTCAAACTTCAGGGGTGTTAAGTGACACACACCCAATACTACAGGGGGTCTGACTGTAATTAATCCATTTAATTATTTACCTCAGAAGCACAATTTCCCTGTTTGGCCATATAAGGATACGCATCATCGGAAGTTAGCCCGCCACTGTTCTTGACAAACTCGAATGCGTCCTCTATCAGCCCGCGGTGGCACCCCTCGTTCTCGCCTTCGGTGTCGCAGTCGATTAGTTGTTGCTCCGACAATGAGACGAGCTCGCCCGTCTTGATTTGATTGATTCCCTCCACTGCTGCCACCGTTGCAAACGCCCAGCAGCTTCCTAAATATTTACTAGTTAGAAGTGAGGATCGACAGGTTTAAGGGTTAATTTTTGATTCATCCTTAGAAAAATAAATTTTTTATTTTTAATTCAAAATTTTAAATTTGTGATCTGCCTATTATCATTTTATTATAGAATAGTATTCAAAATTTTAGCTCAACAAAGTCGCAAGAATTTGGCTCACCACAATGTCCTTGGTTTTTGACTTCGGCCACCGCGCCCTTCGCCCTCCAGTCGACCGAGGCGGGAAGTCCTTCGACGCCTTCGTAGACGAAGGCCCCGGTGTCCTTTCGGCTGCCCCGCTTCGACCGTAGCTCGTAAATCTTCGATCCAGCGTAGTAGGCATTTCGGAACTCCTCGCTGGTCATGTCACCGAACTTGTTGAGTGCGAGCTTGTACGGCTCGTACTGCTTCTGGTTGAATTCGTGGATGAACTTGACGTTCTCCTTGAACACACCGAACCTCTCGTGCTTGTCGTCGAGGTCCCTAGACAGCGTGTGATGGCTGCGCCACCTCTCGTACAGGCTCCACAGGCTCTCCTCCGACGCCAAGTCATGCTCGTTGAAGGGGATGCTTTGGGCTAGCGTTAACCAAGCTACTGCCAATGCCGATGCAAGCAATAAAGACTTGCCCATTTTGACTGCTACGAGAGAGTGAGAAATGCGAGGGATTTATAGAGTGGGGAGAGTTTTGTTGACGCAAGCGAAGGGGATGGGCGAGAGTTTGGAGTTTCTTGTGGGTAACATCAGTTTAATTTAAAAAAGAAAGGAAAAAAAAATGCAGTGATGGGAAAATTGGAAATGGTGTTGTTAAGGAATCTCTCGTGGAAGGGCTAGGGGATTTGTATGCCCACCTACTTGACTTTGCGTGTTTACGTGTTTCCTGCACTCTAAGGGCCAGGGTTAGGGGATCATTCAGTACGGGAATTTCTAAACGAGCACACCACTGGTCATAATCAGGCATTAGTCCCCATTAATCTCCAATTAGTTTTAACCGTTTTTGGAGATTAATTCCTAACTAGGGCTTATTTAAAAAAATAAGCTCGCAAAATAAAGTGACAAATTTGTAATTTTTTACAAATTTAGAAGGTGTGTTCACAAAACCAGTGGTGTACTTAAGGCTGGGCATCGGTTGGTATAGTTTGGGTTTGGACAGAAAAATCCCAACTGAAAACCGAACTGAATTTCCAAACCCAAAATCGAAACTGACCGAAATCCATTAAGAACCGAAACTGAAAATTTGGCTTGGTCGGAAAATTTGGTTTTCTAGGCAAGGATCAAATTAAACAAAATTAGGGCATGAGATCAAGTTACGAGGAAGCAGATGAGGCATTCTTCCATATATCGCTGGTAGCAAGTTGGGGGTCGTTAAGCGCCAGCTTTCATGCAAGGATGAGCTTCCGCAGCTTCTTCCGGTCCATGTCAGACGACTGCCGGATGAGCATCTGCAGCCACGTGAGCTACTCCGCCACCGCCCGTCCGCAACTCCCGCACATCTTGTTCCCCATTGCCGCCGCTCCTCCTCTCCCCTGTTGAGGAGGGGAGAGAGATAGAGAGGGGATAAAGAGAAGAAGAAAAAAAAAAAAAAGATTTCGAATGTAATTATTCGTTTTTTTAACTATTCGGTTAAAAAATCTTTTTGGTCCGTTTCGAATAATAAAAGATATTTATAGCGGTTCGATTTTTTCGGTCGGTTTCGGTTGGCGCTAACGTCACCCAAATCCAATCCAATACCCGAATTAAATTTCGTTTTTTCACCCGAATCGAATTGAAAACTGAACTAACCGAATCGATCGATCAGTTCAGTTCCGTTCGGTTTTGCGGTTTGGATCGGTTTTTTGGGTTCTGCTCAGCACTTGTGCTCATTTAGAAACTCCCTTCATTATGGATTAAAATTCTCTCTGATATCATTACACTAAGCAGGTGATGGTCTACTTCGTCAACCATGAGAGTTTACTTGTGAAAACAATTATAGTCAGATTAATCATTAAATTAGAATATATATACTTTCCTTAAGAAAGGAGGAGATATCGTGTATGTTATTTCTTATCAAATTGTATTGACTCATGTGGATAATATGCGGTGACGATTGTTTAGATGTTGTTTAGATGTATCAAGTAGAATAAAATAATTAATCCAACTTAATTCTATACTTGTTTTGTTGAGTGAAGTGTGATAGCTTAACTAATCTCCTAAATTTAGAATTAATTAATTCCACCTACATCCCTAAGATTAATAGTCCTTCATTCTTATTCCTGTAAATTTGTACATCACTTGGACATTTTTATGTCCATATTATTTGCGTCTAGATACAAAATTTATCTTTTTATCACTCAAAACTATCTTAGTTTTTTTTATGCTCAATTTAAAATGAAAAAATAAATACAAGATTACTTGGTAATTCCATAATGATTATTTTTATTTTAAAAAAAATACAAAGCGCTAAATTATATCTATACTCCTAGCCTTTCCAACTTCATCAGTCTCTCACCTGCCAAGCACGCTATTGAAGATTCAAGTGCCACTTAAGGGACTTGATAGCTCCAAGTAACTGGCGAGGGTGGCCCCAAACAAAGAAACTCCACGTTAATCAACCAAAACTTGATTACTATTATAATTATAGATTAATTACACTCAAATTCCTGTAGTATGCAGTGTAGGGTGTATAACTTGTTACTTTTAAAGTTTAAAACTTTCACTTAGACTTCTGAACCGCAGAAAAAAACTGACAGGAAAGCTTAAACAAAAATATTTTTTCGACATTCCAGAAGGTCTAAGTAAAAATTTAAAACTTTATAAGTGATAAATTATACACTCTCATTCTACATATAGAATCTGAGTATCTGAGTGTAATTAATCTTATAATTATTTATTTTGAAGAGAGAGGAAAGCATTAGTTTTGCCTTTTGTTTCCGAGCTTTTTTAATCTCTTTTCTTGAGTTTGCGTGTTCGCAACTTTAGTTATACGTTGGCTTGTGGCTTGGAGTCTTATTTTAGGCCCATTTAAAATAAAAAGTACAGGGCCTCGTGGATAGAAAGCCTAAACCAAAACCCAGAGCCCTAATCGAAGTTATTATGCCCAAATCAAAACCCAGAGCCCTAGTCGAAATTATTATGCGTTCATAACCTGAAGCCCTTGCGAGTTCTTTTATGTTCTCTCTCTCGCCTGAGTCGCCTCGTTCTCTCTCCGCGGATATCAATGGCAGCATCATTTCTCCAAAAACTCCTCAAGAAACCCTTGCCCTCTCCTCCACTGAGAATCCTCACATCCCTCATCAAAACCCAAAGCCGAAGCCCCCCGATTTCTCCATTCGTCTACCAAAACTCAGAGCCAAACCCGAACCCTAACCCGAACCCTATTCCGATTTACCCCTCTTTTCCCCATTGCTTCGCCCTCAAGCCCATTTACCTTCATGATCTTGATCAATCCGACGGCGAGGTGGGCTTCGACGGCGGCGACGGTGCCGAGGTGTGGGCGGACAGCGTGAAGAAGAAGAGAAAGAGGAAGATGAACAAGCACAAGCTCAGGAAGCTCAGGAGGAAGCTAAGGCGCAAGACCAAGGTTTGAGGTGGGTCTCTCTCTCTCTCTCTCTCTCTCTCTCTCTCTCTCTCTCTCTCTACGTCTTTGAATATGTTGAGTGGTTTAGGGCTTGCATTTCAAGAAATGTTTCACTTTTGAGTTGTATTTGTGGATAGCGTGAAATAGGGATGGTAATGGACTTCCACGGGCCAAATTTTGGCCCACCCTATACAAAATCTTGAATTAAAAATGAAAATTTCATTTGTCTAATTCAAAATTTTGTATAGGATTGGCCAAAATTTGGCCTGTGAACGCACCCAATACCATCCCTAGCGTGAAATTATGATTTGCCCCAATAAATTTGTTTAAATTTCGTTTTTTTAAGTCCACTTGTAAGGGTGTCTAGCATTTGATGGTACTATAATGTGGGGATGAATTTGATCTAATTTTCCAAAAGCAGGGACTTTTGAGCGAAATGCAATGCTTGCTTGACAAGTTGTTATAGGTAACACTCCTTACAAAACTTGGATTGGACCATTTGGCTGGCCTATTTAACATTACAATGTAACAAACTCGTTGAACATATTTTTAAAACTGGAATATGATCATTTGGCGGACTGGACAAGTCTTCCTTTGAAGCAATTCCCATCCTCATCAACTATGTGTACTACTGATTGGTCTTCCATTGGACTAGCACATACTTCTCTTTGGTCTTTTTCCCCATTGTCTGTTAGGATTTTGGTTGCAAGAGCTTAAATTGGACAACTGATAAGGTACATTTACTATGTTTATGGCAAGCTCCTGTCTTGTCTAGTCTTGCTTATCGAAAACTTTAGAGAAAACTAAGAACGTAGATGGACCAATCCGTTCTATAAAAACTTTTTTTTGAAGCTGGACCAAAAACTTTTATTGGAAGCCAGTTAGATATAGTTTTGAAATCAATATAGAATCATATTTCATTGGAAAACTCATATATGATGATTATTTTAATGACACATTAGGGTTCTAAGACTCATAACCTAACTGTTCAAGCTATCTCAGTATCTTGTGACCAGTGTGCAAAACCCAATTTTATAATGCGCTAATTCCGAGGGCGAGTAGTGAGTACTCGGAAAATTCGGCGAGTAGTGAGTACTCGGAAAATTCAGCGACTATTCGGATTACTCGTTAAAAATTCAGAATAATATGTGTGTGTACAATAATATGTAATACAAAATTTGCAATTATCAATTAGTGTTTACAAATTTGAAGTTTTAATAACCTTTTTTTTTTTTTTTAATTTTGTCTACATGTGAAAACCAATAACATTATAACAATACTCAAATTGTTGGAATTTTTTTTCTACTGACAACATTTCAACTCAATAGATTGAAACGGGTAACGGCTATATTTTTACTAAATTTTCTTTTATTTTTTTGTAATTATCTTGTAAATTTATTGTAATTTTGACTAAATTTTATCTTAATAAATTTCATGTTAGACTGGATTATATATATATATATATATATATATATATATATATATATATATATATATATATATATATATATATATATATATATATATATATATATATATATATATGCATTCTAAAGTACTTGTTTTTTTTTTTGTATTTGACACTTTTAGATAGTTTACATTGCATTTTTATTAGGGTTAGGGGGGTAACTTGGATAAATATTACACAAATAAGCTCAGCTTTTTAATAGTACATCAGTTCTGAAATCGAGCTCTAATTCTCTGTATGTGATATTAATATACCATGTGAACGAGTTCGAGTTACAAGTGTTTGACCCAACTAGAACTTAAAATATAATAAGTGTCAGATCATGTATGTCTTCCAAAATGCATTACTTGAATAAGTAAATAACCACTCGACCGAGCTAGCCGAGTACTCGATAGAATACTCGGTTGAGTTAGAGCACTCGATCGAGTTGACGTAGTACTCATTTTGTCTGAGTTATTGAGCAATTTTCTTCATCTCGGTGTGTTCCATGTCCAAGTCCGAATACTCGGACGAGTACTCGGATGAGTTTTTTGGGTTTTAGAACATTGCTTGTGACAGTGATACGATAAATCTTGCTTGCTCAGTTGCCCCATCAAATTTCGTATTGCAAGCGGACCAATAAGAAGAACTTTTAAAAAATAAGCTAGTGTTAAAGCTGCAGAAGCAGTTAATAAGTTTATAGATGAAGACGCAAGTGATAGCTAGCAGATGAGGGGTTTGGAATGATGAAGTCCTTGAGTTGCGACATTGAAACATGGGCATAAGGAAGATACCAACCAAAAGCTTTTCATTTTGAAATCAAGATCATTAAAAACTTCGCCACCCAACTCATTTGTATTCAACTTAGTTTCAACTAAATTCAATGCAAGATTTTTTTAGGATCAACTCAAATTATTTTGCTGGTTCAAATTTCAACTTGTACTTTGATCCGAAGTTGTGCTCGAATTTAGGTTCTAGATTGGTTCAATCTCGTGTGTAAATTTGTATTCTCAAGTTATATTATATGAGACACCATATCTAGCACGAGACTTTTTTATGGTGTCATTATGGTTTTGCTTGTATTTTTCAAAATTTTTAGTATGTTTGTGAGTCATTTCCTAATACACTCATGTCGACGTGTCCATGCAATGAGTTGTTCTTGACCAGACTCTAGTGTTGTCTCCATCTATGACATTAGATGTAGCTTGTCTCTGGCCTTGTCTCAAAGTCTTCCTCTTGCTCTGACACTTGTTCTGGATCAAATATTGGTCTTTATTTTAGCTCGGGCTATGAAATAGTAACTATCTTAATATTTAGTGCAAATTTTGGTGTTTAAGTTGGCTGGGATCGGGGATCAAACCATGATAGAAGATAATTGGATGTTGAAGAAATGTAAGCTTCAATTGGAGGTGGTGGATCAAGATATCTTCTCCTTTTGGGTCCAACTGAAGAGACAGTTTCCTTTGGATTGGTTGACTTATTTTATTTATTTTAGATAATTTTATTTTATTTATTTTATTGGCACATGTTATGAACTTAGAGATAAATATGTTTAAGAGGAATGTATGACTCTTTATTCAATTAATGAAGAATGATTATGAAAGTTGTTTCGTATGAGAAATCCTAGGCATGTGATGTGTTTTGAAACTTTTTGCGAGTTATTTGTATGAAATGGACGTGTGATTCGTCTTAGTGTGGTGTCTAACTTTATCTTTTTGTTATTTTATCAAACTTTAACCTTTGTTCTTCTCCGAATCTTCTCAAATCCCCATCGTAAACCGTTATGTCAAGTTCTTTTTTCAAATAGGGAGCTTGATGCCTTGAGCTCTGTTGATTTCCAGCAACGGTTCAAGTCGAGCCTATGAAGTAATTGATAATTATCAGTCCTTTTTTTTTAACTTCATATAATGTTTCCTTAGACATCTCCAAGGCATTTAAAATTGGAATGCTTCTCACAAATTTCTGGATTTACCACTTTGACTTGCCTGCTGAAAAGTTATTCTGTAATGTCAACCTAGTCCTCTATGGTAAATCAGTATGCAATCTATCTATAATTTACCTTAGAATCTTAGATTTCTGTTCTTTGAAACAAGTTACACAAGCCTTTTGATTGGTAATGAGGTTATATGCAGACCTTTATTACACAAACATTATGAACTTATAGGAGACTCTAGGCCGTTTAAACATTATGAACCCAGAGCACGCCTACATTAAAATGCTCGACTTAGGTAGAACTTGTTTGATCCAAACTCATTTATCCCATTACTACAGCTGCTGCCAAGTTCATCTGGGTAACCGGGACTCCAGATTGTTTGTTCAGTTCTCTAAGAAAACCACGAGATATAAACTTAAGGTTGGTTCATATTAGAGTTTGATATCTGAAACTTGGAGATATTCACTTGGAGCCAACTAACAGTTTTTAGACATGTAGGTTTATCAGTGAGCTTGTGCGTTTTCATGATGGTTTTTGAAATCAGGTAATGCTGTTGGGTTTAGGAATTTGAGGAAACTATTTCAACTGCATAGCTGCTGAAAATACCAGGGAAAACTGTTGCAGACTTCGATAATGATTGGAGGGAGCAGCAAACAGAAACTGAAACAGAAATTACACAGAGAAAAGAAGACTGAAAGTAAAAAGAGAAAGAAGATGGAAAAGAGTATCTTCAGAGAACTTCAACCGATTTTATTCTTTGCAGTACTAACAATTCACTGGATGCACTGGCTTATCTCTACAGATCCTCAAAATCTGTCTTCTGAGTGGGTTCAAATTTGTATTATACCTAAACAGAGTACTACTAAGGGTACTTCGTTTGAACACCCGCACAACTCTTGAGGCAGTAAATAGGGGAACCTTTTTAGAATTGAGTCAACTTTGCAAAACCCCCAAATGTCACCTCTGGTGTTGTGGGTACTCTGGCCTCTAGGGGTTACTGGAAGCATGCTCCGCAAAGTGACACATTCAGAAACAGCAAAGTAAAATACAAGCAACTAAACTACTTCTGAATGGACTGGGTACTCAAAGCATTTCCCCCTAAAGTGAGCAAATAAACTATGAGCAAATTAATATGTGAACAAATAAACTGCTACCAACATCTTCAATATCAACGTAGCCTTTATTCCAAAATATTGTGGTTGGCTACATGGATCCCATTTAGCTTAGTTAAGGGCCACATCCATATTTAAGTTCACCACTCTCATAACCTTTTAAATTGCTTCAATTCATGTTTGTCATCTTTGTCTATATTACACGAATACTTCTATCAACAAAATGTGTGGTATTAATACGTGCGTATCAACTATGCATTTGTTTATATTTTTTTGAAAACTTCACAAATCAGCTTATTTTGTTGTCTCGGTGTCATTGTATCTATATAACATGTTCGTTTACACCTATCTCTAGTCTTAGTTCCATGAATTACGATTTTCCTACTTTTCCTAATTGGTGCCCATAATGGTGACATTGCATTTGCCCAAATCATCTTATCTTCAATTGGAATAGCTTCTAACTTCTTGCGGCGCAGTCATTTTTTATTCTCTCTTAATTTATTAGCACTAATTCATCTAAGTATTCTCACCTCTGCCACTTATTTTTTGAATATGGATTTCTTAATTGTCTAATATTCAAAGCTACAAACCATTAAACGTCTTGTAGCCATCCTATAGAATATCCCCTTCAACTTCAATGGTACTTTATGATCACATAAAAGATTGAAAACACTTCTCAATTTTAATCATCTTGCTTTGATTTTGTGTTTCATCTTTTTCAGTTTCACAATCTTCATGTGTGATTGATATTAAATATTGAAATTGGCTTATATGGTATATAAAATCAAGAAAAGTTGTTGGTCCAGATGAGATTCTTATTGAGGTATGGAGATACTTAGGAGAGATGCGTGTGAGGTGGTTGACTGATTTTTTCAATAAGATTTGGCAAACTAAGAAAATGCCAAATGAATAGAGAAAAAGTATCATAGTACCTTTATAGAAGAACAAGGGCGATATTCAGAATCGTTTTAACTACTATGGAATAAAACTCATGTGTCGCACCATGAAGTTTTGAAAAATGGTAATTGAATATAAATTGAGACAGATTGTTAAAATATCGAAGAGCTAGTTGGATTCATGTCGAGGTGATCAACGACAAAAACTATTCATTTACTTTGTCAACTTAAGCGATTCCGAGAGAGAAATAGAGATTTGCGTATGGTCTTTATGGATTTCGAGAAAGCCTATGATAGAGTACCATGAAAGGTGATTTGGTGGACATTGATAAAGAAATGAGTTCCATTAAGTATATTGACATAATTAAGCATATGTATGATGGAGTAGTCACGAATGTCAGAATTTGGAGTGGCCTAACAGGTGATTTTTCAATCACAATTGGATTTTACTAAGGATCTGTATTGAGTCCGTTCTTATATATCATAGTGATGGATGAGCTTACTAGAACTATTCAGAATGAAATATCTTGGTGTATGCTATTTGTTGATGATATTATTTTAGTTGATGAGGCGAGAGCATGGGTAGATGTTAAGCTAGAGTTATGAAGACAAACATTAGAATTTAGATGTTTTAGATTGAGTAGATCCAAAATAGAGTGTATGGAGTATAAATTTCTGCAAATGATGGACTCTAGATTATAGTGCTGTGACATTGGACATGTAAGAGATATAAATAAGCAGTCAGTTTAGATATTTGTGTTCTATTATTTAAAATGATGGAGAGATCGATAGTGATGTCAACCATATAATTCAAGTTTGTTGGTTGAAATGAAGGAATTCAATGGGAGTTTTACGTGGCCCATTCCGTTAAAACTGAAAGGAAATTTTTATAGGATTGCTATTCGGATAACTTTATTATATGGCACGGAATACTAGACTGTAAAGAAATATCATTAACATAATATAAGTATAGTAGAGATGCATTGTTTTGCTGGATGTGCGGCAACAGGAGAGATAAAGTGAAAAATGAAGATATTCATGCTAAGGTAGGTGTAATCCCAAGAGAATATACGAGAAAATCGCTTATGATGGTTTGGTCATGTGCGACATAGATTTACAAATGCACAAGTTTAACGAGAGGAGCTTATAAGTGTAGGACAAGTTAAAAGAGCGAAGGAAAGATAAAAAAAAAAAGAAGGATGGAGGTAATATGAAAAGACACGGATTTAGAGATTTAAATGAGGACATATACTCGATGGGAATGAATGGAGAAGGATTATCAATGTTATCGTATGTGGACTTAAAATGCACGTAGAATTAAGAAATCGTCATGTTTATGTGGACATGGCAATTAATCATTATATGCGCCCGCATAACCCGTATAATCCACATTCGGATTTACTTTCTTTATGGTTCTAAACCCGAGAAAAAAAGTTGACCCACTCTCTTAAACCCCTTTGCTAAGCTCCTAGGGCATCCAAATCAAATTTCCGATCAATTCTCAATTTCACGATCTCTCACCTATCTCGCTCTTGTCTCCGGTCTTTGATCAATCCCCTATTCGTCGCCTCCGATCATCTTTCGCCTCATGTCACCTCCTATCGTCTCTCACCTCCCAATCATTAGCCGCATGCGACTCTCTCCCTCTGTCTTCTCTTCAATTTTTTATTGTCGATCCTAATCCGATTCTCTAACCACATCCATGCCCAATTCTCTCTCCCTCTCTTCTCTTCAATTTTGATCATCGATTAGCCTGACTCTAATTTGAATCTGGTCGCCACACCCTATCCCGACTCTCTTCTCTTCAATTTTCGATCACCAACTCTCTCTCCTCTTCAATTCTCGATTTTTTCTTCAATTTCTTATCATTCTCTTCAATCTCAATTGAATCTAGTACGCTCGACTCCAGCCAAGTTCTCAGGTAAACAATTACGTGTTGATTGTATGGTCACTGGGAAGATACTTTATCTCTTCAATCTCGATGAAGATTAATTTGATTAATCTTTTTAAGATTAGTGTGGTATTTAATTTTTGATTAATGTTTTAATTTTTTTTTGAGATTAGTTGATTCAGTTTACTGGGAACTTTTGATAGTTCACTATGAACCTGTTAATTTTTTTGGATTTTTTTGAGATTAGTTCACCATGAACTTGTAATAGTGTGGTGTTTATTTTTTGTTATTAAGTGAAATAGTAATTAGGTGACTAGGTGTTTTTTTGTTATCAAAGAGAAATCATAACATTCAATGAACACTATGGGGAAGAAACAAATGTACACAAAAGAAAAATTATCAAATTGAACACCGTGAACAGGTTTAGGTTAGGTGATTCGGTGATTATCTATTTTTTATGCTTTTTCCTAATATTCTTGAATTTTTTAGCATTAAATATATGATTTTTAAGTATTAGTATATTAATATATATATTAAAATATTAATATTTCACATAATTTCGTGTAATCCGTTTAATCTCTGTGGAATCCGCTTATGCATTATGCACTTCTGAGCTGCACGCATAATGAAAACGCATTTTAAAACATTGGTCGACCCTCCCGGTATAAAACCAAATTGATTTTCCAATAAAAAAGTTTCTTTTCTTAGTCTTTACTCAATAACTCTCTTCAAAAGTTTCATATCATGGTTCATGAGTTTAATTCCACGATAGTTTGAACTTTGAACAAATTTAAATATCAAATTTTTTTTCTATAGGTACTAAAATGCTAATCCTCAATTCATTGCGCATTTTTCAGTTCCATAATTTTGTTGAACAATTTAGCTAACCATGTACATTATATCTTGTAAACTCTTCCAAACTTCAAGAGAATATCATTGGACCCTACAACTCTCTCACTTTTAATCTTCTTTAAAGAATATTTGATCTCACTTATCCTAATTGTACAACAATACTTATATTTCCTACAATGAATATCCAGTAGATTTAGCTTTGTGCTCTCCCATACTATCCTCATAAACTACTACCAAAGGACTAAAGTGGAGTATTGACTTTCCAATCTCAGGCCGCCTCTTACTCTGGAATTTCTCTTTCTTGTGCAAATAGGCCTAACAATCAGGTTCCTCATATTTAAGATACTTCTTTTAGAAAGCCTGAAATGTCTCACATAAATACCTAAATGTTGCTAAAAGTTGCAAAATGAAAATAAACACAAAAATATCCAACCCCCTTCAATGGAGATTGAAAATCTGCACTTGTTTCACCACTCTGGGATGAATTCTTAGACTCTATCAAGTTCATGTCATTGTGATCTATGCTTTCTCTACCTCAGATATTTTGAATGAACTGGTGGAGACTAGTAGAGTACAACTCCATTTTGAGATTTCACTTTCTAGTTTCCTCAGCAATTTTTTTTCCTGATTCATCTGATTGTGTCTTTCCATCTTTATAATTTCAAGGAATTATCCTGGAGAGTTCTAAAGAAGAATGTCCTCACGAAGACAAAAAAAAGGGAGAAGACACCATCGGTTGAGGATTACCCGCTATATTCTCTTTCTTATGGTCAACTCAAAGTGTTATAAGTTCCTTCCAGAAGCCATCCTTCATGTTTACGTTATTAATTGTTTGCAATGGTATTTCAGATCTATTTAAATGCAAACTTGAGCATAATTTGATCTTGTGTATCATAATGTGGTCAAAGGCTTACCAAGAGATCAAAGAACCTCAGCATGAAAAAATAAAAAAGAGAAGCTGATAAATATAACCTGTTGGAATGCCCCAGTGCAGTGAGGGAATCACTTGAGTCTGAAGGTGAAATCCTTGAAACCTGTATGATGAAGAGTTTCTAAAATCAGACTTTAACAAATTGTCTTCTGTCTAGAAATGCACAACTAGGTCACATTTATTGAGGATGCAATTGACAAAAATAGTAAACCGATCCTTGACAAGTTTTTTTGTTCTCAATGAGCAGGCTAGGTTTTGATAGGTACTTTCTGAACAATCAAGGGGAAGAAAGGATAAGACATTTAGAAATCTCTGAAAAAATATAAATGGACATCATTCACCTGAAGCCTAAATATTTGTCCTCCATGACTAGGAGGATAGATCATTAGCGGACATCACTCACTGGGAGCCTACCTATTTCGCCTCCATGCCTAGGAAGATACGTTTGACAGCGTAGAGGATATCCTAGGAGTAAGGGGAACCTCTATAAGAGGATGCTTCCTAGAAAAAGTTCTGACCAAGGAAATTGTAAAGTTATAACCGAGTGAAATATAGGGAAGGAAGGTGAGAAAAGATTTTCTGAAAGTGTCTTCTATTTTTAAAAATAAATTCCAATAGGCACCTTTACTTAAGCAATTTTTTTTCTTTACCAGCTTACAATTGTTTATTTGGATTTTCCTTAAATATGCATTTGGAACCACCAATGGAAACTTTATCCTCAAATTCAAGGGCTTGCAATCTTCCAATTCCGTCATTGAATTCAAGGTTTTTCAATTCATCGTTAATTTTTTTTTCCCTGAACCTTCATTGTCATTAATGTCAGTATTCTTTTTATTGATGCCTTGATTTTCTTTTCACATCCAATTGTGTGAAACAATTGTTTTGCCATAGTTGTGAGTTTCACCTTGTAATGAGCGTTATGCCTGCTTCATTTAACAGTAAGGTTATTGTTTATAGCCTGAGAATTCGTTAACTAAAAAAAGTATTTAGTATATTTTAATTTTCTCCGTCATGAAGTCATTGTCAGGAACCGTTTGTCTTTGCTGGGTTTCTGAAGTGGATATTTACATAAAAATATTTTGGAATTGATCTTTTTGAAACCAAGTAGGCAGTTAATCCTTTTAAGAATTGAACAACAGAAGAAAAGTAGCTCACTGCCTAGCTTTAGCTACCATGACGTGATACATTTTTCATGACTAGGACTGGGGCCAGTTTCTTAGCTTCATGAATATCACCAAATTCAAGATTGGAACCTGTTTTAGGACATATTTCCTATCCAAGTACACAGTTGTTTTAGCAGATAAATATGTGCGGGGGAAAGTAATTTTAAAGATGAACAATTTGTATGAAATAGGAAATTATTGTCATTGATAGTGCAAAGGTCTTGTTTCTGTAGGTTTTTGAAATCATGACTTAAGTAGGATGTCAATGACTTAATTACTAGAAAGATTATTAGATTTCTGTTCAATCTTCTCTTGTTCTAGAGATTTAACGCCATGCATAATTTTGATCCAACAGAAGTACAAGATAGAACTGATCAGTGGGTATCCTCTTCTTATCTGAGGGTACTAACCTTCAAAAAATCTTGACATAGATTGTTTTACTTCAAGGTTGATGTTTATTGAGCTGGTGACTGGTGCAGTATGTGATTTTGTTTGGTGCAGATCCACTCATGATAATTCTCCTTTCCTTTTTGTTTGGCTCTTGGCTGTACTTGTGCCATAAAGTTGAATGTAATGCCCTATAGCAAATTCTTCGGATGAGATGAAGAAGAAGATGAGCCGGAAGCTCTATTTAAACAGAATTTCCGTCGCTTGGTATTCGGCGTGGAAACTCGGGGTAATTAATGACATAATTACTCATTTCACTGAAGACGAAGTGAAGCTGATTAGCTCCGCGTAAGTGAGCAGATAACGCGAGATAGACTTGGTATTCTAACTCCGCGTTTCAGTTTAGATATCCAAAGTATTTCAAAATCTGCTGAAGTCTAAGTCATTTTGAAAACTTTGGAGGGGGTTCTGTTGGCAGTGAAAATTTCTAAGTTAAAAGGATTTTCCACAACAGAACGCGGAGCTAATTCAATAGCCCCGCGTTTGGTTATATTAACCCTGCGTTTGAATAAAACGCGGAGATGTTTAATAGCTCCGCGTTGATTCCGCAGTCTGGCTTGTATTAGCCTCGCGTTTGAGTAAAACGCGGAGATGATCAATAGCTCCGCGTTAGCTCCGCGTTTTGGTTATTTAGCGTCGCGTTTTGATGCGATTAAAGCTCCGCGTAAGCAGATAACCAGAATCTCAAATTGATTGAGATTATGATTCTAGGCTTATCTAAATACCCGAATCAAGTCTAATCAGAATTCCATCAAAACTAAGATATTTGATTGGAATCCTTGATGAATGCGAGTTCTATTTAGATAGAAACTCTTGCATTAACCTGGGGATATAAATACCTTCTTGGTGAAACCCTAGGGGTCTTCTTCTTTTTGGCATCGGAAGCCTCCTATCGATCCTTTGGCAATTCAAGTACGCGAGAGAGCCTTGAAGCCTTTGCCGATCATCTTCTGAAATCTTGGAGAATTCAAGTTACGCACAGAGCCTTGAATTCGTGAAGATCAGAGAAAATCACCATCTTCTTTCTGGAGTTCTTGAGAAGTTCGAGTTACGCGAGAGAGTCTTGAACAAATCAAAGCCAGAGAAGATCGTCTATATTCGGCCGATATCTTTAAAAGAGAAGATTTCAACGTACCGATCGTCCAAAGGAACTGCTTGACAGATCCCATCGCCACAGATCCCACAATATTGTAAAAGAGAGAGATTGAAATATAAAATCCTCTCGTTTGTTCTTTTTGTATCTTGTTCACTTTCATTGTAATTTAAGTTAATTCAATGGGAGGAAGCGAAGGAACTTTTGCGACAAACAATATCTAGATAGGAGATAATTCATGATTTGTTAAGTTTTATTATCTCAACATTCTAGTGTTTGTTCATTATATTTTAGAAGAAGGAAACATGAAAGAGAAATGATATATTTTTTTTTATAGAAGAAAGAAAAAAAAAAGTTGAAGCTATAAGATAATAAAATAAAAATGCTTTTTACTTCCAATTCTTTTCAGCACAAAAATCATGTGAAGTAAATTTGAAAAGTGATTGTATCACATACACTCCACCTCATCATTTAAAAAAGTAACTTTCAAACAGTAAAAGTAAACTTACTTCTACTATTTACATTTTACCTATTTTACTTCCATGCATGCAAACCCGTCCTAAATTGGGGAGTTTCTAAATGAGCACACCACTTTTTCTAGTGAGCCCACTAGATAGTTTTTTTTGTTAGGACTCTCGGTAAGTGGGCTCACTAGGAAAGCTGGTGTGCTCCTTTGGAAACTCCCCTAAATTGGGTGTCAGCATCACCACCAGGCCGAGGGTTAACAAGCGTTTCCGATATCCAAGAGCTGTCTATTCTGATGCGTGCTGATCTGGCACGCGGGCACAAAGTGCCGCTTGTATGTCGTAATTCATGACGTCACGAGTACAATGAGCAAAGCAACGAATTTATTAGATTTTTATTTAGCACCATCCAAATTGCCCCGCCCTGGCCCCTCTCTCAACAGTCTCCATCTCTCTCTCTCTCTCTCTCTCTCTCTCTCTCCCCACTCTTTACCCTGCCCTCTCTCTCTATAAATACACCTCTGCCTCTGCCTCTGCCTCCCCACGAGCTAAACAAACTCCGTGCATTGAATTGAAGAGAGAATGAAGTTGCAGAGGACCCAAGAAATGGGGGGCGATGATATCGACATCCCCGTCCCTGATGTGGTGATCAGAACCTCTGGTGGGCTCAAAATCCCCGTGCATTCCGCTGTTCTGGTACTGCCAACTCAATCCCAATCCTCTGCAATTTTATTTTTTTCCTTCTTGTGATGGGTTTGTGGGAACAGTTGCTGATTCTGGGTGTGTTTAACAAATGAACGAAGGCTTTAGCATCGCCGGTGTTTGAGAACATCATCGAGAGTAGGAGGAAGCGAGGGAAGTTGAACAAAGCAATTACGATTCTTGGAGTTCCATCTGATGCTGTTCTTGCATTTGTTGACTGTCTCTACTCTCCTCGGTGAGTGATTGTCCTCTTCATTTATTTTTCTTTTCTTTTCTTTTTCTGGTTTGATTGTTCACGAATTTAGTCATCAATTTAAGTTGAGGCTGCATAACATTTTTCTTTCTTTTTTTAAGCATAAATGGTAAATTGAACCCGTAAAGTTCATTAAATAAAGTTTAATGAAAGGTTTAATTGCATGAAGGTGTATTATTTATCATCCTATCTGAAAAAATATTTTCGTCTGAGCTTTTATATTAGTTTTTTTTCTGCGGTCCAGAAATCTAAGTGAGAATTTTAAACTTTAGGATGATAAATTATACACTCTTCGTACTACAGAACCTTAATGAAACATAGGACATAAGAAAAACGTGTTTCTTGGCGTTAAATAATTTTAAATAATTATTAGTTCAATCAGTTAGAGCTCATTAGGAGAAGAAACAAAAATTATGCTCAATTATGGGACAAAAGTTTTTTTTTTTTTTTTTTTCTTTTAGTTCAATCAGTTAGAAAAGAAAAACAGTTACTATTCTTCTTCCAAAAGAGATTTAATATATACGATGTAATTGAGTTGTTTGATTCATGTATTATTGTATAGGATCCTGTGTAATTTAATTTTCTCATGAAGTTAAGGGAAAAAGAAAAATAAAAAATAAATAAATTGTTATTTTCTTTATTGAAGATTTCTTATTGATTTCAACAAAGAGTCATAATTTAGAGTGATTTAACTAATTAAGAGTTATTTGGGGCTGTATGAATGTTCAGTCAATGCAATCACCTGGCCCTGACTCAGATTTTGTGATGGAAATATTTGCAGATATGCATCACTGGAACAGGCCGAAACAATGGACAAATATGGGATGCACCTGATGGTTCTATCTCATGTCTATCGAGTCAAGGGCCTGAAGGACTTTTGCGAGGTTGAGTTGGCCTTCCGACTGACTGTGGACTCAGTCATCGATGTCTTGCAGCTGGCAAGGCAATGTGACGTGCCGAGACTCTACCTGCAGTGCATGAGGTTACTGTATAAAGAATTTGCTGCAGTTCAGAAAACTGAAGCCTGGTTGTTTCTTCAGAACAACGACCCCTGGTCTGAGTTAGAAATTCTCAAGTTTATGGAAGAAGAGGACATGGTATGTGAGAAAGTTTCTGAAATAATTTTTGAAATATCTGTACAATATTGCATGTCCCCTGGCCGAAAGCATAGTGATGATGGTCGGTCCATAAATTATGGCCAACAAACAAAGTTTCATAATTATCTTATTCCATAGGAATTTTTTTACATATAACTATTTAATATCCTTATAAAAAAAAATCGATCAAGTCGGAGTTGAATCCACTTTTAAGTTTGATATTTGCTGAAATGATTAGGTTTCCAACAGCATTGGCATTCTTTTCTCTCTGACAGGAGCCCTCAAAAACAAAATACAAAATACAACACAACACACTTTGATGAGTAGATGACTTTGTTACTGATTTGGCAGACCAAATAACCTAGCCTTTGCCTTGTTTAGTGCTGACCTTTTACTTTTTGTCCATTCCTTTGGGACCGCGCACACACTCAACTGATGGCTTCGTATGATTCTAATCGCAGAAGCAAAAGAGGCGGAGAAAGTTGAAGGAGCAGAGCGTGTATCTGCAACTGAGCGAGGCGATGGAGTGCCTGCAGCACATCTGCACCGAAGGGTGCACTGATGTTGGTCCGCACAAAGTAAGCAGGGCGACCGACACGCCTAAAAACTTGCCAAAGGAAATGTCCTGCCCAAACTACGCAACCTGTCAAGTCCTTCAGAATCTGATTCGGCATTTGGCCTCGTGTCGCGCCAACCGCGCGGCCTGTCCCCATTGTCGACGCGTGAGGGATCTCCTTCGGCTTCATTCTTCGGTTTGCAGCATTACTGATCGTCAGTGCAGGGTCCCTCTATGCAAGTATGTTGCATTTGACATGACAATTAGTAGCTGTAGTAAGCTTTGTAGTATCGATATATGATTAATATTGATAACTTGCAGGCAATTCAAGCTGAGGATGCAGATGGAGGGTAAAGGTGATGATGGGAGGTGGAGGCTCTTGGCGAAGAAAGTGGCTGCTGTTGGAGTCATGTCCTTGTTAGCTAAGAGAAGGAAACAGGATCTAGTGAACAAGCTATGAGCTAGTTTAGAGAAATAGTGTTGCAATTAGTGTGTGTTTCTCTAAAAGAAAATGCCTTTTTTTTTTTTTTTTTTGCTGGGTGTGCTTTCATGTCACATAAAATATGTGGACAGTACACATTCTGAAAATGGTTAATTATACTCAGACTCCCCCTTAGTATTGGGATATATAACTTTATCACCTCCTAATCACTTAGATCTTTCGGACTGCGAAAAAAATATTTTCGTCGGAGCTTTCTTTTCAGTTTTTTTCGGTGAAACCTATTTACTTCTTCTCTCCATATAGAAACAAATGTTATGCTTCTCCGTCGTCCTCCTCAACGGACCCATTTAATTCAACGGACTCATTTACTAATGTATTTTTTTAGAATAAACGGTGAGTATAAGCTCGGACCAAAGGAGCAAACAATACATAGAAATAGAAAAACCGAGAATACAACAGGATAAAATTCTCTATGCGAACACTAAACCAGTAGCTAGCACAGTAAAATGACGGTCATCATCATGATGGCGAGTTGACTATTGTTGTATTGACATACCATCAGTAGAATTTAATTTGAACTTTCAATTTACTGATACGTTTATGCTTCGCACTAAAATTTCTTTTTGACAGTGCAATATGAATAGTTAAAATTGTTAGGAATTTGAAAACTTTTAACAAGGGTTGAACTTGAAATGTTGCTAATCTTATCACAATATGTTAATTTCTTAAAAGTATAAACATTAGAAGTACGAACTTTCACATTCACGTGTACAAGCAAACAATGGAAGTAGAAATGTGCATTCATCGTCAAGGTCCATTTGAAATTATGGATGTAAATAAACATAAGATCCAAACTCCCTTTACAATTTAAAAGTGTCGAATTCGGTTCGGGCCATGCAAAATATTAATTTGAGAACGTTAAAGGCCATAAGATCCCAATCCAACATAAAACCAAAAATAAATAAATTGATTCAGGTTCAGGTTTGATTTATGTTTAGAATTATCTGACTCATTAGACCGAATCCAATAAGACTCTTGTATATGTTTTCGGTGAAAATTTTGAGCTCTTCATTGTTATTGCCATTAAATTACAACAATCTCAAAATTACAATGAAAAAAAAAAATTACAGGGCTCTTCACAAAAAAAGAGAGATTTATACAAAAATAGAAAATAAGAAGAAAGATTTATAAATTCATCTCTTTTTTTAATAAAAGTGGTGGGCTATTCACGTGGCTATGAGGCTCGTTAATATCCGATATAAATGAGAGCAGCATGACGATAACCAATTTGCTAGTTTTTATGAATCACTAGGCAAGTTGAATTGATCTTAGGTATCCCCAAAGGTGTCTTTCATACGGCCTCATGACATCTATTTATAAGTATGAGTTGGGTGGATCATCTGTCTTGTAGATAAAAATGGAATTATACTGTAATCTTCATTTATTCTAATCTGATTTGCTTCAATGAATCTGATCTTGATTTGATCAAGGAAGGATTTGACAGAATTTCTGAGATCTCCAGTTGATTAGATCAGATTTAATTTGGATTGGATTAAATCTGAGATTTCCAATTGATTAAATCAGATTTAATTTAGATTTGATTAGGTCTGAGATCTCTATCTATTTTGATATTTTGTTGTATTCTCTTAAATATTGACGGATGTTGGCCTCCTGCTCATCAATTTTTTCCCGTTAATTTGCCATGTTATTTGATTTTCAGGTATCATTAATTTACATCCACACATGAAACGAAGGGCAGATTTTTGTGCGGGTGATTAAAATATCAGACCAATCAATGTTTGATATTTGATTGAGGATCTACTGATCACCACTCACATGAAAGATAAATATCGCGAGGGCTGATCTTTGAAAGCAAAATCAGAATTGGAATCCAACCAAACTAGCACTTGGCAACATTATGGTGAATCCTAGGGTTTCTGAGCTTTGGAGATGTAGAGACAAAATAAGGAAAAAAAAAAAACAGTGGTGGGTATCTGTCGTTCTCTTGCAATGAAGGTGAGTTGGCAGCCATCGCCAAAGTGGACGCTGGGAGAAAAAACTTGGCCCTACCATTTATAGTGCATGATGTGATCGCAAGGAATTGGGAATTTATAAATGAGCACACCAATGGTCTTAGTGAACACACTCTCATGCATCGGTATCAGTAGCGTTTGAAAATGAATTTCTGACCGTGATAATAAATTTGTAAATTTTTACGACTTTTAAGAATAAGAAGTGTGCTCACTAAGAATAGTGGTGTGCTGACTTAGAAATTCCCCATGAATGGCAAAGAGAAGGATCAATGGCAAGTTTGGTACGCTTGTGAGAGGGACTGACACGTATGCTTGTAACACTGACATGTTTGATTTTTTGGAGAAATCAAATCATAGCTTCATTGTCTAGGGACATAAAGATTTAAAAAAAAAAAAAAAAAAAAAAAAAAAAGCAAAAATCAAGAGGTAATTGACTACCACGAACCTTCTAGATTGCAGCCTAAAATACCTTTCCATTTTCTAAGAAGTAATATTAGAATTTAGATTAGTAACATTGTTTACGGATAAGCTACAACATATATTATATAGTCGCAATTCTTATTGAAGGTAAGAACTTCATGAAGATGAATCTGCACAAATCACACTCTGGCATCTCATTCTTCGGATTATTTTTTTTTTTTTAATTTTGATGCTCGAAAGAAAGTTATTAAATTAGAATCTTATCCTCCTTCTTCTTCTTCTTACGAAGGACTAAGAGTCGTACGTCATCTGGACTGTCGATGTCCGATGATACTGGAATGATGACAACAAGTGCAATCTTCAGATAATTTATAACTTGTAATTGGGAGCGAGGTTGAGCATAGTTGGGTCTCTTCTTAATAGGATTCAGAATAGTCTTTTTTTGAGCCTGAATAGTCTTTGTAGACGGGTCTCATCTTGATGATTTACAAACTTTTTTTGTTTTGGTTTTTTTTTTTTTTTTCCTCCCTTCTCTTTTTCTTTTATTTAGCCTGTATAGTCTTTGTGGACGTGGAAGGTCATGTGTTGCTCTATATGGGTCTTCTTACCATGGACCCAAACTCCCAGAACTTAAATAGATGAGCAATTTCTATTTGGTCCAATGACCTTATAAATATATCTGGCCTAAACTGGCGAATTGAGGCAAAGAGGCCTGGTGTCTTATCACGGGGAGCTTCTAGAGGAGCACACTATTTTTCCCAGTAAACCCACTTAATAACGGAGAGTCCGGACACGAGATTTGGAGAATTCTTGGACTCGTTTGGTGAGTGGTGTGACGATATATTGCTATAGAAGAGTCTGGAGGTCAATGCCTAGGATTCTACTGACATGAATTCAAACTTGAGGAGTCGCATTCTTAACAGCAGAAACTGAGTTTCATTTAAGGAGTTTTCATATATTTATCCCTTAAATCTTTAAAAATTAGAATTTAGTCTATCAAATCTTTATATTTATAATTTAATTTTCTAAATCTTTTAAGTTATATCAATTCAATTTTAAGTTATCACAATTCAATTTACTCCTCAGCTATATTTTTTATCTGAATTTTCCGTTATACCCCTAAGTTATTTCACTTTAGTTCTTTCTCCTCTCTTTCTCTTCTTATTGGGTTCCTCTCTCGATTCTTCTACTCTCTCTCTTCCCTCCCAATTAATTTCTAAAGTGAAGTAACTCAGAAGAACCCAATAAGAAAAGAGAAGAGAGAAAGATAGGAGAAGAATGGAGAGGGGAATCCAATAAGAAAAGAAAGAGAGGAGGAAGAGGGAAGGAAGGACTAAAGTGAAATAACTCAAAAGTATAATGGGAAATTATGGCCAAAAATAAGGTTGGGGGACTAAATTGTAATAATTTAAAGGATTTGAGGACTAAATTATAAATATGAAGATTTGGGGGAGGGGCAAATATGTAAAAATCCCTTCATTTAATCTGTAGAAGACATCTCGACCATTTTTAACAACTGAGCATCCTTCTACACTCGTATGTTATGTTAGCATTTGTCCATGACAATCGTTTGATTTTGATAAATGTATATATGTTGCAAGGTTTCCAACGCGAAGCTGGGTACTAATCTCTTGGGACAATAATACTAATATGAACAATTTAACTCTTTGTCAGTTTTTGTAACTTGTAGTATATCTTATTGTCTACTCTCATATTGTCAAAATTCTGTAACGTTTAGCCTTTTGTCCTAGCAAGGAGGGGAGTTTCCAAAGGAGCACACCATTATTTTTTTCCAGTGAACCTACTTTTTAAAAATTGTCCAGACTAAAAATACAATTGATAGTGGGCTCACTAGGAAATGTGGTATGTAAACCTGCTTACTGGGCCGGGCGGCCCGTTGGGCACGCCCGGCCTGGCATGTGCTGGGCACGTGCCCTGCACCTCGGCTCGGGCCGTGCCGGTGGCACGGCGCGGCCCGCCCGTGCCGGGCCTGCCACGTGCCAAGCACGGCCCGGCACGGGTTTTAAATTTAAAAAAAAAAAATAGTCGTTGGGCTTAATTTGAGGAGGGGGTTTTTGCAAATTTTTTTTACAAAGAACCACCCAACGGCTATTTTTATAGTCGTTGGTGGGTTTCTTGCAATTTTAAATTGCAGTTTTTCCCCCCAACGGTCAAAATAACCGTTGGGGGGTTTTGTAATTTTTTTTTTGCAAATTAAAACCTTGCTTTATCTATAAATACCTCATTATCTCCTCTATTACCATTCATCATTCTTATACAACCAAATTCATTTTCAAAAATCTTCTAAAATCTTTAATTCTTAAGAAGTTTCAAGCAAGTAGTAAGTTTCAATCAAGTGATCAAGAAATCTCAAGTAAGTCTCCCAAACAAGCTTCATCTCTCTCTCAAATAGTCTCTCATTCAAGTGAGCAAGTAGCAAGCTTCATCTCTCTAGCTAGATATTTCACTCTCTCTCTCAAATAGTTCACCGGTTAACAGGTATTTATAATTTAAAGTTTTTTGCTCGGTTTTTTTTTAGAATTTTAATTTGTTTTTTTGGGATTTTATTAAAATAGATCCACACTCGTCTGACGCTTCTTGCTCTCAAGCCATGGGTTCTTTTTCTCCCTTTTTAACTGATGAAGAATATTAAAATCTATGTCAACCCTTAGAACAATCTCCTCAAGTACCATTTTCTGTATCTGAGGAAGAACCAACTGATACAAACATACCCGAAATACAAACTACCACATCTACTAGGGCTACTAGATCGGACATATGGAAACATTTTGAAAAAATAATAGAAAATATTGTTAGGAAAGCTAAGTGTAAATATTGTCAAAAAATTTATTCGTTTTCTTTAGGTAGCGGAACTGGTCATCTTAAAAGACACCTAGAAAAAACTCACCCACCAAATGTACCACATCAAACACAAATAAGCACATTTGGTGGATCGTTAGGTATACGTAAATATGATCCAATTAAAACAAGAGAAAATTTAGCAAGATTTATAATACATGACGAACAACCTTTTATTTTTTCGGAAAATCCCAAATTTGAAAGATTTTGTAAATCAACATTTACTGACGAATATAAAAAGGTCCCACGTTCAACATCTACATCCGACATATTCAAACTATATAAAGAGCAGAGGGATATTTTAATAGCTATTTTTACTTCTTTAATTTTTAGAGTTAGTATAACTGCAGATTGTTGGGAAGCTAAAAATATGACCAATTATTTATGCGTAACGGCACACTATATAGATCAAGATTGGTGCATACAAAAAAGAATAATAGGGTTTAGGGTATTTGAATTTCCTCACAATGCACATAATTTATCACAATCCCTTCTAAGTGTTTTTTCAGCTTTTGGAATAGAAAAAAAATATTTACCATTTCTTTGGATAATACTTCAGAAAATACGGCCGCAATTAGAATTCTTAAAAATATTACAAAACCAATTTCAGATGGAAAATTATTCCACATTAGGTGTATTTGCCACATACTAAACTTATGCGTTCAAGATGGATTAAAAATAGTAAATGATTCACTAATGAAACTTAGGTATACATTACTTTTTATTAAAAATAGTGGGTCAAAAAAGACAAGCATTTAAATAAATATGTAAAAAACTAAAAATATCACCTAGAATTGTACCTATAGATGTTAAAACAAGATGGAATTCTTCATATAAAATGTTAAATATAGCTATTCAGTATAAAAATGTAATAAATACTTTTAATGAAATGGAGTTATCAATGTATAGTTTAGATAATAATGAATTTCACTGGTTGAATTGCATTTCTAAGTTTTTAGGCAAATTTGAAAATGCAACTAGAGCACTGTCAGGAACTTATTACCCAACTACATACATTGCATTATATTATCTAACCGAAATTAGTTCGGTTTTTAATGAATATAGAAATCACCCTATACTTGAAATTATTGTTCAACCTATGGAAAGTAAGTTTAATAAATATTTTAAAGATTTTCCATACTTATTATATTTTGCAACTGTTGTGGATTCCCGTTGTAAGTTAGATGGACTTGAAATATTAATAGATTTATTTTATACAAATATGTCTTATGAAAATAATGTGAGGGATTTAGTTAATGATATTAAGGCATGTTTAGATATTATGTATAAAATATATGAAGATATGTATGGTGTGCCAGCACAAACTACAAAAGAACCATCTACTAGAAAAATTCGTAATCCAATAATATCATTTGTATTTCACCGAAAAAAGGCAAGACGAACTAGTACATATTTTAATGAATTACATTATTATTTAGAGAGAGCTAACTACGAAGATAACGCATCCCCTGAAAATTATGAATCCTTTGATATTTTGGTATGGTGGAAATCACAGGAAAAAAATATATATTGTGCTTTCCAACATGGCCCGTGATCTACTAACTCCTCCGGTGTCTACTATAGTATCGGAGTCTGCTTTTAGCGCAGGTGGTAGAGTACTCACGGAGTTGAAAATCTCAATGGCGTCGGACACATTGGAGATGTGTGTCTGCTTGAAGGATTGGTACGACGCAAAAGATAGGGAACAAGACTTGACTAATGAAGTTGTACTAGAGATCTTAGGCTTACTTTGGCAGTGAAAATTTCTGAGTTAAAAGGATTTTCCACAACATAACGCGGAGCTAATTCAATAGCCCCGCGTTTGGTTATATTAACCCTGCGTTTGAATAAAACGCAGAGATGTTTAATAGCTCCGCGTTGATTCCGTAGTCTGGCTTGTATTAGCCTCGCGTTTGAGTAAAACGCGGAGATGATCAATAGCTCCGCGTTAGCTCCACATTTTGGTTATTTAGCGTCGCGTTTTGATGCGATTAAAGCTCCGCGTAAGCAGATAACCAGAATCTCAAATTGATTAAAATAATGATTCTGGACTTATCCAAATACCCGAATCAAGTCTAATCAGAATTCCATCAAAACTAAGATATTTGATTGGAATTCCTGATAATGACGAGTTCTATTTAGATAGAAACTCTTGCATTAACCTGGGGCTATAAATACCTTCTTGGTGAAACCCTAGGGGGTCTTTTTTTTGGGCATCGGAAGTCTCCTATCGATCCTTTGGCAATTCAAGTACGCGAGAGAGCCTTGAAACCTTTGCTGATCATCTTCTGAAATCTTGGAGAATTCAAGTTACGCACAGAGCCTTGAGTTCGTGAAGATCAGAGAAAACCACCGTCTTCTTTCTGAAGTTCTTGAGAAGTTCGAGTTACGCGAGAGAGCCTTGAACAAATCAAAACCAGAGAAGATCGTCTACTATCGGCCGATATCTTTAAAAGAGAAGATTTCAAAGTACCGATCGTCCAAAAGAACTACTATAGATCCCATCACCACAGATCCCACAAATATTGTAAAAGAGAGAGATTGAAGTATAAAATCCTCTCGTTTGTTCTTTTTATATCTTGTTCACTTCTATTGTAATTCAAGTTAATTCAATGGGAGGAAGCGAAGGAACTTTTGCGACGAACACTTACCAGAAGAAAATGAAGCATGATTAGAAATATTTAAATTTATAAGAATTTTCAAGTATTTTCAAAAAAAAAATTCGTAATTTTTAACTCATAAATCTCTTAGATAAGATACTAAGAACAAGTTGAGGGTGACGGTTAGGGTCATCTCCCCTCTTCGGGCGTTTTATAACTTCTAAAGAGATTTATAGATCAATTATATGAATGTAATGAGATTAAATATAATATAATATTTTTTTTATTATTATTACTTCTTATTAAATCTAGTTAAATGAAGCTAAGTATCCTCTTTTAATTTTTTTTTTGTTTTTTAAATAACATGGGCCGGCACGGCACGGGCCCGCCGTGCCTTGCCGGAGGGCCGAACTCGGGCCTAAGCCCTGACAAACATGCGGTGCTGGGCACGGGCCGTGCCTGGGCCAGGCCGGGCATGGCCCGATAAGGCCGGGCATGGCCCGATAAGCAGCTCAGTGGTATGCTCCTTTGTAAACTCCCAGCAAGGAGTGGTGCCCCGCAAAAGCCTCAGTAAAATTTGTGATAATTTTCTATATATCGTATCAAAATTAACTACGAATAAGTTATGATATACGAAGAAGAGTTAGGTCTTTGAGGTTACTTTCAAGATTAACATTAGGATGGGATTATTATTTTTTAATTAGTATTTTTTTATATATAAAATTTATGTGGTTTAGCTGCTCTCCATTGTCGCCATTGTGCATCTGCGTTCTCTTGTCGGTATTGGGCTTTCCCGTTGTCATCGTTTAAGATAAAAACTAAAGGCCCTTCTCATTACCATCCAGCCCACTCGCTCATCAATAATAAAGCCTATACCCGAGCCCATGAACAAATTTTAGTTATTCATCCGTTCATCAAAGTTTCAACGCAGATCTTACATTGATCAAAATACAAAAACCTATAGCTTGCAAAAAGAAAAACTAAATCCAAATCCATTTACTCCCTAGAATCTCAAAGCTCATCCCTAACGGATGCTTCCTCCCCAGTAGGATTGGGGGATGTTTTGATCGGATAGGAAGCCTCCATAGCGATGCCGCAGAGGCCACTCTCGTCCTCGATCGCCCGTGCCATCCTCATGTAGCCCTTCTCTCCCCAACTCGACCCCCATGAGTTCTTCACGATCCAGTACTTAGTCCCATCGCGTGTGGTGCCGTATCCTACTGCAGCAACACCATGGTCCAGTTCGTACCCGCATGGACCCGTAAACACACCCTACAGAAGAAATTTCAATAAAAAAAATTGAAATATATATATATATATATATATATATATATATATATATATATATATATATATATATATATATATGAGTAAACGGGAAATACACCGGCGGTGAAGGGAGTTCCTTCACCGCCGCTTAGGTGGTCCAATAAAATTATTACATGTGGCACCACTCAAAGGGCGATTAAGGAAATTCATTTATTTGTTACCTTGAATGGCACCACGTGTAATAATTTTATTGGGCCACCTAAGCGGCGGTGAAGGAAACTTGTATTTCCCGTTTTCTCATATATATATATATATATATATATATATATATATATATATATATATATATATATATATATATGAGCAAACGGAAAATACACCCGCGGTGAAGGAAGTTTCCTTCACCGCTGCTTAGGTGGCCCAATAAAATTATTACACGTGGTGTCATTTAAGATAATTGTATTTGTTACCTTAAATGACGCCCCGTGTTATAATTTTATTGGGCCACCTAAGCGGCGGTGAAGGAACTCCCTTTACCGCCGGTGTATTTCCCGTTTCCTCTCTCTATATATATATATATATATATATATATATATATATATATATATATAAAGAGAGAGAGAGCAAATGGAAAATACACCGGCAGTGAAGGGAGTTCCTTCACCGTCGCTTAGGTGTTCCGATAAAATTAAGTGGCGCCACTCAAAAAGTGGTTAAGTGAGTTCTTTTATTTATAAGTTTAAGTGACGCCACGTGTTATAATTTTATTGGGTCATCTAAGCGACGGTGAAGAAATCCCTTCACCGCAGGTGAATTTTCTGTTTTCTCATATATATATATATATATATATATATATATATATATATATATATATATTGCAAAAGTATATCAAAAATGTCTACAAGACTAGAGATATCCTTAAATTTTAATATAGAGTGTGTATATATGATCCAAACCGTTAATTATGATTTATACTATTTAAATAATGATATATAAAAAATCATATATTTTCTATAAAATTTGGCCATATATTGTTAAATACAAAAATGAACAGTTTTGGTTCGGATCTTCCACATGGATGCTGTTTAATGAGATTTGACGAAGACTTTATAGGCAACTACCAATATAGAGAGGCACACACACAATTGTGATTAATTTAGATTAGAAACGAACCTCGGAGTAGAATTGGAATGCCAAGCCACCTGCATCAATCGACACAGATACGGGCTGGTTTGCTAAGACTTTCATCAATGCGTGCTCATCGGCCGGAACATTTTGGTACCCGTCAATAGTCACAACGGGGGTATTTTCCTGCAAATTATTATCATTTAATCATATATAATAAACACAATTTTTATTTTATTTTTGGAATTATAAGGAACTAAAAATAAAATTTTGGTAATTTAATTATTTACCTCAGAAGCACAATTTCCCTGTTTGGCCATATAAGGATACGCATCATCGGAAGTTAGCCCGCCACTGTTCTTGACAAACTCGAATGCGTCCTCTATCAGCCCGCGGTGGCACCCCTCGTTCTCGCCTTCGGTGTCGCAGTCGATTAGTTGTTGCTCCGACAATGAGACGAGCTCGCCCGTCTTGATTTGATTGATTCCCTCCACTGCTGCCACCGTTGCAAACGCCCAGCAGCTTCCTAAATATTTACTAGTTAGAAGTGAGGATTGACAGGTTTAAGGGCTAATTTTTGATTCATCCTCACTGACAGGTTTAAGGGCTAATTTTTGATTCATTCTCAGAAAAATAATTTTTTTTATTTTTAATTCAAAATTTTAAAAATATGATCTGTCTATTATCATTTTATTATAGAATGATATTCAAAATTGGGGTATTTACTGGTTTGTCTCTCAAATTTTTATATATTATGATTTAGTCTTCCAAATCTTCATATTTAGGATTTAGTCCCTCAAATCTCCTAAGTTACTACAATTTAGTTTCCCTGTTTAATTTTCTTTAATTTTTGACATGATATTACCATTTTACCGCTCCTTATTCATTCTCTCTTCTCCTCCTCTCTTCTCCTCTCTCTCTCTCTTCCTCCTCTCTTCTCATTTTTTTCATTATTCCTTCTTTCTTTTCCTTCTCTCTTCCTCTTCTTTTCTTCATTGGAAAAAGAGAGGAGGAATAAGGAGGAAGAGAGAAAGAGAAGAGAAGAGGAATAATGAAGAAAAGGAGAAGAGATGAGGAAGAGAGGAGGAGAAGAGAGGAGAAAGAGAAAGAATGAATAGGGAGGGGTAAAATTGTAATATCAGGTCAAAAATTAAAAAAAATGAGGAAGAAGACTAAATTGTAGTGATTTAGGAGATTTGGGGGACTAAATTCTAAATATGAAGATTTGGGACTAAATTATAATATATAAAAATTTGAGGACAAACCAGTAAACACTCCCCTCCAAAATTTTAGCTCAACAAAGTTGCAAGAATTTGGCTCACCACAATGTCCTTGGTTTTTGACTTCGGCCACCGCGCCCTTCGCCCTCCAGTCGACCGAGGCGGGAAGTCCTTCGACACCTCGGTAGATGAAGGCCCCGGTGTCCTTTCGGCTGCCCCGCTTCGACCGTAGCTCGTAAATCTTCGACCCAGCGTAGTAGGCATTTCGGAACTCCTCGTTGGTCATGTCACCGAACTTGTTGAGTGCGAGCTTGTACGGCTCGTACTGCTTCTGGTTGAATTCGTGGATGAACTTTACGTTCTCCTTGAACACACCGAACCTCTCGTGCTTGTCGTCGAGGTCCCTAGTCAGCGTGTGATGGCTGCGCCACCTCTCGTACAGGCTCCACAGGCTCTCCTCCGACGCCAAGTCGTGCTCGTTGAAGGGGATGCTTTGGGCTAGCGTTAACCAAGCTAGTGCCAATGCCGATGCAAGCAATAAAGACTTGCTCATTTTGATTGCTACGAGAGAGTGAGAAATGCGAGGGATTTATAGAGTGGGGAGAGTTTTGTTGACGCAAGCGAAGGGGATGGGGGAGAGTTTGGAGTTTCTTGTGGGTAACATCAGTTTAATTTAAAAAAGAAAGGAAAAAAAAATGCAGTGATGGGAAAATTGGAAATGGTGTTGTTAAGGAATCTCTCGTGGAAGGGCTAGGGGATTTGTATGCCCACCTACTTGACTTTGCGTGTTTACGTGTTTCCTGCACTCTAAGGGCCAGGGTCAGGGGATCATTCAGTACGGGCATTTCTAAACGAGCACACCACTGGTCATAATCAGGCATTAGTCCCCATTAATCTCCAATTAGTTTTAACAGTTTTTGGAGATTAATTCCTAACTAGGACAAAAAATAAGGTAACAAAATAAAGTGACAAATTTGTAATATTTTACAAATTTAGAAGGTGTGTTCACAAAACCAGAGGTGTGCTTAGGGCTTGGCATCGGTTGGTATAGTTTGGGTTTGGACAGAAAAATCCCCACTGAAAACCGAACTGAATTTCCAAACCCAAAATCGAAACTGACCGAAATCCATTAAGAACCGAAACTGAAAATTTGGCTTGGTCGGAAAATTTGGTTTTCTAGGCAAGGATCAAATTAAACAAAATTAGGGCATGAGATCAAGTTACGAGGAAGCAGATGAGGCATTCTTCCATATATCGCCGGTAGCAAGTTGGGGGTCGTTAATAGGGTCGAAGCAAAGTGCCAGCTTTCATGCAAGGATGAGCTTCCGCAGCTTCTTCCGGTCCATGTCGGACAACTGCCGGATGAGCATCTGCGGCCACGTGAGCTACTCCGCCACCGCCCGTCCACAACTCCCGCACATCTAGTCCCCCGTTGCCGCCGCTCCTTCTCCTCCTCTCCCCCATGCAAGCATCTAGGGTTAGGGGTTGAGGAGGGGAGAGAGATAGAGAGGGGATAAAGAGAAAGAAGAAAAAAAAAAATATTTCGAATGTAATAATTCGTTTTTTTTAACTATTCGGTTAAAAATTTTTTTTGGTCCGTTTCGAATAATAAAAGATATTTATAGCTGTTCGATTTTTTTCGGTCGATTTTGGTTGGCGCTAACGTCGCCAAAATCCAATCCGATAGCCGAATTAAATTTCGTTTTTTCACCCGAACCGAATTGAAAACTGAACTAACCGAACTGATCAGTTCGGTTCGATTTTGCGGTTTGGATCGGTTTGATCAGTTCGGTTCGATTTTGCGGTTTGGATCGGTTTTTTGGATTCTGCTCAGCACTTGTGCTCATTTAGAAACTCCCTTCATTATGGATTCAAATTCTCTCTGATATCATTACACTAAGCAGGTGATGGTCTACTTCGTCAACCATGAGAGTTTACTTGTGAAAACAATTATAGTCAGATTAATCATTAAATTAGAATATATATACTTTCCTTAAGAAAGGAGGAGATATCGTGTATATTATTTCTTATCAAATTGTATTGACTCATGTGGATAATATGCGGTGACGGTTGTTTAGATGTTGTTTGGATGTATCAATTAGAATAAAATAATTAATCCAACTTAATTCTATACTTGTTTTGTTGAGTGAAGTGTGATCGCTTAACTAATCTCCTAAATTTAGAATTAATTAATTCCACCTACATCCCTAAGATTAATAGCCCTTCATTCTTATTCCTGTAAATTTGTACATCACTTGGACATTTTTATGTCCATATTATTTGCGTCTAGATACAAAATTTATCTTTTTATCACTCAAAACTATCTTAGTTTTCTTTTATGCTCAATTTAAAATGAAGAAATAAATACAAGATTACTTGGTAATTCCATAATGATTATTTTTATTTTAAAAAAATACAAAGCGCTAAATTATATCTAAACTCCTAGCCTTGCCAACTTCATCAGTCTCTCACCTGCCAAGCACGCTATTGAAGATTCAAGTGCCACTTAAGGGACTTGATAGCTCCAAGTAACTGGCGAGGGTGGCCCCAAACAAAGAAACTCCACGCTAATCAACCAAAACTTGATTACTATTATAATTATAGATTAATTACACTCAAATTCCTGTAGTATGCAGTGTAGGGTGTATAACTTATTACCCTTAAAGTTTAAAACTTTCACTTAGACTCCCGAACCGCAGAAAAAAACTGACAGGAAAGTTCAAACAAAGATATTTTTTCGACAGTCCAGAAGGTCTAAGTAAAAGTTTAAAACTTTAAAAGTGATAAATTATACACTCTCATTCTACATAGAATCTGAGTGTAATTAATCTTATAATTATTTATTTAGAAGAGAGAGGAAAGCATTAGTTTTGCCTTTTGTTTCCGAGCTTTTTTAATCTCTTTTCTTGAGTTTGCGTGTTCGCAACTTTAGTTATACGTTGGCTTGTGGCTTGGAGTCTTATTTTAGGCCCATTTAAAATAAAAAGTACAGGGCCTCGTGGATAGAAAGCCTAAACCAAAACCCAGAGCCCTAATCGAAGTTATTATGCCCAAATCAAAACCCAGAGCCCTAGTCGAAATTATTATGCGTTCATAACCTGAAGCCCTTGCGAGTTCTTTTATGTTCTCTCTCTCGCCTGAGTCGCCTCGTTCTCTCTCCGCGGATATCAATGGCAGCATCATTTCTCCAAAAACTCCTCAAGAAACCCTTGCCCTCTCCTCCACTGAGAATCCTCACATCCCTCATCAAAACCCAAAGCCGAAGCCCCCCGATTTCTCCATTCGTCTACCAAAACTCAGAGCCAAACCCGAACCCTAACCCGAACCCTATTCCGATTTACCCCTCTTTTCCCCATTGCTTCGCCCTCAAGCCCATTTACCTTCATGATCTTGATCAATCCGACGGCGAGGTGGGCTTCGACGGCGGCGACGGTGCCGAGGTGTGGGCGGACAGCGTGAAGAAGAAGAGAAAGAGGAAGATGAACAAGCACAAGCTCAGGAAGCTCAGGAGGAAGCTAAGGCGCAAGACCAAGGTTTGAGGTGGGTCTCTCTCTCTCTCTCTCTCTCTCTCTCTCTCTCTCTCTCTCTACGTCTTTGAATATGTTGAGTGGTTTAGGGCTTGCATTTCAAGAAATGTTTCACTTTTGAGTTGTATTTGTGGATAGCGTGAAATAGGGATGGTAATAGACTTCCACGGGCCAAATTTTGGCCCACCCTATACAAAATCTTGAATTAAAAATGAAAATTTCATTTGTCTAATTCAAAATTTTGTATAGGATTGGCCAAAATTTGGCCTGTGAACGCACCCAATACCATCCCTAGCGTGAAATTATGATTTGCCCCAATAAATTTGTTTAAATTTCGTTTTTTTAAGTCTACTTGTAAGGGTGTCTAGCATGTGATGGTACTATAATGTGGGGATGAATTTGAACTAATTTTCCAAAAGCAGGGCCTTTTGAGCGAAATGCAATGCTTGCTTGACAAGTTGTTATAGGTAACACTCCTTACAAAACTTGGATTGGACCATTTGGCTGGCCTATTTAACATTACAATGTAACAAACTCGTTGAACATATTTTTAAAACTGGAATATGATCATTTGGCGGACTGGACAAGTCTTCCTTTGAAGCAATTCCCATCCTCATCAACTATGTGTACTACTGATTGGTCTTCCATTGGACTAGCACATACTTCTCTTTAGTCTTTTTCCCCATTGTCTGTTAGGATTTTGGTTGCAAGAGCTTAAATTGGACAACTGATAAGGTACATTTACTATGTTTATGGCAAGCTCCTGTCTTGTCTAGTCTTGCTCATCAAAAACTTTAGCGAAAACTAAGAACGTAGATGGACCAATCAGTTCTATAAAAACTTTTTTTTGAAGCTGGACCAAAAACTTTTATTGGAAGCCAGTTAGATATAGTTTTGAAATCAATATAGAATCATATTTCATTGGAAAACTCATATATGATGATTATTTTAATGACACATTAGGGTTCTAAGACTCATAACCTAACTGTTCAAGCTATCTCAGTATCTTGTGACCAGTGTGCAAAACCCAATTTTATTATGCGCTAATTCCGAGGGCGAGTAGTGAGTACTCGGAAAATTCAGCGACTATTCGGATTACTCGTTAAAAATTCAGAATAATATGTGTGTGTACAATAATATGTAATACAAAATTTGCAATTATCAATTAGTGCTTACAAATTTGAAGTTTTAATAACCTTTTTTTTTTTTAATTTTGTCTACATGTGAAAACCAATAACATTATAACAATACTCAAATTGTTGGAATTTTTTTTCTACTGACAACATTTCAACTCAATAGATTGAAACGGGTAACGGCTATATTTTTACTAAATTTTCTTTTATTTTTTTGTAATTATCTTGTAATTTTATTGTAATTTTGACTAAATTTTATCTTAATAAATTTCATGTTAGACTGGATTGTATATATATATATATATATATATATATATATATATATATATATATATATATATATATATATATATATATATATATATATATATATATGCATTCTAAAGTACTTGTTTTTTTTTTTGTATTTGACACTTTTAGATAGTTTACATTGCATTTTTATTAGGGTTAGGGGGATAACTTGGATAAATATTACACAAATAAGCTCAGCTTTTTAATAGTACATCAGTTCTGAAATCGAGCTCTAATTCTCTGTGTGTGATATTAATATACCATGTGAACGAGTTCGAGTTACAAGTGTTTGACCCAACTAGAACTTAAAATATAATAAGTGTCAGATCATGTATGTCTTCCAAAATGCATTACTTGAATAAGTAAATAACCACTCGACCGAGCTAGCCGAGTACTCGATAGAATACTCGGTTGAGTTAGAGCACTCGATCGAGTTGACGTAGTACTCATTTTGTCTGAGTTATTGAGCAATTTTCTTCATCTCGGTGTGTTCCATGTCCAAGTCCGAATACTCTGACGAGTACTCGGATGAGTTTTTTGGGTTTTAGAACATTGCTTGTGACAGTGATACAATAAATCTTGCTTGCTCAGTTGCCCCATCAAATTTCGTATTGCAAGCGGACCAATAAGAACTTTTAAAAAATAAGCTAGTGTTAAAGCTGCAGAAGCAGTTAATAAGTTTATAGATGAAGACGCAAGTGATAGCTAGCAGTTGAGGGGTTTGGAATGATGAAGTCCTTGAGTTGCGACATTGAAACATGGGCATAAGGAAGATACCAACCAAAAGCTTTTCATTTTGAAATCAAGATCATTAAAAACTTCGTCACCCAACTCATTTGGATTCAACTTAGTTTCAACTAAATTCAATGCAAGATTTTTTTAGGATCAACTCAAATTATTTTGCTGGTTCAAATTTCAACTTGTACTTTGATCCGAAGTTGTGCTCGAATTTAGGTTCTAGATTGGTTCAATCTCGTGTGTAAATTTGTATTCTCAAGTTATATTATATTAGACACCATATCTAGCACGAGACTTTTTTATGGTGTCATTATGGTTTTGCTTGTATTTTTCAAAATTTTTAGTATGTTTGTGAGTCATTTCCTAATACACTCATGTCGACGTGTCCATGCAACCTAGTGATTGAGTTGTTCTTGACCAGACTCTAGTGTTGTCTCCATCTATGACATTAGATGTAGCTTGTCTCTGGCCTTGTCTCAAAGTCTTCCTCTTGCTCTGACACTTGTTCTGGATCAAATATTGGTCTTTATTTTAGCTCGGGCTATGAAATAGTAACTATCTTAATATTTAGTGCAAATTTTGGTGTTTAAGTTGGCTGGGATCGGGGATCAAACCATGATAGAAGATAATTGGATGTTGAAGAAATGTAAGCTTCAATTGGAGGTGGTGGATCAAGATATCTTCTCCTTTTGGGTCCAACTGAAGAGATAGTTTCCTTAGGATTGGTTGACTTATTTTATTTATTTTAGATATTTTTATTTTATTTATTTTATTGGCACATGTTATGAACTTAGAGATAAATATGTTTAAGAGGAATGTATGACTCTTTATTCAATTAATGAAGAATGATTATGAAAGTTGTTTTGTATGAGAAATCCTAGGCATGTGATGTGTTTTGAAACTTTTTGCGAGTTATTTGTATGAAATGGACGTGTGATTCGTCTTAGTGTGGTGTCTAACTTTATCTTTTTGTTATTTTATCAAACTTTAACCTTTGTTCTTCTCCGAATCTTCTCAAATCCCCACCGTAAACCGTTATGTCAAGTTCTTTTTTCAAATAGGGAGCTTGATGCCTTGAGCTCTGTTCATTTCCGGCAACGGTTCAAGTCGAGCCTATGAAGTAATTGATTATTATCAGTCCTTTTTTTTTTAACTTCATATAATGTTTCCTTAGACATCTCCAAGGCATTTAAAATTGGAATGCTTCTCACAAATTTCTGGATTTACCACTTTGACTTGCCTGCTGAAAAGTTATTCTGTAATGTCAACCTAGTCCTCTATGGTAAATCAGTATGCAATCTATCCATAATTTACCTTAGAATCTTAGATTTCTGTTCTTTGAAACAAGTTACACAAGCCTTTTGATTGGTAATGAGGTTATATGCAGACCTTTATTACACAAACATTATGAACTTATAGGAGACTCTAGGCCGTTTAAACATTATGAACCCAGAGCACGCCTACATTAAAATGCTCGACTTAGGTAGAACTTGTTTGATCCAAACTCATTTATCCCATTACTATAGCTGCTGCCAAGTTCATCTGGGTAACCGGGACTCCAGATTGTTTGTTCAGTTCTCTAAGAAAACCACGAGATATAAACTTAAGGTTGGTTCATATTAGAGTTTGATATCTGAAACTTGGAGATATTCACTTGGAGCCAACTAACAGTTTTTAGACATGTAGGTTTATCAGTGAGCTTGTGCGTTTTCATGATGGTTTTTGAAATCAGGTAATGCTGTTGGGTTTAGGAATTTGAGGAAACTATTTCAACTGCGTAGCTGCTGAAAATACCAGGGAAAACTGTTGCAGACTTCGATAATGATTGGAGGGAGCAGCAAACAGAAACTGAAACAGAAATTACACAGAGAAAAGAAGACTGAAAGTAAAAAGAGAAAGAAGATGGAAAAGAGTATCTTCAGAGAACTTCAACCGATTTTATTCTTTGCAGTACTAACAATTCACTGGATGCACTGGCTTATCTCTACAGATCCTCAAAATCTGTCTTCTGAGTGGGTTCAAATTTGTATTATACCTAAACAGAGTACTACTAAGGGTACTTCGTTTGAACACCCGCACAACTCTTGAGGCAGTAAATAGGGGAACCTTTTTAGAATTGAGTCAACTTTGCAAAACCCCCAAGTGTCACCTCTGGTGTTGTGGGTACTCTGGCCTCTAGGGGTTACTGGAAGCATGCCCCGCAAAGTGACACATTCAGAAACAGCAAAGTAAAATACAAGCAACTAAACTACTTCTGAATGGACTGGGTACTCAAAGCATTTCCCCCTAAAGTGAGCAAATAAACTATGAGCAAATTAATATGTGAACAAATAAACTGCTACCAACATCTTCAATATCAACGTAGCCTTTATTCCAAAATATTGTGGTTGGCTACATGGATCCCATTTAGCTTAGTTAAGGGCCACATCCATATTTAAGTTCACCACTCTCATAACCTTTTAAATTGCTTCAATTCATGTTTGTCATCTTCGTCTATATTACACAAATTCTTCTATCAACAAAATGTGTGGTATTAATACGTGCGTATCAACTATGCATTTGTTTATATTTTTTTGAAAACTTCACAAATCAGCTTATTTTGTTGTCTCGGTGTCATTGTATCTATATAACATGTTCGTTTACACCTATCTCTAGTCTTAGTTCCATGAATTACGATTTTCCCACTTTTCCTAATTGGTGCCCATAATGGTGACATTGCATTTGCCCAAATCATCTTATCTTCAATTGGAATAGCTTCTAACTTCTTGCGGCGCAGTCATTTTTTATTCTCTCTTAATTTATTAGCACTAATTCATCTAAGTATTCTCACCTCTGCCACTTATTTTTTGAATATGGATTTCTTAATTGTCTAATATTCAAAGCTACAAACCATTAAACGTCTTGTAGCCATCCTATAGAATATCCCCTTCAACTTCAATGGTACTTTATGATCACATAAAAGATTGAAAACACTTCTCAATTTTAATCATCTTGCTTTGATTTTGTGTTTCATCTTTTACAGTTTCACAATCTTCATGTGTGATTGATATTAAATATTGAAATTGGCTTATATGGTATATAAAATCAAGAAAAGTTGTTGGTCCAGATGAGATTCTTATTGAGGTATGGAGATACTTAGGAGAGATGTGTGAGGTGGTTGACTGATTTTTTCAATAAGATTTGGCAAACTAAGAAAATGCCAAATGAATAGAGAAAAAGTATCATAGTACCTTTATAGAAGAACAAGAGCGATATTCAGAATCGTTTTAACTACTATGGAATAAAACTCATGTGTCGCACTATGAAGTTTTGAAAAATGGTAATTGAATATAAATTGAGACAGATTGTTAAAATATCGAAGAGCTAGTTGGATTCATGTCGAGGTGATCAACGACAAAAACTATTCATTTACTTTGTCAACTTAAGCGATTCCGATAGAGAAATAGAGATTTGCGTATGGTCTTTATGGATTTCGAGAAAGCCTATGATAAAGTACCATGAAAGGTGATTTGGTGGACATTGATAAAGAAATGAGTTCCATTAAGTATATTGACATAATTAAGCATATGTATGATGGAGTAGTCACGAATGTCAAAATTTGGAGTGGCCTAACAGGTGATTTTTCAATCACAATTGGATTTCACTAAGGATCTGTATTGAGTCCGTTCTTATATATGATAGTGATGGATGAGCTTACTAGAACTATTCAGGATGAAATATCTTGGTGTATGCTATTTGTTGATGATATTGTTTTAGTTGATGAGGCGAGAGCATGGGTAGATGTTAAGCTAGAGTTATGGAGACAAACATTAGAATTTAGATGTTTTAGATTGAGTAGATCCAAAATAGAGTGTATAGAGTGTAAATTTCTGCAAATGATGGACTCTAGGTTATAGTGCTGTGACATTGGACATGTAAGAGATATAAATAAGCAGTCGGTTTAGGTATTTGTGTTCTATTATTTAAAATGATGGAGAGATCGATAGTGATGTCAACCATATAATTCAAGTTTGTTGGTTGAAATAAAGGAATGCAATGGGAGTTTTATGTGGCCCATTCCGTTAAAACTGAAAGGAAATTTTTATAGGATTGCTATTAGGATAGCTTTATTATATGGCACGGAATACTGGACTATAAAGAAATATCATTAACATAATATAAGTATAGTAAAGATGCATATGTTTTGCTGGATGTGCGGCAACATGAGAGATAAAGTGAAAAATGAAGATATTCATGCTAAGGTAGGTGTAATCCCAAGAGAATATACGAGAAAATCGCTTATGATGGTTTGGTCATGTGCGACATAGATTTACAAATGCACAAGTTCAACGAGAAGAGTTTATAAGTGTAGGACAAGTTAAAAGAGCGAAGGAAAGACAAAAAAAAAGGATGGAGGTAATATGAAAAGACACGGATTTAGAGATTTAAATGAGGACATATACTCGATGGGAATGAACGGAGAAGGATTATCAATGTTATCGTATGCGGACTTAAAATGCACGTAGAATTAAGAAATCGTCATGTTTATGTGGACATGGCAATTAATCATTATATGCGCCCGCATAACCCGTATAATCCACATTCGGATTTACTTAAACCCGAGAAAAAAAGTTGACCCACTCTCTTAAACCCCTTTCCTAAGCTCCTAGGGCATCCAAATCAAATTTCCGATCAATTCCCAATTTCACGATCTCTCACCTATCTCGCTCTTGTCTCCGGTCTTTGATCAATCCCCTATTCGTCGCCTCCGATCATCTCTCGCCTCATGTCACCTCCTATCGTTTCTCACCTCCCAATCATTAGCCGCATGCGACTCTCTCCCTCTGTCTTCTCTTCAATTTTTTATTGTCGATCCTAATCCGATTCTCTAACCACATCCATGCCCAATTCTCTCTCCCTCTCTTCTCTTCAATTTTGATCATCGACTAGCCTGACTCTAATCTGAATCTGGTCACCACACCCTATCCCGACTCTCTTCTCTTCAATTTTCGATCATCAACTCTCTCTCCTCTTCAATTCTCGATTTTTTTCTTCAATTTCTTATTCCAATGTTCAAGAATGCGTTTTTAGTATGCGTGCGGTCCAGGACCGCATAACGCATAATCGAACTACGCGCCGATTATGCGGATTACGCGGAATTATGCGGAATATTAATATTTTAATATATATTAATATAATTATTAAAAAATAGATATATTAATGCTATAAAACTCTAAAAAATTATAAATAATAACCGTAAGCATATAAAATGAATATAAACTGGCTCTACATAAGAAATTAAAAAGATAGAAAGACTTATCTCTCAACTCCCAATGTAAAAAAAAGAACAACGCATGTATGTATGGATCAAAAATGTCGCTCACCTGCAAATCGAAAAGAAAATTTAAATGAGAATCAATTTATATGATATATAAGAAAGTTTTAACACATAAAAATGAACAATGCATGTACAAATGAACATGACAACCACACATTGCTAATACATGTTTGTGTCAACTACATAGGTAATTAGTTTTACATGTTCAAAAAGTAATACAAGTTTTTTTCAAAAACAGTTCATCCCACTCAACAAATTCTCTACTATTCCTCATTGTCATCTTCATATTGAACATTATTTCCCAACTCCTCCTCAGAACTATCATCATCGTCATTCGCATCATCACCCTCTTCTTCTAAAACAGCTATAGCTTGATCATGTTCAGGAAGATCTTCAACAATTGCACTGGATGAACTCTCTTGAGCTCTGCTTCCCGCTGCAGCTCTCCTTCTTAGCGTCCTTTTGCTCCTCCTGAGTCTATCTTCGTTAGCTCCACTCACCGCAGTAACAAGATCCCAGGTCAAGTCGGAACCAGGGAAGATCTCATTTTCGTCATCATTCTCTATTTCTCTAACAAATTCATTTTTCCAGTGCAAAGCTCTGGAATCATCTGAAGCAATCAGCACATCTTTACTATCTCCATCTTTCTTCTTCACATTCCTTTTCTGTGCCATTTTTTTGTTAAACTGAACGAAGACGAGATCATTTAACCTCTTAGCATCCAGCCTGTTCCTCTTCTTTGTATATATCTATAAATTTATATATGATTTTACACAAGAGAAAAGAGAAAATTAGAGTGTTAACTCTGAAAATAACGTAATTGAAAATTATAAAATATATAATCATTGTAGTAGTAATGTAGAAATTTGTATTTACCCCTTCAAATATACTGAAATTTCTCTCGCATCCTGAAGAGCTACTTGTCAAGTTTAGGATCTTAATTGCTATTTATCGAAGCTTTGGTGCCTCTCCATAAAAATCCCACCAATGAGCTATTAAAGCAACATATAACAATATGTTAATAATTAGAAAGAATAGAATTTAATATTAAATTATTTTAAATTTCATATATAAAGTTTCCCTGGATCGAAATTATCCGTGCCATTAAAACTCATTGGGTACCTTTCCGCCATGCCACTCCCCATAAGTCCTCCGTTATCTTTGTAGACAAGAAATTCATGCGAGCCAATCTGATCTTGGACGTCATGCTCAGGATAAAATATGCATATGCAATGCATGACGGCATTTATTACTAGTGTATTATCTTGGACTGTCTTATCCCTATAATAATAATAGGGATTAAGATAATATGCCGTCAAATGCAATATGCTATCAAGTCTGCCCCTGGATTCAATAATTGGTCTAAATGCAGACTCCTTTCGATTGCAAGCAGCTTTGATCTCATCCTTTGCATTTTCCAGCATTCCATATACAAAACCCATTGAAGGTCTACGATCAGCATCAACAATTCTCAACAATTTAAACAAAGGAGTATATACCTTCAGAAGCTCTTTAATATCTTTCCAAACTGAGTCAGAATATATTGTGGATTTAGTTGACTTGCCATTCTCTGTCTTGGACCATCTGTTGTTATCCCACTTATCTGAAAAAATCATAGCAGCCAACTGTGATTTTTTGTCCACCAGACAGCTCAAGCTTAGGAAAGTGGTGGCAAATCTGGTGATTCCTAGACGAACAAGCTCTCTCATGTTTGTAAATGAGCGCATCAAAGCCAGAGTACTGTGATGCGCATAAAGAAAAACTGTTATTGATCTTGCCTTCTTAATCACCGCTTTGTATTTTGGTATCTTACCAATACCCTCCAACATGAGATCTATAGTGTGGGCTGCACAACTGGTCCAAAATATATTAGGCTTTCTTCCCTTCAACATATTTTTTGCTGCCATGTTGGATGGGTGATTATCAGTAACCACTTGCAGCACGCGCTTCTCACCCACTTCCTTGATGCAATTTTCCATCCAATTTAATATGTATTCGCTAGTATGTGCATTGGCCAAGTCCTCAATGGATTTAATGAAGCATGTGCCGCTCTTGCAATGGACGCATAAATTCATAATAGTTCTATGCTTTCTGTCAGTTTATCCATCAGTCAAAATACTGCAGCCATATGCATCCCACGCTTTCTTTGACTTCTCCAAGCTGTCTTCAATTTTTTTGTATGCCTTATCTAAGAGAGGCACTCTCAATTGATACTGGCTTGGACCCTTATACCCTGGACCGTGCTTGCCAACAGCCTCGCAAAACTGATCGAACTCCTCACAGTCGAAAGTGTTAAAAGGAATTCCTTTGGCATATGCCCACATGGCCGCATAATCATGCGCCAACTCCTTCCACTTCCTTCTCTCTCCTTCATTGATAACTGTTTGCTTCCATTTATCTTTATCCACCAGTCTGTTCAGTGGACCACTAACACGAGGCCTATGATCTCCAGTGAGTTCGGGTTCTTCTCTCTCTCTTTCCACTGATATCTGCACCTCTTCCCGGAGCTCATAATCAGCTTTCCGCTTGTCAACTTTTTTCTTCTTGATTCCCTCCAAATTCTCCCTACATATACGCCTCTCATCATCTGTGGCAAGCACACATGCTGACACTTCTCCTCCAACTCCTGCAATATGTTGCTTCAATCTATTTATTCCCCCTTTCACAATCTTATTACATTTGATGCATTTCACATCATTAAAAGATCCTCTCTTTATTAGCCTACCATAATTCCATCCAATGTCATTTGATCCAGGTGGTTTTAATAGAATTTGGCTTTCTTCCTCAATTGATGAATTTGACCGTCCACAACTACTTGAATTAGAGGCCATTGATGATGACATACAAACAAACTTAACTGCCTTAAAGAAATTCCTACATCACCATTAAGAAAAACAATAAAACTCTAACTGAAAAGATTTTATTAAAACAATTTATATATCACTACTTCAAAAGATTTTATCAAAACCAAAGAGGAGTTCAAATAAGTCATCTACAATTAGCTACATTAGCTCACTGATTAACATACAAAATTAACATACAAAATTTTAAAAAAAAAATTAGCTCACTGATCAGCTACATTAAAAAATAAAAATTTCGGTCAGCTACAATCACTGACTGTAACTGAAATAATTTTTTTTACTCATCAATTTTTACCATCAAAATAAATTGGAAAGCTCACTGTCACTCATCAGAAATTAACATACAAAATTTAAAAAAAAAATTAGCTCACTGATCAGAAATTGGAAAAAAAAACCCTTACCCTAACCGTATGCCCAACCCTTAGAATAGTTAAAAAATACAAAAAATCTCACAAAAAATTTAACAAATGAAATTAAACATGAGTAGAAACAGCTAGAGAAGAAAGGAAAAAAGAAAAATTACCGCCGGAGAGGAGATGCGGTCGCCGGAGGGGGGAGGACGACGGGAGGACTTGATCGGACTCGGAGGACTTGATGGATTGATGATCGGAGGTGGTTGAGGCGCGAGGGATTGATGATCGGAGACTTGATCGACCGATTCCTACAAAGGATCACTCGATCGACCGAACGATTGATCTAACGGGTCGGTAAAGAAAAAAACTTTCAGTGTTGACGAAGAATGGAACGATCGACCGATCGACTGACGGCGGGAAAGGAAGATTAGAGGAGGAAATTTGGGATCGGAGGGAATTTGGGATTTAGGGTTAATTTGGGGGCGAAATTTTTTTCCGCGAGCGAGTTCGCGATTTTGGGTTGCGAAGAAAAGGGGAGAGGGGATATTTAACGAGTCGGGTGCGAATCGGGTGTGGGTCGAATTTTTAAAACGTTGCTGACAACACGTTAACCCGCCGAACGATTACTCGTTCCTATGCGGATTATGCGGCCGCATAATCAGCATAGGAACGCATAATCGACCTGTCCGCATGGACAGGGCGGTTTTTCCGGTTTCTAGGCGTTTCCCCTCCGCAAATGCGGCCGCATAGAACGTTTTTTTGAACACTGTTCTCTTCAATCTCAACTGAATCTAGTACGCTCAACTCCAGCCAAGTTCTCAGGTAAACAATTACGTGCTGATTGTATGGTCACTGGGAAGATACTTTATCTCTTCAATCTCGATGAAGATTAATTTGATGAATCTTTTTAAGATTAGTGTGGTATTTAATTTTTGATTAATGTTTTAATTTTTTTTTGAGATTAGTTGATTCAGTTTACTGGAAACTCTTGATAGTTCACTATGAACCTGTTAATTTTTTTGGATTTTTTTGAGATTAGTTCACCATGAACTTGTAATAGTGTGGTGTTTATTTTTTGTTATTAAGTGAAATAGTAATTAGGTGACTAGGTGTTTTTTTGTTATCAAAGAGAAATCATAACATTCAATGAACACTATGGGGAAGAAACAAATGTACACAAAAGAAAAATTATCAAATTGAACACCGTGAACAGGTTTAGGTTAGGTGATTCGGTGATTATCTATTTTTTATGCTTTTTCCTAATATTCTTGAATTTTTTAGCATTAAATATATGATTTTTAAGTATTAGTATATTAATATATATATTAAAATATTAATATTTCACATAATTTTGTGTAATCCGTTTAATCTCTGTGGAATCCGCTTATGCATTATGCACTTCCGAGCTGCACGCATAATTAAAACGCATTTTAAAACATTGGTCGACCCTCACGGTATAAAACCAAATTGATTTTCCAATAAAGAAGTTTCTTTTCTTAGTCTTTACTCAATAACTCTCTTCAAAAGTTTCATATCATGGTTCATGAGTTTAATTCCACGATAGTTTGAACTTTGAACAAATTTAAATATCAATTTTTTTTCTATGGTACTAAAATGCTAATCCTCAATTCATTGCGCATTTTTCAGTTCCATAATTTTGTTGAACAATTTAGCTAACCATGTACATTATATCTTGTAAACTCTTCCAAACTTCAAGAGAATATCATTGGACCCTACAACTCTCTCACTTTTAATCTTCTTTAAAGAATATTTGATCTCACTTATCCTAATTGTACAACAATACTTATAACAATACTTATAATTCTTACAATGAATATGCAGTAGATTTAGCTTTGTGCTCTCCCATACTATCCTCATAAACTACTACCAAAGGACTAAAGTGGAGTATTGACTTTCCAATCTCAGGCTGCCTCTTACTCTGGAATTTCTCTTTCTTGTGCAAATAGGCCTAACAATCAGGTTCCTCATATTTAAGATACTTCTTTTAGAAAGCCTGAAATGTCTCACATAAATACCTAAATGTTGCTAAAAGTTGCAAAATGAAAATAAACACAAAAATATCCAACCCCCTTCAATGGAGATTGAAAATCTGCACTTGTTTCACCACTCTGGGATGAATTCTTAGACTCTATCAAGTTCATGTCATTGTGATCTATGCTTTCTCTACCTCAGATATTTTGAATGAACTGGTGGAGACTAGTAGAGTACAACTCCATTTTGAGATTTCACTTTCTAGTTTCCTCAGCAATTTTTTTACCTGATTCATCTGATTGTGTCTTTCCATCTTTATAATTTCAAGGAATTATCCTGGAGAGTTCTAAAGAAGAATGTCCTCGCGAAGACAAAAAAAGGGAGAAGACACCATCGGTTGAGGATTACCCGCTATATTCTCTTTCTTATGGTCAACTTAAAGTGTTATAAGTTCCTTCCAGAAGCCATCCTTCATGTTTACGTTATTAATTGTCTGCAATGGTATTTCAGATCTATTTAAATGCAAACTTGAGCATAATTTGATCTTGTGTATCATAATGTGGTCAAAGGCTTACCAAGAGATCAAAGAACCTCAGCATGAAAAAATAAAAAAGAGAAGCTGATAAATATAACCTGTTGGAATGCCCCAATGCAGTGAGGGAATCACTTGAGTCTGAAGGTGAAATCCTTGAAACCTGTATGATGAAGAGTTTCTAAAATCAGACTTTAACAAATTGTCTTCTGTCTAGAAATGCACAACTAGGTCACATTTATTGAGGATGCAATCGACAAAAATATTAAACCGATCCTTGACAAGTTTTTTTGTTCTCAATGAGCAGGCTAGGTTTTGATAGGTACTTTCTGAACAATCAAGGGGAAGAAAGGAAAAGACATTTAGAAATCTCTGAAAAAATATAAATGGACATCATTCACCTGAAGCCTAAATATTTGTCCTCCATGACTAGGAGGATAGATCATTAGCGGACATCACTCACTGGGAGCCTACCTATTTCGCCTCCATGCCTAGGAAGATACGTTTGACAGCGTAGAGGATATCCTAGGAGTAAGGGGAACCTCTATAAGAGGATGCTTCCTAGAAAAAGTTCTGACCAAGGAAATTGTAAAGTTATAACCGAGTGAAATATAGGGAAGGAAGGTGAGAAAAGATTTTCTGAAAGTGTCTTCTATTTTAAAAATAAATTCCAATAGGCACCTTTACTTAAGCAAATTTTTTTCTTTACCAGCTTACAATTGTTTATTTGGATTTTCCTTAAATATGCATTTGGAACCACCAATGGAAACTTTATCCTCAAATTCAAGGGCAATCTTCCAATTCCGTCATTGAATTCAAGGTTTTTCAATTCATCGTTAATTTTTTTTTCCCTGAACCTTCATTGTCATTAATGTCAGTATTCTTTTTATTGATGCCTTGATTTTCTTTTCACATCCAATTGTGTGAAACAATTGTTTTGCCATAGTTGTGAGTTTCACCTTGTAATGAGCGTTATGCCTGCTTCATTTAACAGTAAGATTATTGTTTATAGCCTGAGAATTCGTTAACTAAAAAAAGTATTTAGTATATTTTAATTTTCTCCGTCATGAAGTCATTGTGAGGAACTGTTTGTCTTTGCTGGGTTTCTGAAGTGGATATTTACATAAAAATATTTTGGAATTGATCTTTTTGAAACCAAGTAGGCAGTTAATCCTTTTAAGAATTGAACAACAGAAGAAAAGTAGCTCACGGCCTAGCTTTAGCTACCATGACGTGATACATTTTTCATGACTAGGACTGGGGCCAGTTTCTTAGCTTCATGAATATCACCAAATTCAAGATTGGAACCTGTTTTAGGACATATTTCCTATCCAAGTACACAGTTGTTTTAGCAGATAAATATGTGCGGGGGAAAGTAATTTTAAAGATGAACAATTTGTATGAAATAGGAAATTATTGTCATTGATAGTGCAAAGGTCTTGTTTCTGTAGGTTTTTGAAATCATGACTTAAGTAGGATGTCAATGACTTAATTATTAGAAAGATTATTAGATTTCTGTTCAATCTTCTCTTGTTCTAGAGATTTAACGCCATGCATAATTTTGATCCAACAGAAGTACAAGATAGAACTGATCAGTGGGTATCCTCTTCTTATCTGAGGGTACTAACCTTCAAAAAATCTTGACATAGATTGTTTTACTTCAAGGTTGATGTTTATTGAGCTGGTGACTGGCGCAGTATGTGATTTTGTTTGGTGCAGATCCACTCATGATAATTCTCCTTTCCTTTTTGTTTGGCTCTTGGCTGTACTTGTGCCATAAAGTTGAATGTAATGCCCTATAGCAAATTCATCGCCTTCCCCTCTACTTATATACCTTTTCTCCCTATAATCCAACCAGTCTTAAAGGATTCTGACGAGCCCGTAGTCAATAATTTGGGACTCGGGAGACTGACATCAGGTCAAGGCGAGTTGCAAAATTGTGTCCAGTCTTACATGGAGGATTTTCTTAAATAGCTAGAACCATTAAGGGGAAAATGTTCAGATGGTAATGATCTAATGAACCCATGATAAAATTTTCATTTTTTTAATTCAAATTTTGAAGAGGTTGGTATTAGGCCTGACCCATGGACCTGGCCATCCTCATCTCTTGACTACAGATTTCTATCACTATTCGTTTTGCTCCCTTTGTTCCCTCTACTCAACCAAGCTCTTCTTGGTTGGCTTCAACATTAAATATATCTTTCCAGTAAAAGAGAGCCCTATGCCTAATTTGCTTCTAGTTTGGTTTTTTTTGACGCATATGGAATTAGCAAATGTATGGAATCTTTATGTAAAACAAAGTTATCTTTTTCGCTAGTGTAAAGCAGAGTTAATTGAATAAATTATATCCTTATGAAACTTTATCACAAATATTATGGTCAGAGTGTTCATAGTATAATATTCCTCCAAACATTCTATTAATACTCGAACTTGATTTTGCAGTATCGTGACAATTTTCTTGAATATCATGGCATCTTTTTTGATAGCTATGTTAAATTCCTGGCAGCTATGGGAACTCTCATGCTCAAACTGCTGCAAGATACAATGCTACTGAACTGGATACTTTTGTCTCTCACGACAAATAGAGCTGTTTTTTTTTTTTTTTTTTATTGTGTAATGGATAACTTTGAAGAGAGTTCAGGGATGACACAATTTTTTGGTTTAACACTTTTTGACAGACATGATATTTTAGACATTATAGCAAATGTTGTTCATCCTATATACTTATAACCCGCAATAAATCATGCAAGATTTTTGTTCATCTTCCTTTGGATTTGAGGGAGAGATGTAATGATATGACAATATCTGACTGGGGTCAATGGACTTCAGTTTTAAGTCCTGATATTATCGGTAGCTATCAGGCAATAAATCAACTGCGAATCTGCTTGTGTGGTTGGATTTCGAGTGGCAAAGGTTTGCTCTGTGCATGTGATGATCTGCCCCTCTTGTTGGACTTGCATCCCGATGCGTAATGTGTTATTTATCAAGAATTATGCTTCATGTTCTTTTTAAAAACCCTTCTTATATTTGTCGTCTATCAATAATTTGGTGAGTAATGTAGAATGTGTACCTGCTGGAACAAGGATTGATGTAATATGAATGGATATACATACTACTTTTTAATTTTGAAGATACACTTGATCTCAGATATTTGGGATCACGAATCCAATCCTGTAAGATTTGCGTTACAATTTTTTTTCCCTCTGTTATATATCTTCAACATGTGCTACGTATTGGAATGTGGAGACTAGTAGTAGAGTTTGTACTTGGATTGCGAATGTTTTTGTTTCATTTTCTATCAACTCTCATGTGAGTCATCTATAGTACCAAGAACCAGCACGTGTTCTTGAGTTTTTCCCAATGTCTCAAAAGTCAAAAAAGGTGGCAGGTTCTCTAAACGACTCGTTCGGTTCGAATAGAAGTAGGTAAGTTTTTTTTTTTTACCTCTGTTGAATGTGAATGCTTACTTCGTTGTGCTCCAGCATCATCTTCACATGTCCCAACATCCCTTTCACATGCTTGGTCCCCCCCTATTATTAACATCCGTCATAGAGAGCCTCATCATGTAGAGTCACTGCTCTTGAGGAAGACTACGCCAACTCTTATCGAACACTTTCATAAACTTCGAGTCTTGTTGAACGTCCGTCTTCCGTAATGGAGGTGTTGATGTTAAAATTGTCCAATAGATAAGCCGAGCTAATTCAAGCATCAAGTAGTGATTTGGGATTGAGACGAAATCATTCAGGTTGGGGGATTGATAATAAGTCGTGGAGATGTAGGATCTCAGTTGAGCAATATGCAAAGAGAATGTTAGAAAGTATGGAGCATAAAGAACAAGCACACAACCACGCTAACAAGGATGAGCTGAAACGGATCTTGAACCAATGTTCTCGGGAGAAGAGTCAGTCATCCTTGAACCAATGTTCTCGGGAGAAGAGTCAGTCATCCGACTTGTTCTTTTATACGAAGAACGGATTATAGATCTGAAAAAGCTCTCTCCTTTCTTATATTGTAATTGAATTTAGTGGATCTTGAGTGTTGAATGCTAAATCTCTAATTTTGAATCAGCTCCTTCTTCTCCGAAAGAAGGGGTGCTATAATTGTTAGCATTCAGTTATGATATGAATCATAGTTGATTTGAGAATCATTATCTCCACATTCAAAAATAGATTTTCTTGTTGCGATTGAATTCAATAGTTATCTTGAAGATGAAATTCCTTGTCTTGAAGATGAAATTCCTTGTTCAATAAGGACTTTGAAGGAAGGGATGGTAATTGACGCATTCACGGATCAAATTTTAAACATTTCTAGACAAAATTTTAAATTAGAAAAATAAAAATTTTAATTTTAATTTTAATTCAAATTTTTGTATTGGATAGACCAAAATTTAGCCTATAGACGCCGTCTATTGCCATCCCTAAAAGATAGATGATTTATTGTAATTAACTATGGACAAAAAAATTATATTACTATCTTGTAGAGCGATTCCTTACGAGAAGTATTAGGAGTGTTTCATATATATATATATATATATATATATATATATATATATATATATATATATATATATATATAACGATAAATTCACCTGCGGTGAAAGGAGTTTATTCACTAGCACTTAGGTGGCTTGATAAAATAGTTACACGTAGCGTCACTCAAGATAACAAATAAAAGAACTCGCTTAACCGCTATTTGAGTGGCGTTATGTATAATTGTTTCATTAGGCCACCTAAGCCCCAGTGAAGGAACTCTCTTCACTGTCGGTGAATTTTCCGTTTTCTCATATATATATATATATATATATATATATATATATATATATATATATATATATATATATATATATATATATATATATATATATATATATATATATATGAGGAAACGAAAAAAACAATATCATAGGAGGGGCTCCCTACTATGACGGTTAGATGGACCAATAGGATGGTTACATGTGGATTGACCACATTGGCTAATAGGATGTTCACATGTGGATTGACCACATTGGCTGTTTTTTAAAAAATCTCTCCACCTAATATTTTTTTTCAAAAAATCTCTTCACATGCAAACATCCTATTGGTACACTTTAAACGTAGTTTATCCCGTTCTCTCTCTCTCTCTCTCTCTCTTTATATATATATATATATATATGTGTGTGTGTGCGCGCTCGCGCGCGCGAGAGAAAGAGAAAACAGGAAATTCACCGGCAGTGAATGAAGTTCCTTCACCGCTGCTTAGATGGTCTAATACAATTATTACACGTTGCGCCACTTAAAATCATAAATAAAAAAACTCTCTTAACCTTCCTTTAAGTGGTGCCATATGTAATAATTTTATTGGTCCACCTAAGCAGTAATTAAGGAACTCCTTTCACCTCTGATAAATTTTTCGTTTACTATATATATATATATATATATATATATATGCTTTTATCTGGTACCTTCGCCTTCGCTTTAAGACTAAAATTTTAAAGTATAGGCAGATAAAAAAAAAAATTGGAGGGCAATCCTAGTCGTCTCATGAGAACATTCCCTATAGAAAGAGAGCTAGGCCTCCTCCGGAGACCTCTTCGTTTAAAGAGGCTCCATCCCTTTCAACTCTTGAAACATCGATGTGCTCTCCATTCAACGTCCATCTCTTTCAACCTCCATCTCTCTCTCCAACTCTCGTCTCTTTCAACTCTCAACCTTTCCAAATCTATTCGAATATCAGACGGGCGACGTTTCTCCAAACACTAAACAGCTCCAATCCCCAAAATAATTGCGCTCCAAAATGTGTGTGTGGGGACTCCACAAACGTACCCACCACATGCTGACTCTTTTCGCGGGACCCACATCCATCCCCTCAGATGAATCCGCAGCCCTCCGTTATTTATGTGGGCCCCACCATCCCTATTATGATTGTCCAATTTCTAAGTACAGCTACTAAGCTCAACTTAAGGTTGCTAATCTCCTGTATCTCTGCAAAATACCCGGAACTGAGCTCCACATCCCTCCCCACCTCTAAAATTAAAAAAACCACTCAACAATTGCCCAACAAAAAAAAAAAATAAAAAAAAAAAAGAAGCCCTTTTAGTTACCATCACACTCAACCAGTCGAAATTCTCTTGGCTCAGCAACCGTCAATCAACGATGGGAGGGGTAACGTCGTCAATGGCGGCGAAGCTGGCCTTCTTCCCTCCGAACCCACCGACGTACACTCTCTTGACGGACTCCGTCACGGGCCTAACGACGTTAAGTCGGTTCCCGCACAGAGAGAATGTGGAGATAATGAAGCTGACGACAAGGCGAGGCAACGAGATCGTGGCGATTTATGTGAGGAATCCGATGGCGTCGTCGATTGTGCTGTACTCTCATGGTAACGCTGCCGATTTAGGGCAGATGTACGAGCTCTTCATCCAGCTCAGCATCCATCTCCGAGTCAACATCATGGGGTAAAGTTATCAAATTGGTTTTTCTAGTTTTATTTTCTTGCCGAAGATTTTTCTTTTTCTATGGTATTTTTAATGGCTTTTGGCTTGTGGGTTTGTTTGAATTTGGGTGTAAATCGCTTAGGTGTGTGAAATTTGTGCGCAATTCAAATATAATAGCTTGTGAATAGGAATTTAGTTTTATTTTCTTGCCGAAGATTTTTCCTTTTTCTATGGTATTTTTAATGGCTTTTGGCTTGTGGGTTTGTTTGAATTTGGGTGTAAATCGCTTAGGTGTGTGAAATTTGTGCGCAATTCAAATATAATAGCTTGTGAATAGGAATTTAGTTTTATTTTCTTGCCGAAGATTTTTCCTTTTTCTATGGTATTTTTAATGGCTTTTGGCTTGTGGGTTTGTTTGAATTTGGGTGTAAATCGCTTAGGTGTGTGAAATTTGTGCGCAATTCAAATATAATGGCTTGTGAATAGGAATTTGTTGAGGATTAGAGATACTCGAGTGTTGGAATATTGATCCAGATTTAATTCTGTTGGAGTTTTATGCTGTAAAATTGTAGTTTACAATGGTGAGTAAATAGGTAGCCCATATTATTATTATTATTATTATTTTTTGGGTATTATGGTTGAATGGTAATTTAGATTCGGTTTGGTCTCATAGATGGTTAGGCTTTTTGTTGATCGATTGAATAATTAGTTTTGGGAAGTCCAGAAACTAAATTCTAGCTACTTATTGATTTGTTCTTTTATAGATACTTTTCGGTCATTAAACTAGTAATCGTAGATAGTTTTTCTTTTCTAGTGACATTTATTCATTTAAGATGGGGTATGTTAAGTTATATAGCAAAGAAAAGTTCTTGCAACAGGTATCTCCAATTAGGCAAACTAAATTATAGTGCTGCTTTCTTATCCTGATCAAGGAACCGATCAGAGCTAGTTGTTTCGAGATTGGTTTTGGTGAATTCACTTTGCATGAAATGAGTTAAAGAACTTCTTGTGGTCGGATTTGCTGATCCATTTGAATCGATGAAATGTTGAATAAAGCCCAATTATTTCAACATTTCATTACAACCAAATTGGCAAGAGGAGATCTCATTACAAAACATTTATATTTATAATTCATCATTAATAACACTTCAGTACTGCTTTCACTGACTTTTAATTATTTGCAACTGTCTATGAATATTAGTTATCGATTGAGATGTAAATGCTGACATACATATTTCAATGAAAGATGATTGCATTAGTAGTTATATTAGTTTTCATTTCATTTCCTATGTAAATTAAGTGAAATCAAGGTTTAAAATTGTGGAATTGGTACTGGCCGATCTTTAATCAAGATTTAAAATTGTGGAATTGGTATTGGCCGATCTTTTACTGAATAAAAAAATGACAATTTAACAATATCATATGTACAGTTTCTGCAATCACCAGATATATGGGGAAAATATCCATAATTTTGAAAATATTGGTACCGATCTCATAGACTCTGTAGAGCAAGGTTTAAAATATTGAAAATCGGTATTGGCCCATCATCTATAGTATCAAAATTGGCAATATTGTGTATATCATAGTGGTGATATAAAGAATATTGATAATATCAGAATGATATTATATGGTATATCACGTATGGCTTACCTAAGATATTTATGTAGATATAGGTACTGGCTGATATTTAAAACCTTATTACATAGTACCAAAGTTCATTCGATATTTGTGATATGCATTGGTATCAACCAATATTACAAAGTTTTGTAAAACAGTACTAAGGGCGGTAATATTTTTTGGTTCACACTATCGATAAACAAAAAAAAGCTTAGGAACCAAGATGGGAATAGAAGAAAAGAGCAAGCTATGATAGATTGGCAAAGAAGTTGAATTAATGGAAATGGCAGTACTGGTGAGCTGAGATGGTAACTTTTGTCTTCATGAGAAAGATTAATATTATACTTATTTCTACAAGCAACTCATGGGTGATAAATTGGATTGATAGAAGTATAGAACTTGAAGGAACCTCTTCTGTAAAAGTATGCTGATGATGTTTCAAAAAGTTCTTTATTCCAGTGGATGCCATTATCTTGGTTTAATGAAAGGTCTTTGAGTTTTTAATTTTTTGTAGATACAAGAATTTCTTTTTTGGGAAATGTTTATCGACTTATTTTCTAAATCCAGGTGGATCAACGTGGAGATTAGACATTTAGAATTTATCGGACTAAGCAGGGATTTGGATTAGATAAGATGGGGAGGTGTAATATGTCAGTTCCTCTGAATGCTTATTTGACCCGATTAATTCTCTGAGAAGTCGGCATCTGAAATGTAATAGAAATTTTGATGAATTGCATATGGTTGAATGCTTTCATAAACTGCAACCATTCCATTAGAAGACATCCTTGTGCTGGGGGGGGAAACATGGAGGTTTTGATGTAGTTTTTGGGAAAAAGGGAAGTTTTTGACAATGGATGAGTACATCAAAGGCCAACAAACTATGCCAATTGACAAGTTGGTCGAGACCCAATATAGGGGATGTTTAAGAAGCAGGATAGCACTAAGACATAAGCTGAAACTGATACTTGCTTGGCACAATGAATAGTGTTTGAAATGTCAGAATGTATTTCTCTTGTTTAAAATAAAAAATAAAAAACTGATAAATCAAACGCTATGCATCCAGAAGATGTGATATCTGAAAAGAATTCATAAGAAGAAGATGAGCATGGAACATATCAATCCCTCTCAAGCTCAATATGAGGGCTCCTTGGGCATCTTTGGGTTCGTAGTGGGCGTTCAGGATTTTTCCTTTGTTTCGTTATTCAGTGGCTTGCTTTTAGAATTTAAATGTTTTCAAATCATTAACCTTTTGACAATTTGTCTTCATAATTAGATAATTTTATGGGTAGAGGTCTCCAAAGCACACGGCTCTCATGCACAAACATTTTAGGGTCCATTGGATCATCCATTAAGATGGCTCCATAGCTAGGTGTTTTAAGCTTCCAGTGTAGGAATACATCCCATACTTCCTCCCTCCTACCACTTGACCATTAGCCCTACACTTGCATATTTTCTTTTTCTTTTTTGGTGCATATAGCAGAACTGAAAATTGTAGCCATTGTAATTTGAGTTCTTGCATCCTAATACTTTATGTTCCATAATTTTGGGGGAAAAAAAAAATAACATTTAATGATAACATTAACCTTTGATGCTGACTGCCATCTATACGTTATTCCTTAGCTTTACTTTCTCTTAGTCGCCATCATATTGGAACTTAACCATTTTCTCATATTCGTGCAGATACGATTATTCTGGTTATGGCCAATCAACTGGAAAGGTTTGTTGATGTTTTACTCAAGTCATGTTTGATTGATAGGACATTTCATTGACAAAGTACTTTGTTTCTTTCTTATTTCCCGTTGCAGCCAAGTGAGCATAATACATATGCTGATATTGAGGCTGCTTTTAAGTGCCTTCAAGATAACTATGGTGCAAAAGAGGAAGATATCATACTTTACGGCCAATCCGTTGGAAGTGGGCCAGCTTTGGACCTTGCTACCCGTCTACCTCGGTTACGTGCAATTGCATTGCATAGCCCGATTCTTTCAGGATTAAGAGTGATGTATCCTGTGAAGCACACGTATTGGTTTGACATATACAAGGTTAATACTTCCTCAATAGATTCTCGTATATTAGTTTCTCCACATGATAATGTGGCATAAATGAATGAATAACTGTTCCCTTCTTCTTTTTTTTTTTTCTTTTTTTTTTTCTTTTTTTTTTTTTTTATGTTTCTCAGAACATCGACAAAATTCCTTTGGTCAATTGTCCAGTCCTAGTAATTCATGTAAGTATATCTATCCACTGGAGATGTTTCTTAAGCTCGTTTGATATATATATATATTTATCTATATATTTTATGTCCATTATGAAGTTAGAGGAGTGTAAAGATCAACAACCATGTGGCTCATCTTTTGTTATCCTTTAGATTGTAGTCTTCCTCGCTTCAGTAGTTGCTAGTTTGCAGACGTTTCAAATTACATATTTGATTTTTATTTTATTTTATTTTTTTGAGAAAGCAGAGTATTTCATATATACCACCAAAGGACGATAAGGTTTCAGGATATTTTCACTATTTTCTCAAAATATCTATCGCTTTAAGACTGTAATTTTATTGTGTGTACAATTTCTTATTGTGGATAAATTATCAACATCAAATTCAACCCCTCACTTTCAATATATTCTGCAGGGCACATCAGATGAAGTTGTCGACTGCTCTCACGGTAAGCAGCTCTGGAATCTCTGCAAGGAGAAGTACGAACCACTATGGCTCAAAGGAGGAAACCACTGTGATCTGGAGCTTTATCCTGAGTACATTCGACACCTCAAGAAGTTCATCAATGCAGTCGAAAAAACACCTCCCCAAAGGAACTCCTGGAGAAGCTCTGACAGGCTTGAACCTTCAAGGAGGAGCACCGACTGTTTCGAAGCATCCAGAAGGAGCACTGATCGCAGGGAGAAACCACGGCCCAGTGCGGATTGTACCAAATCAAAAGGTAATGATTTCAGAGTTCTCGATACAGTGAGGTTGGAAAAGCCAAAGATGCCATCTGAGCATATGGAGAAGTCGAGGAGGAGCTTGGATTGGTTTGAGAAGTCGAGGAAGAGCAGCAGTCAGTTGGAAAAAGGGAGGAAGAGTATCGACCGCTTGGATAGAATAAGGGCAGGGTAATGCTTTTACTTCTCTGCATAAAATTTAAAGAGGAATCATATATGGGAGTGGTTATGCAAGTTATTGTCTATCTTGCTGCATTTTATTTATGTATCCAATCTTGTAATTTGCATTTGGCAGCATAATATTACTGAACTTGCAATCTAATTAACTCGAGTGTGGAAATTATTTGGCAGACTAAAATGATACTTGAATCAATACTACTGCAGAATTTCTGTGTGCACGGATACATTTGTCCAACTGTGACCGAGCATGTATCATTTGGACTTGTAAGTTTCTAGTTTCAAATTGTGAAATGATATTATGTTTGAATAGTGAGTTTAATGAGATGTATGTTAGCTTTTTGAACATCTTAGTTCATATATGGTACTAAACTTGCAAGGTCAAAACATCTTTCTAATCTATACGAGTTTTTTTTTTTTTTTTTTTTTTTGTTTTTTTTTGTTTTTTTTTTTTTTTTTTATGGAAAAGGATGGGGGAGTTATAATGAACCCCCAGCCAAAAAATTATTAAATCCTAAGGTAAGGTGTACACCTTCAATCTCCATTTAGGCCATAACTATACACAACGGTCTAAACACAAACAAAACAAAATAAAATATGACAGATTACGAACAATATGAAAACTCTGTGATTGTGTGTCTGTGTCAGTGTTCATATATATGTAACGAAAGAAATTCATAAGTCCAAACCTAGTGAGAAATACAAGGTGGTTACACATCGAAGTGATGATCAATTCAAGCAAGAAAATATAGATTAACAAAAGAAACAATACTTAAAGTATAATATACAACTAAATAAATATCACAGTGATAACAAAATCCTAACCTGCCGATCCATTCAGGACCCTTCATGAAATTATTCATCGCAGTCGAACTCTGCAAATTTTAAATAATACTCGGATCATCCGTGTGAATCCAAGGCCACAAATACTACGTCTTCAACCATATATTTACGAGCTGAATTCACCAAAAATCGCCACATGAACACTCTCCATCTTTAAACTGATGGAAGCGCTTGATATCCCTCAGCACGATCACCCTTCTATATATCCTACTGACAAGCTTCATAAAAGAATGGCAATCTCCACACACCCTCAGATTCTTCACTATCATGATCTCCTCTCCCTCGCCCGTGCTCAGAAGTCCTAAGCCTAGTGCCAGCTTCTCGCTATGCCATCCCAAAGAATCCTCCTTATCTTCTTCCTCAATATTATGCAGCACCCACTCAGTGCTAGGCTTGTAGCCCAGTTCCCGTGCCTCAGCCACCATCTCCTCCAACTTCTCATATATTTCTTTGGACCGCCAATGGGACTGATCACCGGCAATGAACTGATGTGACTTCCCCTCAATCTCAATGGAACTCCATCCTGGCGATTTCTCAACAAATATATTCTTCATGTGCATTCGCACCCTCGCAGCATCTTCCCATCGTCCAGCTCCAGAATACACATTGGAAATGAAGACATAACCGCCGGAATGTTTTGGTTTCAGCGTTAGAAGCTCGTTGGTAGCTAGTTCTGCCAGATGAACATTATTATGAGCCTGACAGGCGTTAAAGAGAGCACCCCATATAACAAAGTCGGGCTCAACAGGCATCGAATTTAACATTTCAAGGGCTTCGTCAAATCTCCCGGCTCTCCCAAGCAAGTTCACGATGCTAGTGTAGTGCTTCAGTGTTGGTTCAATCTTGTAGTCGTGTCTCATGCTGTCAAAGATCTTGAGCCCGTGCTCAACCTTTCCGGAATGCTGGCATGCCACCAAGGCAGCAAGGAAAGCTCCTTCATCCAGCTCAACCAGAGAGCGCTTCATGTCCTCGAAGCACTGGAGCGCCTCCTGCCATCGACCGTGCACTCCCCACCCGTTGATCATTGACGTCCAAGCCAACATATCACGATCCGTCATCACATCAAACACCCTGCTTGCATCCTCAATCTTCCCACACTTGGAATACATATCCACGAGCGCAGTCCCTACCGCCCCATCGGCACGAACCCGATTTCTCAAAATGTACTCATGAATCCGAATCCCAGCATCCAGTGCCCCAATCCTTGCACAAGCCGCAAGCGCCGAACACAAAGTGTAACTGTTCGGCCTCACCCCACTGTCCATCATCCTATCAAAAATCTCCAGTGCCCTCCTCGCATTGCCGCTCTGCGAGAACCCTGCAACCATCACCGTCCAAGAAACCACATTCCTCTCGGGCATCTCCTCAAACAACCTCTCCGCGGACTCCATCTCCCCTCTCTTCGCAAACCCATCCACCAAACAGTTCCACGATGAAACGCTCCTCTCCGGCATTCCCTCAAACAGCTTGCGAGCAGTCTCCAAATCTCCCACCTCGCAACACCCCTTGATGGCAACATTCCACAGGAGCACATTCGCATTCTTGTGCCACTCAGGCGTTTCGTCGAACAGTTGGAGGGCAAGTCTAGGACGGCCCAATTTGACGTAAGCATCCGCGAGGCTGGTGCGGACGAAGGTCTCGCAGTCGAGTCCGGGCTTCAATGCGGCGGAGTGCAAGGAAGAAGCTGAGGAAAAGGAAGGGACTGCGGCGGCGGAGCGGACGGCGAAGGAGAGGGAGAGGTGGTTGGGGCGGAGGCCGCGGTGGAGGAGGAGGGCGAAGTGGGAGAGGGCGAGGTGAGGGAGAGAGGAGGAGGAGAGGAGGCGGATGAGGGAAGTGAAGAGCGGGGCGGTGGGAGGGGAGGGGAAGCGGCGGAAGAGGGAGAGCGCGTAGTGAGGGGAGGGGGCGGAGGAGGAGATGAGGGCGGAGATTAGGTGGGGATCGCCGGCGAGGTGGCGGCGGAGGAGCTGGGCGTGGATTTGTTTGAGGTGGATGGGGGCGGAGGCGGCGTGTATGAGAGAGGTGAGGTGGTGGTGTGTTTGGGCTTGGGGGTTTAGTGTTGCCATTGTATTGTATGTGTAGCTTGACTCGTATATTTGATTGAAATCTTACTGTCATTGTACAGTCCAGTTATGAGCCTCATTTTTTTAAAAACAAAATTTCCACTCTTTTTTTGAATTCTCCTCTTCCTCCCTCGCCACCTCGATCTCGAAATTCTTCTCATTCTCCCATCGTTTACCCCCTCAACATCTCTTCCCCCGTTGGCATCAGCCAGATGCTTGACCGACGTGTATGTTTCCAAATGGGGAATTTCCTAAGGAGCACACCATTTTTCCTATTGAGCCCATTTTTCCTACTTAGCATGTCCTCTCTTTTGAAAAGAGAGGGTTCCTAGCAAGCACATCATTAATTCCTAAACACCTTTTCTGCGGCCTCCTAAGCTCGCCGCCACCTATGCTCGCCGCTCACCGCCTCTGCTCACTAGGAAAAATGGTGTGCTCCTTTGGAAATTCTCCATCCCCACCACTCCCGAATCTAGCCTGAACCACCGCCATCGACCTCCTGCTACTTTGACAGGCTCCAGCCCTCCCCCGACTCTCGAATCATCCTCCATTATTTATTCTCGAAGCCATTCCTCCCTCAATTTATAATTTCCGTCTCGTTCCTTTTAACTTCTTCATCCATCAATCCAATTTCGAACTTTCGAAAAGTTGCCACATTTGCTCTACGAAACCCCCCACATACTCCAAATTTGCAAAAATTTCCCTTTCTCCTTGATTCAGACTAGACAGTCCGGATTTTCTAAGACTGATCCGGGCTTATAGTTCCGAATCTAATTTAGCAGATTCGGACTGTCTAACCCAGATTAAGGAGACCAACCAACAAGAAGAAGAAGGAGAAATCAACTTTGGAATAAAACTTCTATGGTAAATATAATGAAATATTTTAAGTGGGCTCACTAGAAAAAAAAAAAAAGGTGTGCCCCTCTAGAAATTCCATTCCAAATGGCGAGGGGGGCTAATAATACATTAAAAAGAGAGATGTACGCCGAGAACTATAAGCTGTCATCTTTCTTGCTGCCGTATCCAAGCATCAGTATTTGAAACATCTCCCACAGTACAAGAATATTTATCGAAAGTAACGCAAAATTTATTAGTTGCTGTTGGGAAAAAATGTGACAAATTTGTTCATTAAAAAAAAAAAAAAAAACTTGTAATATTTCTAAATTATTTGGTGGATGTACTTAACAATTTGGAAAAGTTCTAAATGAGCACACCATTGGTCATAGTGATCGCATATACTGTTATATTACAATTTTGTCATTGAAAATTTAGACCTAAAATAATATTTTTGCTTGGAATTGATTCCAAATAGTATTTTTTTCCCATCCGGTGTTAGATCCCTAACGATATTATTTTCTGCCTGTAATTACATTCCGAACGTTATTATGTTATTATCTTCCGTTTACTACAGTATTATTTCTTGTCAGGTTGTAAAGAGAGAGTGAAGGCAAAGGACACGCGGCTGTAGATTGCATGGGAGCAGATTGGATCGAGAAAGGCGGAGACCAAGGAGCAGATGTGATGGATTTTTGGTATCAGGGATCACGTGATGAAGAAAAGAGGAAGAGGGCCGTGAATTACAATGCATGGGAGGAAGAAGAAAGGGTTTTTTGGTATTTTTTTTGGTGTGCTCACTCAGAAAACATTCTTTTCAAAAGAAAGAATGTCTCCCTCTGCTCAAAGCACAAGTGGTGTGCTCAAAGCACAAGTGGTGTGCTCATTTAGAAATTCCCACGATTTGGCAGGTGACTTTAGAAACGCCCGTGCTCATTCACCATATCGGGAGATCGGGTATTGGATCCGAAGGATGAATATCCATATGCCTGTTACTACATCCACCGGATCCGAGTAGCCGCTTCCAGAGTGGAGTTTCCAGAGCACACCATTTTTCCTAGTGAGCCCAGTTAAAAACTTCTTTCATATTACAAGTTTGTCATCGAAATTTTTGAATTGAAATACCTTTATCTTCAATCTCTATTTTCTTCTCAAACTGCTGCACCAAAAAAAAAAAAAAAAAAAAAAAAAAAAAAAGAAAACTAAAACCCACAATTCTTCCATCAAATCTTTCCCTATATTAAATTATCTCACAAATTCAATTCAAAATTTATTTTTATTAGAACTTTACTTACTCAAAAACTCTAGAAACAGTGCAGATTAATAAAAAAAAATATAACCCAAAAAAATTCACAGTCTGAACTGTCAGTCTGGATAGTGGATTAATCTATCCGGACTGGAAGTCCGGACAGTGGTGCATTGTCCAGACTGGTCCGGATAAGTTTTTGTTTGTCCGGACTGAAAGTCCGGATAACAGTCTACTGTCCGAACTTCCAGTTCGGACAGTTGCCTATTTTGTTTGGGGTGTGCACCCAGATAGTAGATTAAAAATCATGAATATAAATTGTTTAGTATTATTAAGTTAAATTGAATATAAATTGTTTAGTATTATTAAGTTAAATTAAAACATAATAAGTTACTTAACATATAATAATTGTAATTCTTACTCAAATAACTTCAAGTCAGTCTAGATATCTTCAAATCATAATAATATCCATAAAAAAAAAAACAAATACAAAAGAAATTCATCACAAAATTTACGATGATTACAAAAGAAGTTTATTTTTGTATATTATTTCTTAAGAATCATACAAAACAACAAATATTAAAAAACTATAAAAAAATAAATACAGAAAACGTTCATCACAAAAGTTTATGATGAGTCTTTGTGAATTCACACAATGAGAATTATGAACAAATCAACTCATAATTAGAAATAACATTACATTAAAAATATATATACAAAGTTTCGTTTGCAGCAAATTGTTTTCGAACAATCATCTAAAAACATATTGTTTTCGAGTGCAACCCTTTCAAATTATGATCGAAAACAACAAATAATTAAATGTAACGTCTTCAAATCTTTAAACTCTTGAGAAGTATTAATTCAACAGGTCCTTCACTAATCAGTTGCACCTCTTATTCTTCTGAGTTCGGTTTATGCATTTGACAAAAATTGATTCTTTATTGACAATCGAGACTCCCAATTGCATATTCCTGTATAGAATCGATATTCAATGAAGAATAATAAACGCCATACATGAGCGAGATAAACATACAAATCATGGCTGAATCGACAGGCACCACTATATTGACATGCATCAGCGTTCTCTTGTTTTGCAACTTCTGGACAAATATTTAGTGGAAATTTCTATTCCTGAAATTTGCAAAACAAAGCAAAATTTTATCCTTTACCAATTTCAACCTTATCTTATCTAATATCTCCCATATCCAACAAACATAAAGAGTGATGAATTTCAAGAAGTCAAATTGACCTGACGGCGCATCTATGAAATACAAAGATAATATTATTAATACATATAATTTCATTCATAAATGACAATTATCATAACAATGATTTCTATATATGTAAGTTAGTAGTGGTAAAGGTCAATTTGGTAACAAATATCAATTTTTGTATAATTTTGATGCTGCATTAGAATATAAAATATATATATATATATGCACTCAAACCTTATTTTGCTCATCAACCAACTTAACAATGCTAGAAACTTCAAAATATATTAAAATTTACCATTACCATTTACGATTGGAAAATTAATGGAACTTTGCATATTTTACAACTAACATTACAATAATTTTAATTTTTTATTAAATAATAATCAAAGTATAAATTAAAATTCTAATTTTTAAGTTTCAATCTTAAAGGATGCGAAAATCCAAAAACTTGATATGCTTTGCTTTAAAAAAAGAAACGAAAAAAACTTACAAAATGAGGAAGAGGATGTTATCCAGCTCAACTCAAGAAGCGGCGGTAGCGGCAGTAAGCGACCGACATTGGCTGGATTGACAGTGACAGTAGGTAACCGAAAGAGAAGAGAGGTTGGGTGGAATTGAGTTTAGAGAAGAGAAGAGGAAAAAGAAGAATATCAATTCTAGAATTAGGAGAGGTGAGAGAGGGAAGGGAGGAGTTGGATTTTTTGGTGTGGAGAGTAGTCGGCCCTAGATTTGGAGAGATGAGGGAGAGAAGAACGGAAGTGGAGAGAGAAGGAAGGGAAATGGAGGAAGAGAAATATGAAGTGGGGTAGTTTTGATTTTGGGGTATTTACTGGTTTGTCCCTCAAATCTTTATATATTATGATTTTGTCCCCCAAATCTTTATATTTAGGATTTTGTCTCTCAAATCTTATAACTTACAATAATTTAGTCCCCTTCTCTAAGTTTCTCTAACATAGTTAAATTTTTAATCATTTTATCCCTCTTCTATTTGTTCTTGATTTTGATTTAGGATCCAAAACCCAATAGGATTATGTTGAGGAAGAGTTCAGGAGTTGCTGTGAGGACGAAGAGTGGGAGGATACAGAGGAATGCTTGGCTGAATTCTCCTCATCCTCTGATGACGATGACGATGATGATGAGGATGCTGACGATGACGACCAGTTGTCGTTGGATGATGATGTCGATGAATTTGCATTGAGGGTTTTTTTCAAGGGGGTGTCTGTTTGTGAGAGCGATGGAGGATCGGGGTCTAATAAGGCTTCTGGAATCGGAGTTGTGATGGAGAAAGCTAATGGAGATTCTGTTCTTCAAGTTCAGAAGAAGTTGGATTTCTTTGTGGATGTGTTGGTGGCCGAGCACTTGGCTCTGCTGGATGGCCTGATCGAGGCTCAGCGGAGCGGGGTTCAGCGGATCGTCGCGTTTACTGACAGCGAGGAGGTTTATCGTCAGGTGAGCACCTTTCAATTGAGTTATATGAGAATATACTCATCTTGCTTGTTTGCTAACATGCGCGTGTGTTTGTAGTAGAAGTTTGATGCAAATTTAACAATGCTTCGCTGTTATCTCATTAATCTTCATGTTTATTATTGGGTTCTATTAGTTTGATGCAAATATATATATTATTTGTCATCTCTTCAAACATTCCAATTGCTTATTGTTTCGTTGCCCTCGTAAATTTTGTATATTTTCAGTCTACAATCAGCTTGAATTTGATATTAACTTTAGTTATTTCCAAATTGGGGTAAGAATGTGATTGTTATTTGTCATTGCACTAAAATTTGCAGTCCTCTCTCTAGACCATCCACTGTCACCTCAAAAAACCTAAACTCATTATACTATCCAATGATGAATCGGTAACCTATGTTAGTCAAAACAAAGTTTGTTGTATATTTATTTGTTTTCTCAATTCCTTCTTGATTTATTTCAGCAGCGTTGGAAATGGATTTGCTGATAATTATTTACTGATAATCTATATCAAAATGACAGATTGCGGAAGCAGAGCCACACGAGGAACAGCTTTTGGTAGCTCTAGGGTATAGGATACTTGAACTTGCCAGTAAATTCTAAGACTTTGCTTTGAAGCTGGTGTGTAGATATACGCTCGAGTAGGCCAGGAGGCTGTTGGTATCACTGGGGCCATCAAGGAAGTATATTGCCCTTTCCCCGATTGTTCGGAGCTTCTTCTTAGCCCCGGTCAATATTCATCTTCTAGAGCTAGTTCATCGAATCAGTCTGACATCAGTTGTGTCGAGTGCCAAGAATGCCGCAGGCTTGTATGCGCCAGTTGTGTTGTACCGTGGCACTCGTCATTGAACTGCGAGGAGTATCAAAGTTTACCTGCGCAGGAGAGAGAGGCTGGAGATGCCACATTGCTTTGCTTGGCGCAGAATAATAACTGGAGGCGTTGCCAGCAGTGTCGGAGGGTTACTGCGAGGAGTATCAAGCTCTCAATAGGAACTCAAATTAAACATAAGAAACTTATGCCACATAGGAAAAAAAATGCATGAACATGAACCCAATAAAGAAAATGAGAAGAGATGAGGAAAAGAGAAGGAGAAGAGAGGAGGAAGAGAGGAGAAATAATGAAGAAAAGGAGAAGAGAGGAGGAAGAGAGAAGATGAAGAGAAGAGGAAAATAGAAGAGAAAAAGAGGGGTAAAATGGTCAAAAATTTAACTATGTTAGAGAAAGTTAGGGGAAATTCTATTTGCACACGGTATTTTACTCTTGACGCACGGTTTTAAAATTTATAAATAATTACAAGTTTGCCTTTATTTTTATAGACTAAATTACCCTTATAAATTCCAAACTAAGACTTTTTAAAATTTGGAACTACGACTGATCGTCTTTCTCCTCTATTTTATCTCTAAAATCCTAAATGATTTTTTTGTATTTAATAAAAATACATCTCCTACAAAATCAACTATTTGATTTCTTGACCCCTTAAAAATTTTTACATTAACGTTCCTTAAAAGATTAGAAAAATTATAAATTCTTCGATTTCACCGTGACAAGTGAAATTTGAGTTTGGAATTTGATATGCAAATGAAAAAAAATAACATGTAATTAGTATCAGAGAACAAATCTAAGGTATGATTTGAAATTTTTTTTAGGTTTTATACGTATTTGTTTGAAATTTATCGTTAATTAGTTTTTTTTAGACTTCGCTTGCTGATCGGGTATTAATAACCGACCAACATGTTTATTGGTCCGGTATTAATACCCGACCAGCATGTTTCTTGGTCGGATATTAATAACCGACCAGAATATTTTTTTGCTAAATGGAATTGGACGGGTGAGGAGTTAGAGAAAAAGACGATGGGTATTTTAGGAAAAAATTTTGGGCGCAGAAAGTAAGATGACAGTATTTCAAAATATGAGTTTGGTGTAAAGAGAAAGCATGACGCCAAGAGTAAAATCCCGTGCGCAAATAGAATTTCCCAAAGTTAGAGAGAAGAACTAAATTGTTGTAACTTATGAGATTTGATTGACAAAATTTTAAATATGAAGATTTGCAGCGCAAAAATATAATATATAAAGATTTGAGGACAAATCAGTAAATATCCCTTTGATTTTTTTGGTGTGCTCACCGGACAAACTGAGCTCACCAGTGACAATGGTGTGCCCCTCTAGAAACTCCCCTTCGAGAGCCTTCGCGTTTCGTCAAATTCTCTCAACCTCACCACCCAAAACCCTTCTAATTTTAGGCGCCACCGTCGTCGGAAAAACTCAACACCGCCACCATGAATTCCTCCGCCGCCTCCTCCTCCTCCGCCTCCCCGTTCCCTCCTCTCAACCACCGCACCCCCGACGACACCGTCTTCTACTACCTCTACCCCGACGAGCCCCTCTCCCCAACCTCTCTCCACTCCCTCCACCTCCACATCATGACGACGATCGTACCCTCCTTCATCCCTCCCAATTACATTTGGCAGCACGAGCCCTTTGCCCTGACCCCCGTCCCCGCGGGTCCCACCCCCCACCTACGCGGGTCCACCCGCTTCGGCGACAACCTCGACGACGAGTGGCTCGTCGCCGCCCTCCTCCTCCACATCTCCCGCCTCCTCCCCTCCCTCTCCATCTCTCTCGACGACTCCGACGGCGACTTCCTCCTCATCGAGGCTGCCTTCCACCTCCCCCGCTGGCTCCGCCCCGACACTTCCCGCCACCGTGTCTTCCTCCGCCGCGGCCGCCTCCACATCATCCCCCTTAAGCCCTTCCCTGGCGATCTCACCCTCCAATCAGCGTTGGATATTCTCAAATCCCGCGGCGACGTTGACACCGCCGCCTCGGACTCCGTACAGACCGCCATCGAGAAGAAAACCTCACCCTATCCTCAGAGGGCAATTGAGAATATGCATAAAGTTAGGGTTAGGGTTCCGCTGCCGGTGGCACAGGTTCTGAAGCATGAGCCTTGCTTGATTTCGCTTGCCGTGGATGGGTTTTACGATAGGGATATCGATTCGATGAAGCATGCGGCAAAAATGGAGAGGTTTTTGAAGAAAGGGGAGGAGATCGAGATGGTCAGGGTTTCAGTGACGATGTCGAGGGCGATGTACGGGCAGCTGGTGCAGCAGAATTTCCAGGCGCCGAGGTGCTACCCGATGCCGGCAAGGAGCGAGGTGGGGAGGGAGGGGTTTGTGGAGGCGGAGATAGGGATGAAGATTGCTTGCGGGTTGGAGATGATGTATCAGGGGAGGAAGAGGGCTGGGGAGGAAGGAAAAGGGGAGACTTGGGAGGCTTTTGTGAAGAGTTTGGAGGGGAGTGGGGTTTTCGAAGGGCTTCTGCCGGGGTCGAAGGAGTATCAGAGGATAATGGAGAATGTGACTGAATATTACAAGAGCAGTACTCTCTTCTCTCGGACCAGGTATTGGCCTTTTTTCCCTATGTTATTTAATTAGATCGAAATTATGTGGAAATATTATATATTTATGTTATGTGAGCTTGAGATAATCACGCAAATGACCACTTGTGTGTACTATGTTGTATATAAGGTGTGTTGTAGTCTCTCTAATTTTTGGAAGATATTCAACTTTGGAATTTTGAGACATTGAGGAGCTCATAACTTACTCCTATTAGATTTAGGAGGCCGGCTTTGGAGACTTCTAAAGTTACTTTAGGATGAGACTATCAACTATCGAGTGTGGATGATTCTACCTAGACGTTTTCTTGCCCCCTCTACTACAGGTGCAAAGTTAACCATTTGTGTCCTCAAGAGGAGAATATTGCGGTGTTTATGGTGATCGACTCTATTATAGTCTTAGTATCAGATTTTACAATTCATTTGTTTTCTTAATCTAACATGAGATTTGCTATCTTCCTCTCTTACACGACTTCTTGTTTAATGATTCTAAATATTAGATAGCTTTAGGTGCGTTCATGTGATCATTTCCCCGATAAAGGATTAAGTGAAGGTTTTGTCATTGTTGTCCTATTGTGCTGAATTTTCATCCATGTTTGTATTGTTGGTAAAAAATGCCTTCTAAGGAGATGAGAGAATAAATAGTTTTGCAAGCTGGGACAAAATTAGGAAAGAAAAAGTGACATTATAATATTTTAATTTTAATCTAGTGGAATAATATGTTAAATATGTTGTTGACTGTAGGTCTACATCCTTGAAGTCACTGATACATGCTTCTATGAGTTGCTTAAAAACTGAGATTTTCAATTTGCTGTTTTCTCTGGTACATGCTCTTGCATTTATTTTCTCTTATTAATCTCAAGATATTTGACTAATATGTACTATTTTCTGTTTCTTTTAACGTTTTATTGGTTTTCAAATTTATCAAATTTTTTTAAAATTTGGAAATATCAAACCAATATGTTGTAAAATTCTATGTTACAGTTGTATATGGTTTTCTCTTTTTTGATGATCTCATTGACGTGCTGGAAAGATCTTCCCTCTTGCTGGGTAACTAAAAACATATTATGTTATTTTAGTAGACGTATCTGTTTTTGTGTTTGTAGGGACATGTTGAATGCTCCACTGAGACGAATAGATGAGGTCCTTGCATTACCATTCTCTGCCGATGATTTCTATTGCAATGAGCTTCCTCCTTCGGATGATGATTCATGGTTGTATAACGGAGAAGCTGAATTGAATGCAGCCATTGTGGAGAGGCAAAAAGAAATGGAACTTTATGAGTCCAAGCATAGAAATAAAAAATCAGGAAATCAGAAGCTTAAAAACAATGACCTCAGTATGCAACCAGATGATTTCAATTTCAAGGATGTTGCAGAAAGTATGCAAGCATTTGTCCAGAAACTTTCAAGCTTTGAGGGTGCAGAGGTTCCTCAAAACAGGTATTTCTAATATCTACTTATATAATAGAAGGTTTTCAGATTTGTTCAAATCCTTGTCTATCCATCCAATTGGAATTATTGGTTCGTAGCAACTGTTCCCTAGTGATTATGCTTTTACAGATTGTGACTAAACATTTACATCATAAATTTTCCATTATGCATGTTGCCTTTTTCATTTTTTTTTTTAGAGAAAGGATGGGTTCAAAGTTGCAAAATCTGGCCAGCTATCGCTGATATGCAAAAAATATTTACATTAGTTGTATTCCTATTTTGCTAAACAGAGATGAGAAAAAGTTATTTTTATCTTGAGAAAAAAAAAAAAAAAAAAATCTTAATGAGGTTAGTCAAATTAGTTGTATTTGCTTTCTAATATTTATTTTAAATGCTGACAACTGCTTGGGTTATTGCTTTAGAAAACAACCATTTGAATTATACGCGAAAAATTGCTAGAAGTCCCCCCCCCCACACACACACACACACACCCCCTCTCATGGGCACAGACACCAGCGATGAATCTCCACACACCTCAGTATATGAAACATTCGTCTCTCTTTCTGATGGAATGTGTCTCCTTGTCAAATTGTTGCCAAATAACAACGTGCTAATATTGATGAGCTAAGAAGCATCAAATATATTGTCTTAATTATGAAAATATCAACAAATAGTTATCTTCCACTATTTGAATGTAAATTAAAAGATAATCGTGTTTCCTTCTGGTGGAACTTTTTTTGTGAAATAAATTTTTGAGAGAAAGTAGGGGTTATGTGTTATGTGAACCTAAGAAAGAAGAGATGAGCACATGCAATATGTACAAGTCTCAACATTTTTAAAGCTTAGAAGAAACGGAATAATGACTCATATTCCTTTTAAATGTATAGTCTAGATGTATTCCTTAGGAAACATACAATTATTATTTTCCTCAAAAGAAAATAATATGGAATGTTGGATGTGGTGGAAGGGTTCCATGAGGACAACAAAATTCTTTTAAATAAAAAAAAACACAAAGCTCAACACAAGAACAATAACAATGATCCAGAGAAATTGTTAGCTGGCTCTACCATGTCATGCTATGATGTAAAGGATCTTCCTTTTTTAATTACTAATTAGTGTCATTGAAAGCTGAATTCTATTTGAAGCAAAGAGTGTTTTTCTATTTGATTGGAAGACATATTGTTCAGGGAGAGTTTTTGTGTTTCATCTGCTGTGAGATTGGCATGGAGAGTAGTAATCTCTAGCAATTATCATGATATAGTACAAGTGGTTGTTCATATATATATATGTGTGTGTGTGTGTGTGTGTGTGTGTGTGTGTGTGCACCTATATATATGTATATATACATGTACATATGTATCTCTCTGTGTGTGTGTGTGTGTGTTAACTTATAAGTAATTTGATAATGCAAAAAATGTGTGGATTGATATAGGGATATCCCTCTTTTTCTAGGTTTTTCTTATTTTTTAAAGAATAATGATAACTTTTTGCTCTCACTTTTGCCTAGTAGTATAGGAAGATGTTGAGAAGGTGTAAGGTATTTCATGTAGTGTCTGTTTCATGTAGTGTCTGTTACATACTTGTGTCAAGGTGAAATTTTTTTCAGTTTGTACTCAATACAAGTTTGGGCTTGACTTGTTTTCTAGACAAACATTGTTTTGACCCCACGTCAAATTTGTGAAGCAATGGAAACAGAGACGCAACCAAGAAGGCCCTGCATAGTCACGGCCCCATTTACAATCCTTGTATTCATACTAAATCTCAAGCATTTTGACCATCTTCCATAATTATTGGGCCACTAATCACCACGAATCCATTTAAGTTCCTTGTTGTTAGGAAACATTTCTTAATTTGTTGCAACTGTTTTGGAGTAATAAGTGACAGCTAAATATTTATTATTGTTGAATTCTTACAATTCTTTTCCTTTTCGTAGACCCTATTTTAATTTCTAACCTCAGTTTCAAAATGCAAATAGTAAGGCATTTATAAATTTATCAATCTTGACAAATAAGAGAGGACAGTGAATGCAGAAAATTTCATATGATCTTTCTTATAGAAGTGTTGCTTATAGCATGTTTCTCAAATTATAAATATAAAAAGTTGCTTATGATAATATAGTTGACCCATTTAAAGTAAAACTTTTTGACTGTCTGTGAATGGAATATAGGTGTGATCATGAGGAATCATACATGATATACCTACATCTATTTTGGGAGAGGAAAAGGAAAGGAAGGTAGGTTTTACTCTAAATTTTTTGAAGGACTTTTGGTCCGTTATAAGTTGTACAAGTAGTGGTTGTTGATGAGGGTTTCATGTAGTCAATCAAGGAGAATCACTAAGAAGATTTGTCTTTTCCATATTAGGTTTTCTTCCCTAGTTTCAAATTATAGTCTAGGGTGTAATTGGAGCTTGGTTTTGTCAGAGGTTCTTACTTCTGTACTCTAAGTTTATTAGTGGATTTTCCACTCCGTCGTCTGTGGATATAGGCTATTAGTGACCAACTATGTATACTTGTTGCTTATTTCCTCGCAATATTTTTGTGCCTCCTTTTTGGCCAATTTGTGGTTTCTAGGTGATTTTTTATAACAAAACCAATAAACTTATTAAAAAAAAGGTGCAAAGAATTTGTTAATACGTGATATGAGATGTATACTACATTGAGAATGTGCGTAAAGGGACTCAAACAGGCAGTTATCTTTTGAAAATAGTTGCTGAAATTTGGTGGCCTTTAATTTCTGACCATTTTATCATTATTACCATGTATTCTCATAGATATGCCTATTGGTTATGTGTGTTGAGAATCTGAAAGCAGTCAACGAGTAGTTGCTATAATAGTGGCAAATGACGATATAGCCTACACACACATAGGTAGGGTGGTAAACGGTATATGAAAACCTAAAAAAGATCTGATTTGTAGGCATAAAGTCTGATTAGGATCTGGAATTTTAGACCCAAATATGATTAGAATCTAGAATATTCAATTCAGGATTTTGGTCTTATTCGGATCCAGCAATATATTATATAAAATATCATATCCAAGAAACCAAACCTGAATCTGTGTCAGATTTTTTTTTTTTTACGGGTTCATATCATATTTGGAGCTTATCGTCCTTGCTGGAGAAGCTCTCTTTACTATCATGTATTTGCGTTTACTTTGCATGTCAAGAGGAACTCTTGGTACCTATTTTCATAAGTTTAGAAAAATAAGAAGGATGCACTTAGAGAGTTGGATTATTACTTGCACCACTTTCCAACTATTATTTTGGGATACTAACACTTTTTTCAATGTCTGTGCATCTTCGAACATTTTGAAAGCTTTCTGTTATTTGGAAAAAAAGGATATTTTGTCTGTTGTGTTGATGGGAAATGGACATTAAAATATTAGAAACCTGCCCAACTGCATGCATGCTGCCCTCTAACTTTTCTTCTAATGGAAACTCTGCATGGTGACTAGCAGCAGTAATTGAGTATAAGTTAGCATTCAATAATGTAAATGGTTCTTATTCCTTGTCCATTTGTTTTTGTATCTTGAGAAGATCTATAGATAAATATGTTTGTTCTAGGTTCAGGAGTGAATACAATTTATTTTGGCACTTTTAAACATATATTTGGCTGATAGTTTGCATGTTGTTCTCTCCTTTGGGATGTTCTAGTTGTCTCGATGTTTTGTTCTTCTTAAATCAGATAACTGGTTTTGTTTTTATTGTTCATTGCACTAAAATTTTGTAGCTATTTTGTTTTTAAAGTGCATTACACTAAAATTTTGCAGCTAAGTTTTTCTCTTTATTTGTCATAAAGGAACTCAAATGAAGTGGAACTTGATGTTGAACGTTTTATTAAGGATATGGAATCAGTGGTCAGGCCTGTAGAGCATGAGAAGCCCGTTCAGGATGCTGATTCTGATGAAGGTTCTACCTCACCATCAGAGATGGATTTTGGTATGTTCTGCTTCCTTTTCCATGCTTAATTTAATATATTTGTGTGGTCACAGTTTCCATTTTCATATGGCTTAGAGTCTACATAGAGACATCTAGCACCCAATCTCTTTATTTGTGCAAGAGATACTACTACAGTTGGTATATTAGATTGCTCTACTTGGCATGGGGTTAGCCAAGAAGGCTTATCTTTAGATTTGAGTTTTATGGCCTAGTAAAGTGTTCCTAAGACATCTACTAGTGGGCCATCACATGATGATGCGTCTGATACGTTTCTAAAGGAGCAATATGTCAAATTTCTTGGAGAAGTCAATGAGAACACTATCTATCAAGGTTTTGTTCACCAAATTTCGTTTTCCATTTTCTTGCCTTTGCTGTACTATTATTTTGCAGATGAATCAGAGGATGGAAGCGATATTGCTGAACCATATGGTGGTATTGATGGTGGGGACACTTTTATGGACTCTTATTCTGATTCTCTGAATAAGGAGCTGAATGCGAGTACCCTTAAAAGAAGTTTCATCCGTGCCTCTAAACAGGCCAACAAGGATGAGGAGGTGAGCGTCTTTACTATTTTGTGCAATGTAATTTAGGACGATGGGTCTGAATTGTGCATGGAAGATTTATGGTATCCAGTTCTATCTTTTTGCAAGTTTTGTCACATTTGGCGTGCTAACTTTGAGAAATTTCTATGCCTTGTGATGAGAACTATATTGTACCATTTAGTACAATTATTTTTCACTGTGCAATTAAGGAGAATCAGACAATGTTGTCTGTTACAGGGTGTTGGCTGTTAATTGATATGGTGTTCAATTGAACAAGATAAATGGTTGTAAGGGAAGATGCTGGGACTGATGCATGGAAATTGAGAAGGCTGCGATGAGAGTAGAGATATTAAGTCAATTAATAGGGAATATAATGCCAGAGACTTCTTCAATAAAAATATTGGCGTGTCATATGACATGAGATGCTTTCATCTGTCCACAATTTATGAAAGTGAAAAAGAAGATAAAGGGAAAATAAATGTAGATTCTGATCAATGCTTTGGAAAAGTTTACAGTGTCACCATTTGTTAATCCTGGTACAGGTGATTAAGAAGAATGATTTACGGATCAAATATCAAATTCTTGGGATATGCTTGATAGTTTGTTTTTGCAGTTGAATTCTGAATATTTGATGGCTAAGACTTGTACACAGTGCTATTGGTCCTGGATTGATGTCTTTTTATGAACTATCAGCTTTAGCAAAATTAAGAAACCGTTGACCATGTTTATATTCTCTATTTTTATAACAGAAATTCATATAAAGATTTATCAGTCCTAAAGTTTGAACGCACTGCCCATCTGGTATCCTTCTAGTTGATTCTCTTCTCTTCATTAGCATTTCCCAGAGGAAGTACATTTAAAAGAGAGAGTGGATATAATTGGTCGTATGTAGTGTTTATGTGCGATTTGCACACCAATGTAGCACACCGGTACCGATACTTCAAAAAGGGAGCCGTACTCATATCCGATATGCATTTGATACTTGGCCCAATACTTTGCAAGAACTCCTTTTAACTTATCCATAAATTTTGAAGTACCCTAGACGTAGTCTGATACTTGGACCAATACTTCTTATATACTCCTTTTTAACATCTCCAAAAATTTCTAAGTATCCTAGACGTATCCTAGACTTGTTGAAGTTGTGTCTTAGATATATTTGAGTCAAAAAAGTCAAAATCAAATGTATTAATAGTGAGTTAATATTTCTATTTCATTTCTAAGTATATTATGTTTACAGTAACACATGTGCACATGCATAATTTTATTAATTATATATTACATAATGATATCTTAAAATTTTGGTATTTACCTTATTTATACCATATTTTATTTGTATAGTGTGCATGAGAATATGTGCATGTGCAATTATACTTGTACATAATTATTGCCGTATCCATGTTGTACTGGTGTCCTACTTTCCAAAATTTGTCATATCGCACTATCCGTCTTGTATGGTTCTCGTATCCTTTATATGTGTCCATGCTACATAGCTCCATATAAAATGGCTATTGTGGTAATTTAAGATAATTGGACATTGTTTCTGGTTTGGGCATTTGGAATAACTAAAGTTTTAGTCTTCAGCATTAGCAGACGATTTGAGCTCCCTTGTTCCCTAGGGATGTCCATTGGACCTGAGATATAAATTATAGCCTGTTTGAGTTAGAGGGCCAAAGTTCAATATTTAGGTATAGCAGACTCTTATGAGAAAGTTTGTTTATTTAGCTTTGCTTTCAGTCTGTTCTTGGCTCTTTTCTGTTTAACGTTTGCACACTTTCATGAAACATACTGTTTATAATGAAGTTACAAATGAAAAGTCTCATTTTATATGGGTTGTTTTGTTACAGTTCTGTTGATCTGATATGGAGTCTAGTGCTATGTCAACCCTGTATGTGTTTTACCAAGCAACCTAGGTCTAGGTGTCAACTGTCTAGGGACCTTCTAATTTGGTGTCAATAATAACCCAATGCATCATATATTGTTTGGAGGGCCATATACCACTCTTTTAGTCTAGTCTTGGACATGCTTGCTCGTTGCCAAATTTGCCTGATTGGAAGCCTTCGGGTTAATGTCTGCTAATATGAGTGAAGATCATCAGCATTTGATGGAAGTTTTTAGTAGAAATATTGTATGCTGCAGCCAGATGAAGCTAATTGCATTTGGTGTTGCTGATAATTCTTTTCTTCGCTAGCCAGCTCCTGTGTTGATTGAGGCATAGCTCAATATATTAATATTTCGCTGACAGGAAGGATGCTCTACCAATGCATTCCTCGTACATGGTTCCTAACTCTGGTGTTCCTAAAATATTTGTGTTCCTGTTTGATTGGTTTTCCTAGAAGATGGCTACATTAGATGGGCATTCATGACTTTGTTGCTGCAACTACTGTGATTGTGGCTGCCTTATGTATCAGATATGGCACTTGTTGCGTTTACCTGATCATGTAACCATTAACCTACAGAACTATTACTAGTCTTTTCAATAGGTAGGCTGACTTTTGTGGATCTAGGACCTGATGGAAAATTGCTTGACATTATTAAGTTAACCACTTTCCGCTGTTTATGCTTCCAAATGGTAACTTAGATGTTGTCTATTGCATTGGTAGAATTCTTTGCTCATTATGCATCACAAAGTGTAAGGGTAAAGATGGTAGGCAATGGGCCATTTTCATTTTTATTCCTGTTCTCTTCTTCTTTTGTTTTACATTTTCTTTCTTTTCTTGTTCCCATGCGTTCTTGCATTTTTTTCGTTTCCCGAAATAAAAAAATAACTTTTTAACAATGTTCTTTATTATTATTATTATTATTTTTTGGAGGGAGGCAGGACTATTAGTCTGTTACCTTCCATTGCATTGGTCCAAACAAAGTTCAGAAGAGTGGATTTTATTAAATACAATGTTTATTGTCTCATATCAGTTGAGGTGTACTCAGTCACAGGCAACTGAAAGTTGGTGGTCAGTCACAGGCAACCGAAACTTGGTGTTCATCGGATGGAATTATCTTGGAAAGTTGGAGTCGTTTTGTGTTTCCTGGAATATATCACTAACATTAATAAATTCACCTATTATACATGTCCTGAAGCTGGAACCTCTGCCATTTGCAATATTGAGCAAGATACTCGAAAGTTGATTGAGATGTTTCAACCTGATACTTTATACTCTCTGACCGGACCCTCAATTAGTTCGCAGTGTTGGGACATGACATCCAGTGAACCTCTTTCTTTGAAGACTTTTGTTTACTTAGTGTCCTCTTATCAAAGTTTTTTATGTCTGCTTGAGATGATCGTCAACATTATTTGTATTTTCTTCCTATGTATGTATGTGAATTAAAAATTAGCATATCAAGCTTAGTTTTGATATATTATGTAATTTACGGATTGTTATATTTGTCAACTCTTTATTATTCAGGGAACATCAAAAGCTTCAGAGGACATGGAGGAGGAGCTAACTCCTGTTGATGTGGATGTAAACCTGGTGAAGAGCTTACTCGATTCCTTTTCTTCTCAAGAAGGGCTTCCTGGTCCTGCTTCCAACTTGCTTGGCCTTATGGGTTTGAACCTCCCACATGATGTGAAAAAAAAATAATGCCTCCTCTCTTTGTTGATAATGTCTTGCCTAAGTATGGGGTAAGCTACTAGATCATCACTTCGATTTATATGAAACTTTTTTAGCAAAATTTGTTTTCATGTTCCCTTGTACGTCACTGGTTCATTTTCCTTCTTGATGATATAAGCTAAATAACTCAATATGATGGATGCTAGTAATACTCCCTCACTATCAATACTCTTTATCTTCTGCGTAGTCTCTTTTTCATTACCACATTACATCTAGTGCTTCTTCAATAAGTTTATCAATGTGTGGGTTTTGCTGTCTTCAGATCTTCTGTGTATCTTCCTCACTGAGTGCTGGTCATACACATAGTTGTCATGATATCCATCCTTTATTTTTTTTGATGGAAAAGTATTATTAGATAGCATAAGTAACCAAGGACACATTCTGTGATGGATAACCATCCTTTTTCATACTTAAAAAATGAATCAGGAGGGAGTAGGACTGTTTGCCTTATTCAGGGAGCTTTCTCCTCAAACGCCTTTCTTTCCTATGATTTTTGTTGTTCTTCCATTTCGCGCGTAGGTGCCAAATAAAGGTGTAATTATCTGAACACTGTAGATGGTGACAAATGAACTAGCCCTCTGAGTGAGCTTCAATAGAATGATAGGAGTTGTGGCCCTACAGAGATGATGGAACTTCTTAGGAACTAAGAAATCTAATTAGATTTTCTGGGCAATACCTAATTAGTTTTAGTCTATGACTACTAGTGATAGACAAATCAAATAAAAGAACATCTGCTTGGCTCCAATGTCAAATACGCAATATTTGACCATCATTAAGGTATGTTTTAATTTAATTTACTGCTTTGACTGTGTGCTTTTTAACCTTGGAAAGTTCTGAATAAGTCCGATGCTTTAGCTCTTAGCATTCTTGGCATGTGCAATTGTATCTCTTTGCAGCTTTGCCCTTAGGTATCTTTTCTGCTTCCTCTGAAAATCCACAAAATAGAACTTATATTAGAGAACTGATTCCCCAGTCGTTTATAATTAAGGTCATTCTTTTTTCTGTTGCAGAGCAAGACTCACCCTGCTGGTGCCAGACTTGTTATGTTGATTATTCATAAATAAAGGATAAAACAGTTTTCTTGGTGTATTCCATGTAGAGAACAAGGGAGATAAGAACTGAAACAAAGTGACTCAAAATAAGTCAAATTCTATGATAACAATAAAAGAAATCATATAACAATCAATCTTCAAAACAAACTATGACACACTGATCATGTCAGTCAGATCAATGATAGCAAACAAATAAGGCCAAGCTAATCTACAATACAAATTAAATCTAATAACTAAACTAAAACTGCTTCTCTAACTTATATTATTTGAAGCCCAGGCCTGACTCACTGGGAAACTGGGCGGTTGGGTTATGGAAGGTCCCAAGTTCAAGACCTGGGTACTACCTTTGTTCAAAATAAATAACTAATGATAATAACTATAAATAACTAAATGCAGCTAACCAAATCTTTAAGCCTCATCTGTGTTTTCTTTTTTATGGGGAGACCTTTTAACCTTGTCTTATTTTACTACTGGTGGGCTAATAGGTTGAACAGTCTGTGCTGCATCGAAGAACTTATGGACGAGTTCATGTGTAGGACAAGAAAATGCACAAATCTCCACGGTTATCAAAGAGTCAATTTTAAAGGCTCAAAGTTGCTAAGCATCCTAATGGCTGAGGGACATACCTGATTTACGGGATATTCCTGGTAAAGTAGGAGAAGAAATAACATACCAGATTTATGGGATATTCCTGATAAGTTGGAGAAGAAACAACTACTGGATGCTAGTCTTTTGTGAGAACTTGGTGTGAGCATTTTTAATACTATAAAGCTCTAGCTATAAAATTTTGCTATAAAAAAAAGAAAAGGAAAGGAAAAAAAAGAACCATCCAACCCAGAAGACAACATTTGACTATTAAGCTTCAAAGTTCAATTATAATGTAAATTAAACAAGGACATTTCGACCATTGAAGTCCAAACAAATCTGTTATTAAAAAATACATCTTGAATACAGATTCGAACAGAACATATATAAACATCCATCCTTGCTGCATACTTTGGTTTGCATTGCTTCTTTGTGCAGGGCTATTCATCGTACCACCACCAGTGAACAGTCATTATTGCACTATCTTCAGTCCTGTATGGAGTTCACCAGATGTTCTTGATTTTTGTTTCTATTTGTGGTGGATGTAGGCTTGTGGCATACCAGTTTTATTACTTGAAAGAAATTAAACATGTGTTTTCTCTGACCAGTTGACTTGCTTTCTAATGCATCAATTAGGGGATATCCCCATACACATTTTGAAGCATGGACTTGGTAATCTGGTTCAGAGGACAGAAACATTGATTCTTTATAGGAAATGTTACATTTTTTGTGTGCATTGGGAATGACCTGTTGACAACTCCACCTGTTGCAAGGTGACTTGCTTGAAAAACTCAAGCATGTTCTTATTCTTATCTATCTGTTTTCGCCATTTTAAATTTAATTAGTCTGACTCTAGAACACTAGGTTTTAATTGGTTTAAAATGTGGTATAGTCAGTAATTTTCAGTGGAGCTCTTCAAGTTAATAAATCTGGGTCATGCTTTCTTGAAATTTCAGAATGCCCATTTACCTTATAGTACTGGGTATGCCTTGCATTTCTGCAATAATGTGGTTGATTTCATGCTGACGTAATTTTCTTAGCAAATCAGCCATCATTCAATTGGACTATATATTATTGCCTTACATTTTGATAGTTGTGTTTTACTAATCCAGTAGGAATAGATATATGTTACATTTCTACAGTTAATGAAGTTGCGTAGATGTCTTTTAATGAATGGTAGCTATCGGCTTCTATTGCTTACATAAGATGAGAAGTTAACCAAAGAAGTTAACGTTGTCCTCCCCGTCCGACTGGGAGGAAAGGTGAAGAGGTTTTGGCCTTCATGTTTTAGATTTAGGTTCTGCTGCCCCAGTTCTTGTTCGACATGGTACGCACCTGCATTCTGCAAATCCCATGGCTGTTTCATTATTCTACAGCATCTGGAGGTTTGAGCTGCGATTGTTGAATTGAGGACCTTTGAATGACAAGAGGGTTGCTATAAGCCATAGAAACATGAAACTAAATTAGTCTTTTTGCTTATTGATTCATGACTATTTTTTTTTCTATCAAAAATGAGTAGCAAAAGAAGGGCTTTCAAAATTGTGAATCTTTTTTTGAGGACCTCTTGTTGCGATAGAAGTTTGCCTCCCACATTCTTCTCGTTCAAAAGGCCACGGCAAAACTAAAAAGACACCTTAAAAAGTGACACAAACCATCAAGAAACTCCCGTTGATATTCTAGTGCTTGAATAGCGTGTGCAGATTGGAAGTTTAAAGAAAGTTGTACTGTAAAATGTCTTTGTTTATGATTTTTGGTTGCTGTATTTTTGCACCGACTAATATGATACTGTAAATACCTCAATTTCTCCTAAACAAGAATTACTTGTTTATTCAGATATCCAGTTTGTCGAGCTACTTGTTTATGACCAGGCGAAGGACTTAAAGACCTTGAAAGGATGTTGAAGCTTCTGCCCAGCAAGATCGGCTGGATTTATATGCGAAGGAGAAATGGCCATCAGACTGGAAGCAGTCTATGCTCAACTCTTAAATTTTCTGATATCCTTTATACAAATACAATATTACATGGTCGGTTAGTCCGTACTCATAACCAGCTAAAGGGTGTTATTACTGAGATCTCTTCAACCAAGTGCTGGGCTTTGCACCTCCAGTATTGGTACGTAACCTAATTGCTGAAGAGCAATGTAAACTGTAGAATCAATTGCGTACACTGTTTAACCAGCACCAATGTTGTTCATATTTAGCAGCTAATTTATTGTTAGATAGGAAACTCTCAACCATTATTATTAGATGGAAGTTCTCTCAGTTGAAACTTTTTGTCTTAAAATTTTGGTTCTATAGTTTCTCCCACATTAAATTGTGTTATGATAGTAGCAGGGTCGTTTCTATAAGCTTGAGTTGGTGATCAGCTTGCTAGCTTTGTGACAATGTGTGTATTGTCAAGGTATTATATGTGTGAGAATTGGTTTCCATGAAAATTTTATTTTTCTAATTCAAAATTTTGTATAGAATGGATCAAAAATTGATTCATAGACGGATTCAATACCATCCTTAGATTTTCGATTGACAATTGAGGGTCTTAATACGTGGAACGTAATTGTTGGCTGGGACTCGGGTTTGTTGCCACTCAAACCTAGCTGGCACTGAGTGAGGCTTGCTAGGCTGGTGCATCGAAGCATCCTTTGTGGGCCACAGGATCTTGTTCTTATGGACGAGTTCGTTCCTAAGGGGGCAATTTAGTGCATAAGGCTCTTACATTGCAGGGTCCGAGTATACAGTCTTATCTTTGTTATGGTCTGAGGTGATAGAGCTGGTATTGGATTTATCGTCTGGTCTGATACTGGGGCTTTGATTGGAACTGATGGTGTCCCTATGATAGTATTGACAGTATCGGAAACGAAGATAAGGGGCTTGTGAGAGGTCTTTTTAGCCCGGATGTAATCTGTAGTTAGCGTATTGTGTTGGAAGGAAATGTCCATAATATTATCCACTCCTTTCTGGATGTTTTCAATAGCGGTTGTTGCTCTCTACTTCCAGATATCCAGCTTCTTGATAGGTGCTTATTCAACATACTTGGAGGGGAGGAAAGTAAATATGTGCACTGAATTTATGATTAATAAGGGTTTTATAGTGAAATTAAGAACAATATGACAAGGAACTTCCCTCATGATATTGACAAGGGAACCTCCCTCAATGTTGGCCTCAGTCGTAATGGAGTCACCTATGCTTGTATTGACAAGGGAACTTCCCTCAATGTTGGACTCAGCCGTAATGGAGTCACCTACGCTTGTATTGACAAGGGAACTTCCCTCAATGTTGGACTCAGCCGTAATGGAGTCACCGACAAAAATTGACAAGGGAACTTCCCTCAATGTTGGACTCAGCCATAATGGAGTCACCAACAAAAATCACCGCATTGATAGTGGAGCTCTATTGTGCGGGCGTGACCTGGAGCTGGACCCCAATATAAAATGTTTGATGCAGCTACTCGATTTGACACAACACATGATAAACAAGAAAAGTACGGAATGCAAATCTGCAAAAATGGGGAGGAAATGGAATGAAGAATAAGAAGCTAAAGGATACATTGAAGCTCAAAAGGAAAGACAAGGAACAAATAATAGAGCAGCAATTAGCAGCTTGTGTAGTGCTCAACAATGAGCACCAGATTGTTGCCTACCTACTTGATCTGCATGCTAGTTCTTGAAAACACCAATGTGAACGGGAGATTTAACTAGGATAATTGGGCTATGGCCTTATTCTACAAAAAAAAAAAAAAAAAAAAAAAAAAAAAAAAATTCCCTCTGTAATGTAATGATACTCCTACTCAGCGAGGATCCGCATTTAGGAGTTAAAACAATAATACAAAATAAATCAGCTGCAGCTTTCAGATCTCCATGAAAAAACACTTCCTGAGACAATCCAATCCAATTTTCCTTTTGCTAATGAATCAGTTCAATGTAATGATAGAATAAGACATACTAAAAACAATCACCAGGGCACTGTAAAACAAAAGCTTGCAGTAGAAATCACACAAGAAGATACAACGGTAATGATCCCACAAGAACAACCACTCTTACAATTTTTCACTGTTCCAATACGGAGGTTACATGAGATTGCGCCTCCACAATCGGGTAACTCAAGGTTCATGAAAATACATAATAGAATCAAAAGCTGCATCACTGTCAGTGCTGAATAATGAAATAACAGTTTCCAAATATAAACTAGTATCTGGCACAGAACCAAATCAGCTTCCATTTCTTCTTATTAAAGTGATCCATAGACATCACATGCCAGAGATTCTTGCTAAATAAGCATTGCAAAATGGAATAAGCTGATATACATACAGATTGGAAGAGATCTTATATGCTTAGCAAAAAATAACACCACAAGAAAGGCCCACAGCCTCCTGTTTGCTCACAAGTTTCTATACATATACCAAATACATTGGACCAGTCAGGTCCAATGTATATGTAAAAAATGAAATGATCCTTCACATAGTAAGCACTCATCCAAAATGAAATAAAAATGGAACCCATAAATATTTCCAGAGTACTGGTATTCAACAGTGCCCACAAGGGCAGTAATCTAAAGTACAGTCCACGGAAATACGAGTATGGATCTTTTTCATCTATCTGACAAAAGAACAGAACATAAATAATACTAAAGGTAAAGAAAAGTTCAGCTGAGTTCTTGTTAGTGGTCTAAATACAATCAAATTACCAAGTGCAGCAACACCTAACAACCAGAGATCTCATCGAAGTCAGTAAGTAGCATGAAAAGCTAACTCAGAATTAGTCTGGCATTGAAGCCTCTGCTCACTCCTGATGCTGGTACTAAAATCACACTTTGTTTCTCGTTGCAGAATGAGAAGAGAGGGTATTAGAAAGCACATGCAAATATCATAGACAAGGAAGAAATTGGAAAAATCTATTTTCTTGTCTATGCCTTTCCCCAAAGAATCAGGGAAGAGAGTCGGATGGATCAAAAACTGTATTCTCATGTACTAGAAAAATAGCCCCAATTACCTGGCCATGTCACAAATATATTTCAAGAGCAAACCTTAACCCAAAGAATCTCTTCCAGTTACCTGGCCATGTCATAAATATATTTTAAGGACAACCCTCAACCAAAGAATCTCTTCCATTGCCTACACTTTTGCACCAAAAGGTAAAAATTTTCCTTCCATTGTCATTACTAGCCATCTGCCCAGCCCTGCAGATGAAGAACAACATGCAGACAGTCAAACAGAGTCAGAAATTTATCAAACCACTGATCCTCGATAAAGAGCTGTATTACAATCTCTAACTCGCTATCTGATGTATTCAACACTAGACAGGTGGCTTGTCTTAATAACAAAAATTTTGCAGCCATGCCAATACAATATTGCCAGGTATTTGCTCCTTTCAAGAGAGCTAAAGTGAACAAACAAAGGTACAGAGCTAACCAAAGAAAAGAAACATTATATATTTATTCAGATGGACATGTTCAAATGTTTCCTGAATAGATGCAAAATTCAATTTCAACGGCAGTCTTTTTCCACTAGAAGCTTCCCATCTCCATACTCAATCACAATACAGAAAAAGAAGACAGCGTTTTCAAGTCAAAATCCACCCTTAGGTTAATCTGGCTCCTAGGTTTCTAGTTGTGCTCTTAAGATGGGACCTGATTAGCCAGGGAATGAAAATGAAGAACAACAAAATAAATATATCATAAAAAGGAGCATTATATACATGAAATTACTAGCCAGGAAATAACAAGATATTTATCGATTATCATTATGGTACACTAGGCTTAAAACAATTCATTTTACTTTTAAATAAGAAAAGGAGAAAAGAAGTGAAATTGCAATGAAATGATCAAAATTAGTTATTCAAGGATGAGCTTTAATTATTTATTCAAATTAGACTTGTAATTAGATTTATGCCATTTAGACTTGTCTAGTATTTAACAAGAAAAAAAATTGCACTTATACAGGACCAATGAAAAGAGTATGCAAGGGCAAACTGTTCTTAAAATAAAAAGATGATAAATAAAGAAAAAAAATTTGCAGCTCAAATTACACATTTTTGGTATTAAGGATTACCATTTTATCATACTCAGCCAAATCTTTGTTATCTCCTGCACTTGTAATACACTTGGCATGCACAATGGGACCATGCTCCTTGATGTCATCTGTGCCTCCAGTGTCACCTTTTCTTTCTGATGAATTCAGATACACCGTCCCTTTGTACATCCATTCATCCAACTGGTGAGAATAGAAGTCTTCAAACGGTTCTCCACAAAGTGCACATATGCTCTGACTTTCGTCGGCAGGAACCATTTGTTCACAATCTTCATTGGTTGGGGCCACCTCTGCAAGAGAAGTGGAAGGGACTGGCACCTGTGGCTGTTCCATTTCTTCAGCAACCCAATTGCTTGTATTTGAATACCACTTCTGAGACATTTCATCAGAACTTCTCAGTTCAGACTTCTTTGAGGTATGCAAATCTGAGTGACTCTGAAGATGCTCTTGGAGTTCGAATCTTAGGCCACATGTATCACATTGATGCTTTAAATCATCAATGAGGCTACTTATTACCAAAGGATGGAGTTCACGAATAATTTCTGGCTTGAAGTCAGCACCGATAAGTCCCTCAAATTCTGTATCATTGGGTGCCAATGAGGCGACACCACCAGAAGCAAATGGCTCCAGGACATAAGGTTCCACTGTTGATGATGGAGGAATGGTTGGATTATCTGAGGTTGACGGAACATGCATAGATGTACCACTAGAAAATTCAATGTTCTGGTTGGGGTCGTTAGTTGGCACCAGAGCTGAAGATGCAGTTGATTTTTCAGTTGCAGGAGAAGATATTAAACCCTTCGCAACTAAAGAGCTAAGAAGACTCGAAAATTGATTTGGAACGGAACCAGAGGAGTTGAGTCTTTGGGTGGATGCACTTACAAGGGAGGAAGAAGGAGGGGGGCCAGGTGGCAGCGGAGGCAAGAGGATTCCTGTAAGGGATGCTGTGAGAGCTGGAGCACTAGCTTGGGGTGTTTGAAGCAATGGAGAGGGAGTGACCACAGGACCAGACAACTTCAGAGCTTGGATTGGTGGAGGCCCACTTGGTAAGGGAGGCTGTATATTGAAGTTCTGCAATCCAGTTGGGGGATTATTCGGAAGGAATTCGCTCTTCATGGTAGCAGCAAATAAACTACTGGTGCTTGAATGCCCTGAGATATCATTGGAATTGGTTGGTGGGATGTCACCAGAAAATCCATGTGCCTGAGGAATGCCAGAACTATGTGATAACGTTTGAGGTTTCTCTGAACAAATTAATGGTTGAGACTGTGGTTGAGCCTGTTGTGGCAACTCAGGCTGTGACTGGTGCAAAAAAGGAGGATGATTTCTCAACTGGGTAAATGGTGTTGATGAAGGTTGAGAGGATTGTGATGGACGTTGCAACGAATTGTGCAAACCGTGGGGCTGCAGACTCTGGTTTTGAGCTAAACTGGGGGAAGAATCTCGGCTTACTGACGCATGTGGAGCTCTATTATGAGATCCTGGAAGCTGCATGGGTTTTTGGCTTATTTGGGAAAATGGAGGCTGAGGATGATCATGGTCAATGGCATTGTGCGATTGCTGATGCTGCAGAGGCTGAAAAGGCGGAGACAGGTGAGCAGAAAGTGACGGAGGCTGCAAAGTTTGATGCCTTTGCTGCTCAAATATTCCACTTGATGCAGAGATTATATTTGTAGAAGGGCCTAAGCTTGAAGGGTAAGGATGAGATAGCAGCCCAGGCCTAGGTGAAATTGAATTTGTAGGTAAACCAGAGCTAACAGATATGACCCCACTCTCTGATTGACCTGAATATCTTGAACTCATTTGACTCAAGCCAGCCAGTGGCTCGCGTTGGGGCCACACTGAAGAGGCCTGATGTCCTGATGCAGCTCGTCCCATGGATAAAAGATCAGCCGAGGTCTCCAGATGCCTTCTTGAGTCAGCATCCCGCTGGTTGTGAGGTTGTCGATGGTTATCATCGATCTCCTGCATGAGACAAGAAGTCAGTTAACAGAAGTTAGAAGTAATCTGTGGAAAACATGAACATGGGTTAAAAACTAGATCCTTCCTGCAAAGATACAGTAAGTTGCACGTGATTTCACATTATTTTCAGCAAACCATGGCCATTTTTGAGGATACACACACACACACACAGAGACACACACACACACATGTATATATATGTATGTGTGTGATGTGTGTGTGTGTGTGTGTGTGTATATATATATATATATATATATATATATATATATATATATATATATATATATATATAAACGAGCCCACTCACACCCACCCACACACACATATCTATATATATCTATGTGTGTGTGTATGCATATATTTTTTTTAATACAAAATTGTCTATATTCTAGCAGTTTACATACACTATTTAAGTTCTACCTCAACTTGGAGTAGTATTGGATGAGATATTAGAGCAAAGAAGGAGATAAATGGATGATAGTTGCACTACATAGCAAACAAACTTATATGATAGTACATAAAGCATGTGGAACCTGCTCAGTCATGCAAAGAGAGCAATGTAAAACACTCTCATACAAGCATACTACATATGAGCAAATGATTTAGATCTTATTCAGTAAATGAAATATTCAGCAACAAAGGGTAAAGATGAATTACTCTAAATAAAGGAACTCTGTCTTCCACTGCGGAGGACAGCTTTGGGAAGTTATCAAGTTTGTCGCGATAGAGATCTGAGTGTTCGCTCTCAAGGGCACTCCACCGGCCTCTTGGTGGACTAGCACGCTTATCTGCCTTATCAATGTTCCAAGCACCTTTTATTGAGCTGTTAGTTCCCCCATAATCTGTCAATTTGGAATCCATATCATCCCACATGTACTCTTCCTCCTCAGAATTCTTCCAGTTATGAGATGCTCCTTGGACGTTTATATTTTTACTATTAAGGTGGACGGAAGGTAGCTGACGATCGGCTTGAGCAAATGCAGACCCTTGGTAATAAGAGTGATAAGCATCAAAACCATTCCTTCTGCTGATTAATGGCTCAGAAGGTGTGCCACTAGCCCCATAACATGATTTATCAATTACATCTCGTTCTTTAGTCCTCTCACTGATTCTTACAACTGGTTCTGGTTGTCGTGGAGCTGAAGAAAATTGATCATCTTTGATGTCTGTTGGTCCTTTTTTCTCGTAAATAGGATCATTTGACAATTCCCTCTGAGGGCGTTGAATATTCTGTAAAATTAATCCAAATTTAGTAGGAAAAAACATCTGATAATTTTATTAGCAACTTATGATTATGACCTATGAGGCACTTTCTTCAATAAAAGGAGTGAAAGAAATTGCATACAGGCATCTTGCCAGGCAGATCTGCCAATTGCCTTGTACTTCCAGTTATGGCCACTCTATCTGATCTTTGTACATCTTCAGTAGGAGTAACCACGTTACTACCATCATCACTGTTTATTTCTTTAGCCTTCACCATTTAAGCAACAACCAATAAGAACAAGAGATACATAAAGGTGCAAGAAATTCTTAAACTAACATGTAATACCCTTGTCATGAAAAAAGAAAGAAAAATAAAGGTGTTAAAACAAATTTTAACAACTATATCGAAGTAAAAAAAATAAATAAATGAATTCTGATCAATTATTAGCTACAAACTATCATAGAAAAACTGGATTATGTTCCGATTAATAATCACAAGATTTAGCTCCAAAAAAAAGTAATCACATGATATTACATTTGAACATGACTTGATTGCCTTGTAGCAATCACTCAAATTTAATTTCTGGATGTGTAATTTCTGATGTTTAAAACAATAGTTTGGAGGTAAAAAAAAAAAAAAAAAAAAAAAAAGGAACTGCATTAGCAGTCAATTGTTACCACATTGAGCAAAATTCTGTAACAAACTAGGTAAAAGAGAGACTTCAGTCAAAAGTCAAAACTTTAGTTTACATTCACTATAAACTCCAAATGCAGGCCGTCATCATTTGTTCAGACAGAATTATTTCATGCTAAGATCCTTAGCACAATGAGCATAGGGCTTCTCGTGAATAAGCCCAATGCTCATTATTTGAAGCAAATTCAACATTTCATTCACATTATTTATCTTTAACAAGTTCTATTACTCAATTTTGAGCTGTTTAACTAGCAGACTGCCCCTTATTAGTAAGGGATTAGATAAAATAAACTGTTCTCACAATTGTATGACTGGCAATGAAAATTCTATTCTACTATAAACTTGTAGTTATATCTTACACTTCATAGCAAATTGAAAACAACATTTAAAAAGAAGATTTAAAATAAACATGATGCACTAGAAGTCACACAGCACTTCACCTACCCTTGTTTGCTGCAGACGCTGTCTCTCTAAGTATTTAGGATTCACGTGAATGCTCTGGGCTGGACGTTGTGTTTGAGAATCCGACCTTGATGCAGTGGTTCCAGATGAACCGTTGACAGTTAACTGGAAGCCAAGTTCTCTCTCAATTATCTGAAGGGGTGCAGGCGGAAAAACTCCTTTCCATGTGCCAAAAAGATGTCTCATTCCAGGATGTATTGCAGAATCAACTTGTTTGTAGGCCTTGCAGAACACCTGCAAAGAAACCAAGGAAGGTGAAGGAACTACAAAAGAGGTGCTTAATAATGGTCCTTCAAGAATCTAAATTGTAGAATAAACATGAGAAGGGAGTTAAGATGCTTAACAATTTGAATGAAACTTCACTGATAGATTTCTAATCCTAAAGATAAATGACAAAGTACAAACAATTTTAAAATGAAAACTTAATGAAATACAGAAACACTTGTCTTGACATCTACATCAGGAAATGACCAACAGAGAAGTTATGTCAGAATCAAGTAAGATGAAAGAATCTACCTCAGGAAGCCTTGCAGCAAAGTATTTAATGTAATCTCTTCCAATATTCTTCACAATGCTATCCAGAAGATAAAGAGATGGCAACTTTTGCTCATTAGGAACCTGGAACCAACAGTCAAATCAGTTGGGATGTATTATAATATGAAAACACTCAAAAAATAAAAGGGCACTAGCAAATAGCAAAAACAGTATTCAGTATAAAAAAAGTTTAATTCAACAAGAAAAGATGTACAGAAACTGTAATTAGATCATCTCCAGTAAAAGCGCTGAGCTTTAAAAAAATAAGAATAAAATGAATGCATGTCATAAAAATGGCTGCTTCCTAGACAACAGTTCCATTTTCAGTCTACGGTAGAGATAAATGATTAACATCTATTAGATACCAAAGAACAAAAACTTTGCAACATCCACAGGACAAACAATATTAGTTAATTGCATAGTACAGAAGCCAATTGCCACCTGACTTAACATCTAGGCAACATAACTAGCTCCTAGACAAACAAAACAACCAATAATTTTGGTTCCTAGGTGCCCAAATATGTCACCTACACTGTTTTACACTATCATAAGAGCATTAGGGTGCCAAAGGAGATACATGCGTCTAGTTAGTGCATTCGCCTGATTAAGACTGTGGATGCTAATTGCTCTCAAATACTTTCTGAAATACACAGTACATGCGATGGGTCATTTGGCTTAACAGAACATGGTTCAGTTTTGCAGTAAAACAGCGAATGGTCATACTACTGCAGCTAATGGTAATATGCAAGCCTTTAGCCTAACTGAAACTTGATTTCCTGCCCCAATTCAGCCATCATGTTCCAACATGATCTGCTGGGTGAAATCTTTGGCCCCAAACCAAATATTCCATTTGGTAACCAATCTGATTAAACCAAAACAGATGGATGCCATAAAAATTCGGAAACAAATCCTAGGGTTAACTCAAGTAGCAAAAGAGATGGTCAAAATCCATTTGCAAATATAAGCCTTATCTTAAGCCTAAGAGTGGCTTCCTTAGGTAAACCTAAGCAATATAAGAGTTGTCATATTTCTGACATAAAACTAGAACAAAAAACTATATACTTGTGATTTTCCTTTGTCACAAAGGTGCTAATACTACATGCCACCTCTATTATCTATAGGAGACTACTCTAATCAGCATATGCGCTCCTCTTTGATGTGTTTACTAGATGGAAGGGCACACATACAGGAGTAGAAACCATATCAAGTATTAAGAAATTAAAAAATTCAAAAGCAGTAATAGAAATCTCAAAGAATCTTTGATCCTGGTACACTAAATTCAACAACTCAACAATCATGAAGGTATCCAACACTCCACCAGGGAACAAAGATAATGGCAGCAAAGGTTATGACAAGCGAGGCATAAGCTCTATGAAGTGATGAAACATATTCAATTAACCTAATAACCCAAACAAATATAAACCCACACCAGAAATTTCTTCCAGCACAGAACTCCTAGCTACACAATCTAGTAGGTCATATACTGCCAGTCCCATTCAAGATCCATTTCCCTGCAACAGTAGCCAGTGATTGTATCATCTTAATTCAATACAGTTTTCATAGCAAGGACTGAACTTTGTAGTTTCCGATGCTTTAAACTTTTAGATAAATCAAATTCTTTTCCCTTCGCACAGGCCTCATATTTGGATATTCCAAATTGGGCTGAATATATTACAATGATTGAACTTTGTTCCTCCAACAGAAATATGTTCTTTGAGATAGATCATATCTCGTCATTGCACTTTGCACAGAACTCATATTTGGATAATCCTAATTCAACACAACTGCACATTACAAAAACCGAAACTTTGTTCCCTCCTGCGTACTTAAACGTGAAGATAAGATCAAATTATCTTCAAACAGATCCAATACTTGGACAATCCTAATTCAACACTAGTTCAACACGATTGTACATTACAAAAACTGAACTTTGCCCCTTTTGAGGCATTTAAACTCAAAATAAATCATCTTCCCATCACGCAGATCTTAATTGCAACCGTATGCTATAAAGTATACAAAAATTCTCTGAACCAATTAAACCTGACAAGAGAATAAACCCAAACTATACAACAAACAGCATTCAATTCTCACAAACTCATGTCAGAACTGGATCTTTCATTCAATACTAATTCCAATTTGACAGTAAGTCAGCTAAATCAAATCACCTCGAGAACATTGTTGCATATGACTGCAGCGATACCCTTTGCAGCGTGGAGATTCTCCCCGGCTATAATAGTGAGGTTAGTGATTATGGGCTTCGAATTGAAGGTCAATTCAGCGAGCGCCGTCTTATATTGAGCAACCAACTCCTGATGCTGCTGATAAGAAGAAGACGAGGCCAAAGAAGACCCTTTAATCGAATCCTCTCTCTCTTCCCTCTCCCTCTCCCTCTCCCTCTCGTTTGCCCTAATCCTAGGATCAGCCCGCTGGCTCCCGCTCAAAACCCTAGAAGAACCGCCGTTGGACGCGCGATCGCTTGCGTCCTCGGAGAGCCTAGGTTTCTTGAGGCCGGGTAATTCTCGAGCGGGCAATTCGCGAGATCGATCCACGGAAGATCTGCGGGAGCTCTCCATCTCCATCCCGCCGAAGCCCTAACCTAATTCCCAACGGGACAGAGGAAAAAGTTCGGATTTTGATGGAGGACTTGCTCGCTTTGAGAACGCATCGAGAGGTGAAACCCTAGAAAGAGAAGAGGTGTACGCGAGAGAGAGAGAGGCAACTTTGAAGGGTGGCGCAGGTGGTATTTTCGTAATTTGGAGGGATGGGAAGGTGGTTTCAGTGGGAGGGAGATGGAGGCAGACGGTGGCTTCTCGAAATTGTTTTTGGAAAGGAAATAATTTTGAGTCGAGGAGAGGAAAATGGGAGTTGCTAGTTGCGCCCCATGCTTGTCCTGAGCCCCATTTTCTTAGTGAGCCCCAGTGGTTTGAAAGTTGAAACTAACCCCTATTTTCTTAGCGAGCCCATGAATTTTTCAGTTTTGTCCCCGTAACAACCAATGCAATATTTGATAGGAAAATTGGGCTCACTAAGAAAATTTTGGGGCTCACTGTGAGATTAGTTTTTTTAATGCTCTCTCTTTTCTTCTTCCTCCCCACTCTCTCTCTTCCTCCTAAATCGAGTCTTAGATTACGGCCGCGTTCTCTGCTGTGAAGATTAGCCCGCGAAGACGATGTTGTTGAGCCCTGCCGACAAGATATTATTCATATCCCCTTCCTCTCATTCTATTTTCATCTCCTATATTGTTTGATAGTGCTAGTAAGATTTAGGATATAACAGAGACATCTAATTTTGAGTAATATTTAGGATTTGATAATTTAAAAATACAATTTGAACATCCAAATTTCATTTCCTCTTATATGATAATATTTAGTAGGATTTTTATAGAATTAATAAAAACACATTGTCACCAAACACAATATTGAACCAATTTTGTGTGGTTATTGTTGGAATTTTGGATTAATGTATATTCAATACTTATGCAGATAGATCAATCTGAGTAATCTCGAATTAGACTGACGGCCTTGCATCGGAGGAAGAAAGTTGACACGAAGCCACCGATGTGCGTCTACTCACTTTAATACGTATATTTATAAGTTCCACATTTGCGTAATTAGATTTGACGTAACAATTATTATCAGAAAAGAGAACTATTGGGATGCATCAATCATATGAAGAAAAATAGTTGAGTGAACATTAAGCTTGAGCCAGTCGAATATATGGTTTGTGGATCTAATAAAAAAATCTTCATTTTATAAGCAATGTTGAGATATCAATATTTGTGGAAAGATGACATCCGGAAACAAATACCAACTTCAATATATAACCAGTATTGGGATATCGGTATTATACAACCAATGCCGGGCTTATTTGATTTAGCCGATGTTGAAGACCAAGTCGAGACTAGATCTCCGGAACCGCCAACAATGGGTGGACGGACCCGCCGTCGTGTTAGAAAAATTGCTAGGCGATAATATGTTGTACTTCCATGCTCACTATACGTAACTTTGTAATTATGATGTTATGAACAATTTCACTTTTGTAATTGTACTTTTTCGTTTGTATTGAACATATAATGATATTAATTTCAACTTATTGTCAATATTATTTATTTTTGTTATGAACGTTTTAGTTTGATAGTTGTTAATATTCGTTGCATAATGTTCGCCATTGTCGAATGATATAACTTATTCTCAATGGATATTTCTTAAATTAACAAATTCATATGAAAAGCCCACTGGTCGGGGTTTCATCACCGGCCAGTAAACTTTGTTGTCCGGGGTGTACAACATGACCGGTGGGTATTAGCTTCTTTATGAAAATTTTCCAATCTTACTGGCTGGCAGTGATAAACACTTTGGGTTATGGTAGCTTTTTATTTGTATTTAGGGAAAGATGCTAATTTCAATTTATCGTCAATTATATATAACTTTCATTATCAATTTATACTTATTTTGATACAATACACTATTTGTGAATTATATCTAGCATTTGTCATTTTCTCATTCAAAATTTTCAATACCGAAACTAACTTGAAGTATTCAATATACAGTATAATCTCATTGGTGTTTCTATATGTTGAAGTTAAATGAACATACTTCGGAAACATACCAGCCAGTGAATACTCTGGACGGGGTTACAGCCTCGACCAGTGAATGCTCTGAATGGGATAGTAATCCCAACTAGCATTTACTTGGGTCAGCATTGCCGTCCCGATCAGGGTTTCAACCCCGACTTCCAAAAAATAGTCGTGGCAACTAAACATATTACCAAAATCTTTAAAAATATCTATCTCCATTCATCATTCAACTTATGTTGTTTATTGAGTTCATAAATACATTAAACATAGCTCTAAATAAGGAGATTCATCGATTTTTACCAATTTTGTAATTTTGTTCTTCATATTTTTCAATCTACTCAAAAACTATCAATAACAGATATCCACACCAGATTTGTAAAGAAATAATCACATAAAGTTCAAGAAATCGTTAGAAATCACGATGAGATGCAAATTTAGTTGAAAATTTAGGATTTCTTGGGTCGTTTTTTTCTCCTATTTTTTCCATGAACAACTCACGCGAAAATGAGAGGAATAGAGATTGGAGCTCACTAAGAAAAACAACCTGAGAGAGAGGGGATAGGGCTCATTAAGAAATTTATAATGTCAATTTGGTGCTAAATTATAAATGGCAAATTTATAAATAGTTTGACTCATTGCCCTGGGGCTCACTAGGACAAGTATGGGTGCATCTAGCAACTCCCGAGGAAAATTCATAATATATAAGAGGTTTGTACATATTTGTCCATTAAAATTTTAAAAATTAGAATTTAGTCCTATAAGGGGTTTGTACATAATATATAAGGGGTTTGTACATATTTGTCTATTAAATCTTTAAAAAATAGAATTTAGTCTCTAAATTTTCATATTTATAATTTAGTCCCACAAATTCTTTAAGTTAACTCACTTTAGTTCTCATCCATATTTTTAGTCCGAATTTCCCGTTATATCCTTGAGTTATTTCACTTTAGTCTTCCCTTTTCTCTTCCTCCAGTCTTCTTCTTCTTATTAGGTTCCTTCTCCATTCTTTTTCACTCTCTTTCCTCTCAGTTAATCTCTAAAGTGAATTAACTCAAGAAAATCCAATAAAAAAAGAGGGAGAGAGAGAGAGGAGAAGAATAGAGAGGGGAACGCAATAAAAAGAGGAAGAGATGAGGAAGAGGAAAGGGAGGACCAAGTAAAGTAATTCATGAGTATAACGGAAAATTTGGATCAAAAATATGATTGAGAAATTATAAATATGAAAATGTATGGCTAATTTTTAAACATATACGTAAAAACCCCAATATATAATTGTGTGGAGATTAAAATCGGGTAAATGCACACCACTTTCCTCTTCAGTGAGCCCAATTTCTCAATGACCTCCATGTAACTTAAAATTCAGGTGACTTTTTCTTACTGAGTATCACCCGTATCCCCAACTTGTTTTTATCTTCTCCAACATTTTTTTTTAGTGAGCACCACTCCCTCTTTAGTTCTCTTCCCCTCTTCTCCAACCCTCTTCTTTCCCGACTCGGGCACGATTTGCTCCCAAAATTTTCCTTTTTTTTTTATTTGGTTCGGTTGCGTGGGAAAGGAATGTATCTAAGTAGGGCTGAGCATAAAACCGAAAAATCGGAACCGAACTACAAAACCGAACCGAACCGATCGGTTCGGTTTATTTGGTTTCGGTTCGTTTCAGTTTAAAAACGAAATTAATTACGAGTTTCGGTGGTTTTAGTTCCAACCGAAACCGACCGAACAAACCGAACTTTGAGAATTGTTGCTTATTTTTTTCTTTGATTTATTTTTAATGTGTTTTTCTTTTAAATTTTTAATGAAAAACATGTGATTGTTATTTTAATAGGTAGAAAAAGAAAAAAATAGAAAGAAAATTATTATTTTTCCTATAAAATACATGCGTTTATCACCTAATTAGTTTTAAACCCTTAAAACTGAAAATCGAACCGAAAATTCGGTTTGGTTTTCGATTTTCACTTTTATTCGGTCGGTTCGGTTTCGGTTTTATATGTTCGGTTCGGTTTTCGGTTAGTTTTTTTTTAAAAAACCGAACCGAACCGACCGATGCTTATCTCTATATCTAAGTAAGTTAGAATTAAGTTAAAAAAGGATTGATGTTCACTAAGAAGAACACTAGTCCTCTTGGGTCCAAGAAAGATAGTAACAAACTTGATATTTTTGGAAGCTAATTGCATGAGGCTCACTAAGAGGAAAGTAGTGCGCATTTAGAATTTCCCTCAAAATCGGGTTCCGATTTCAGTCGGGTTCTTGATTAAATCCCTCCGCAGTTGGCACGGAATTACGAAAACCACCACTGACAGGACAGAGATGGGCCTTTACTATAGGTTAGTTTAGGGTCATGGGCTTTTAGGCTGAACCTCTGAACAATTCGCTAATAATCCATCTTAGCAATATATATATATATATATATATATATATATATATATATATATATATATATATATATATATATGAGAAAAATAGAAATGAGCTGACGGCTCACGCAAGTTATCTGAGCTGCAGTTCATTTCCACTATCTCTAATAATTTTTTTTAAAAAATTTCTTTTGGATTATAATCTCGAGTCCTTAGGGTTCACTCATACTCAATTTCTTGGGTTTTAGTTTTAATTTGGTACTCCATCAAGTTAACACAAAATTAACGGTTTTTCATGAATAAAATATTTTGTATGCACTTGATGAAATGGTAAATAAACTCCAAAATTTATGAAATTTAATCTGAAAGAAGTTAAGTAGGTGTAGATTATAATTATTAAAAAAAATTGAAAAAAAATCATTGGATAATTGTAGTTTTGCCGCTAGCTCACGTAACTTTTCCTGAGCTGGCGGCTCACCTACAGTAATCCCTATATATATATATATATGAGAAAAATGGAAATGAGCTGACAGCTCACGCAAGTTACCTGAGCTGCAGTATCTCCAATATTTTTTTTTAAAAAAATTCTTTTGGATTATGATCTCGACCCCCTAGGATTCACTCATACCCAATTTCTTGGGTTTTAGTTTTGATTTGGTCCTCCATCAAGTTAACACAAAATTAACGGTTTTCAATGAATAAAACATTTTGTATGTACTTGATGAAAAGATAAATAAACTCCAAAATTTATGGAATTTAATCCGAAAGAAGTTAATGATGTAGAGATAGTAATTGTAAAAAAAATTCGAAGAAAAATAATTGGATCATTATAGTTTTGTCGCTATCTCACGTAACTTTTTCTGAGCTGGCGGCTCACCTACAGTAATCCACATATATATATATATATATATATATATATATATATATATATATATATATATATATATATATATATATATATATATATATAATATTTTATTTTATTTTTATTTTTTATTTTTTTCTATTAGCCAACAACCAATTTTTTTTTTGGACAGGGACTACAGCCTCTCATTCATCACTCTAGAGACATCTCATGTTGCAAGCTCAATGAGGACAGGCGGAAAAAATCTCTGTTAGATAACCTTCAAGCTCAACTTGGTTCCACCATTTAAATTGATATAAATAAATATTACTACCACTATCCGACGCATTCGAAGAACACCTAAAGATACAGAACACCTAAATATACACGAGTACATCATACCGATTTGGTGTTTTTCTTATGCATTACAAAGCACTTTCTAAGTGGTATAGGCATCAATAACGAAGATTGTTCCTTTCAGATGTATTGTCACCATTAATAGTATTTAGCCACTAATAATACATGTTAAAGATTCGGATCCAATCTGAATCCATATTGAGTTTTGTCAAATATGTACATTAAATTTCTAAATCCAAAAGATGTTCACACACACACACCTTTCAGATGTATTGTCACCATTAATAGTATTTAGCCACTAATAATACATGTTAAAGATTCGGATCCAATCTGAATCCATATTGAGTTTTGTCAAATATGTACATTAAATTTCTAAATCCAAAAGATGTTCACACACACACACGTGTAGAAAATAAATACCAATATAATAATACTAATATTTGCTCTATTTACATCCTTTAGAGGGAGGGAGTGCATGTACATAAGTGTATGTGTTGGTCTCATTGAGTCTAATTGTATGAAGTAAGAAATTTGTTATGTTGAGATACATTAGTGCAAGCTATGAAGATATCAATGCTTCAACTTAAACACAGGCCAACAGTAAAATAGATTATAGAATTCAGCAAGTCACTGGATGAATAATGAAGCTCTAGGTAGATGCATTACAAGCCTTTTACTCACAAAAAGAACATATATAATAAAAAAAGATAAAACCAATAAATAGAGATAATAAGAATTATAGGGTATACATACAATATAATGGCAATAAAATTAATTTCTATACACTTGCTCTTGCAATAGCGTTCGATCAGACTTTATACTATATAAGAGCTTCCTCAAAAACTACAGTATAGGTTTGCTCAATCAGTACACTGGCACACAAGTACATTGCACGATGAGTACATAGACTACCTTCTAAAATGAACTGAAACAAAAGGAAGCTAGCACAAAATTTTCCACTCAGACATCAAACATTTTGTATATTACCAATGGAGCGAAAGACATGACAGCAAACTATTGCTGAACACAAAGGTTACAAAAGATACAATGCAAATGGAAAATAGTACCTTCAATGGTGATAAACTAGCAACCTTGTAGAGAAACAACAAAAAATTTACATCTGCATTAGAGGCGAGTATGGTCGCCACCATATAAAGCAGACCCATCTCCAGGGGGTGTTCCGTTCCTTGCATCAGAATATGATTTTGAAGATTCGCTATGGAAAGAGGCTCTCTCTGTCAACACGTATGAGGAAGCCCGTGAATAGTTACTGGAACCAGGCACGTCCATCCTCGAAGAGAAAGAATTATTCAAATATTCATTAACTGGTAGAAACCTAGATCTACCATCCACGTATGATGTACTAGAAGGGGTTTGGTAGCCATATGCGCTAAAGGGGTGTCCAGCATCAGGGCGATTAGCTGGAAAATTTATTCCTGATCCAAAGGACTCTTCTGTAGAGGACCGGGCTGGGGGAACTGAGTCAGTTGGTACTCTGAACAGACTGGCTGAACCCATGGGAATGTCCAAGCCACTGGCAGATGCAATAGCCCTGTATCGAGAACTTGTTGGTGCTGCTAGTGCCGATGCATATTGACTCTGACGAGGTTGCTCACTGAGTTCATGATTTAATGATAACTTTGCATGCTGAAGGGCTTCCAACACGCCCCCTAACCTACTGCCCTTGCTGGATACTTGAGGCAGCTGTCCTTGCCATTGCATTTGATTTTTCTGCTGAGGTCCCAATTTTGGAGGCTTTTTAGGATCATCAATGGGGAAACTAATCTGTAATGATGTGTTCTCAACTATGCTGTTTCCATGTGGATGTGAAGTTGAATTGCTTGGATAACCATTTGGGACATCAAGCTGTACTACTTCATTCTGCTTCCCATTTCTGATCATACCATAGTGCTCTGTAAATTCCTGAGAAATATTTTTGGCTTCTTTAACTGCTGTAGCATCATGCTGGTGACCCACCAAATCAATTCCCCCGGCACAGAAACTCTTTCCAGTTGAAGCTGCAACTGCATGCCTGGGCATGAAACCATTGGAAGAAGCTGCATTAGGTGCTTCTTCGCTTCCACCATTCTTCTCTGAACTTGATAGACTCTCAACTACCGGCTCTTCAGTGCTGGAAATATCTACAGCTCTCACTGTTGCCTCTTCATCATAGTCTCGAGTTCTGTCAGCAAGCTCAGAAAATTCTGTCTTGGACTGGCTACTCTTTTCAGCTATAACAGATTGGCTCCCAGATTCAGAATCAGCCTAAAGTTTAGGATGACAAGATATGCAAAATTCAGAAAAAGCATTCAACCACCAAGATCTAGCAGAACTATGTTGATTATCATAATAGTAGATATACTACAACTAATTGAACTTTTGGAATTAAAACTACAATGTAGAACAACATAGAAATATATTTTACTTAATCCAAATAGCCTACGGCCAAATTCACCTATTTAGACTCGACTAATTTATGGTGCCTTGGTAAATTTGGATATTGTCATCACGGCAGCTTCTACATCAAAGAAATGACTTGAATAGAAGTCAACCAATGTTGAAAATAACGCGTCACGAAGACCGTTATTTTGTATTACAAAACCTAACAGAACCCCAGTTGGGTTCTACGTAACAACTGAAAATAACTTAGTGCACCATAACAGTACGGTTTTTTTTTTATGTTATTTTTCGTTATATTACGTAACGTTAGGTTAAATCACGTTATGTTACGTTATTTACAATTATTTTTTTAGTAATTTCTCTATTATTGCTTATTATTAGCGAATTATTGTAATTTTCTTACTTAATTAGTTGTTGACTTGTTTGATTGTTTATAAAATTGCTAACTTGCTAATTTGCAATTATTTTCTTATTCATTTATTGTAATTTCTCTCCATTGTTGAAATATCTTACTTGATGATTCTATTGAATTTTTAACTGAACTAAAATCAACAGTTACAAATAAGATAAATTGAATATTACAAAATATAAATTACGACAATAATAACTGAAATTGTAATAAAAATTTGGAATCTTATTTTCTTATTTAGATGATGACTAGAATTATGGTTGCAAACTTAATATAATTTATAAAGATAAATGTGAAAATTATTGTAAAGGTTCATATAAAATTAGAATAAATTATGTATCACAAAATGGTCTTCTATTCTTTTTTTGAAAATTTTAATTTATTTTTCAATTTTATAAAAAATATTTTATTTTTATACAGTTTTATATTTATTTTTATTAAATAAATATGAAATTGCATAACCTATGTTATGTGTTATGTTATATGCGACAAAACCTAACAGAGGCAAAACACCACATTACCGTTGTCGCTATTTTAAACATTGACGTCAACCATCACAATTTAAGAGTTAGAAAGATGTGATAATGCATATGTAAGGAAACAATTAACCAAGCGTTCAGAAAATAAGGAAATGGCTGATAGAAATAGGCTTAAATGAATATATAAGGAAACAATTAAAATGGATATAGGAGGGGTGAATTTAATTGCAAAGATGACATTAACCAAGCTGAATGGGAGAACAAGATTCATGTAACCAACCCAAAATGGATTAAGGCTGTGTTGATACTGATCATGTTGACCAGGTACTTTCTCCCTATGGTATAGAAATGATACCATTTAGAAAAACATTGAGGTCAAAACTAATGATCCAAACATCAAATAAGAGTGACAAGCACAGTTCGAAATTTTTGAAAAATTGGCCTTTTCATAAAAATTTTAGGTTCAGGTTAGATGACCGAATCTAATGCTGCGATATCTGACTGAGTCCTGGTTCACTATAAAGTTTAAAAGCAAAGCATAACCTCAACCAACATCATGCTGCGTAGGTTTCAACATAATATTTTGTGGAAAGGAAGATTCCTTACTGAAATATTTGAAGAAAAAGAAAACAAAGCTAGACTAAAGTAATAAGATGGAACTAACATACAGCAGCTACTATTTGCTTTCTTGTATAGATGCATACCAGAGTTGATATCATTTTTTCATTGTACTTCACTTCCCGTTCTCTCTGAACGTTTTCCTCTTCAAGGAACTGAACAATGAGCTTGGCCTGCTTCTCTAGGACTCTCTCCATATCTTCGTCTCTCACACTCCCATCAGCACAAGGATGAGATTCAGTATGTCTCTGAGAATTTGAGGTGTCTGCAACTGCTTCATCTGTCATGCCTCTGGTACTTTCCAAAGATACCTCGGGTTGACCATCACAGTAATTGGAAAATGTAATGCCTCCATTTCCCTGGGCATCAAGAAGGGTAAGCTCCTGTCTCTCACTATCAGCCACTGACCTGAAAAAGCAAAAATATTACAAATGAAAGCTTTCATTGAGAGGGGAAAGGCTTGTAAAAAAGATAGAATAATCTGCTGCTATATATATATATATATATATATATATATATATATATATATATATATATATATATATATATATATATATATATATATATATATATATTCTGTGTGTGTGTGTGTGTGTGTATATGTATATATACATATGTATGTGTGTGTGTGTAGAGAGAGAGAGAACGGGAAATCCACCAGTGGTGAAGAGACTTCCTTTACCGCCGCTTAGGTGGCCCAATAAAATTATTACACGTGGCACTACTTAAAATAACAAATAAAAGAATTTCTTAATCACCCTTTGAGTGGGCCACGTGTAATAATTTTATTGGGTCACCTAAGCGGCGGTGAAGGAACTCCCTTCACCGCCGGTGAATTTCCCGTTTCCTCACACACACACACACGTGTGTGTGTATACATATATATATATATATATATATATATATATATATGGAGAGAGAGAGAGAGAGAGAGAATTACCTCACATCCTTGTGCTTTATCTTGCGGCATGACTTTCCTAACTCATGCTCTGAAGAAGATAGAAAAGTTGACATGAAACTTTGTTGCCTCTGCCTTTGCTTTACCTGCTTTGCCCTTTGCTTATCATGAGAATCAGAACCATCGCTGTGGATTCTCCAAGATAAGCTTCTCCCTTGAAAAGGAGAAACTTCAGGTTCTGAGCCATCCTCCACTTCACTTCTCTCTATTCTTGAGGCTTTCGAAGATTCATATTCCTCTTGAGTGTCACCAGAAGAAACTTCTCCATCTGAACTTGAATCAATTGCCCCAGACAAATCACCAATTCCTTGAGTTTCAAGAATCGCAAGAACCTCAACTGCTGCTTTTTTAGCTTTCTTTCTCTGGATGGTTACAATCCTGAGTTGTTCTTCCAATTCTATCACCTAACCAACCAAGAGAAACCAACCACAAATTAATCATTCAATATCATAAGAAAAGATTACATCTGAAAGAAGAAATAAAGCATGTTTACAAACCTTTTTCGCCAATTGATCTGCTCTTTGTCTTGCTGCTCTTGAAACAGATCTTTCAGAAAGTAACCTAGCTCGAAGAAACTCAATAGTCATTTCCGTTGAATCCCCCATGATGTCTCTTGGAGAACTGTGCCCACTTTACCCTATCATTCAAATCTCTTTCCTCTATTTCTTATAACTAACCCAATAATTGTTCAATGTTTTACTTACCTGCAACATCAGCGGTGCAAGAATACTACATAGAATCCATGAGAGTGGTCTGATTATTGGCAATGTGCCAAAAACAGTCTAATGTGCTGAGCAACCCAAATATAAAGCCTAAATATCGAACAAGAAGAACAGAAGTAAGAAAGAAAAAAAAAAAAAAAGCAGTGTGTAGAAAAACTATCTCTTCTTTGCCCACACTGTCACCCTGTTTCAGTGTTAATTATTTTTTACAGTTGCTCCTCGGAGTATGGTTAGTGTCACTAACTATCAAAACATTTCCTTTCTGATGTGATTTAGTTATATACATAGAGACAGAGAAATAGGACTTGGATCCTTTGGGAAGGATTTGGGCTCATATCCTTCCCATTGGACTTCAACAATGGGATATCTATTATCATGATCAACTCTATTAGAATTGACTTATACCATTTAAAGAGTCCAAAAACAAAAAAATTAAAAATTAAAAAAATTAAAAAAAAATTCCATATATCAAGTAGGTAGAAAATGGACGGCCGAAAATACTACTTCTCATGGATCTATATTTTGGAACATATAAATTCTCAACTCAACTATTTAGTTATGATTTAAACACTTAAAAATACTCATACATGATTTTTTGTTAGATTTTAAAATTTTAAACTAACTATCTCATAAGTTAAGCAATCTATTTTGTGCACATTAAAATTATGGTCAAAAAATAAAATTCTTTGGTTTTTGATTTATAACCACTTCAAATAACACAGATCAACTTGACCAGTGCAGATTGATTGTAAGAATATCCGAAAGTTGATTTTGAATAGGAAGAATATGACCTCAAATCCTTCTTGAAAGAGTCAAGTCTCTCTCTTATATATTTAGAGAGATGCAGACTTGGATCTTGATTTAGACTCATATTCTTCTCATTAGATTTCAATAATGGAGCATCCATTATTATGATACACTCTGTTAAAATTGATCTTATACCATTTAAAGTGTCCTAAAATATAAAATTGAATTTTTTAAAACAATATTTACCCATGCACTAGGATGATATAAAATGGATGGCCGAAAATACTACTTTTCATTTGTCTATGTCTTAAATACTACTTTTCATTTATCAATATTTTAAGACATAAATTACATGATTGAAACACTTAGCAATGCGTACACACTGATTTTTTTTAATTTTAAATATTTTGCACTATTAAACTAACTAGCTCGCAAGTTAGGCCGTCTATTTTGTCTATTGGATGCACAGTCAAAAAACAATTAATTTTTTTAATTTTTGGTTTATATCTACTTAAATAATATAGATCAACTTGAATAGTGTGGATTGTCCATAAGAACGTCCAATAGTTGATTATGAATGGGAATAATATGGCCTCCAATCCTTCCAAACCGTCAGTTTTATGCCCAACTAGCCACGCACATACAATAAAAGGCAATAGCACATAGTGATAAGATCAAAGTTATCAGAAAATGAATGCTTGAATTTTAACATAGAATTAGTTATCCAAATTTCTGGTATCTCATGGACTTTTTTCTTTTTAAATTGGAAAAATGAAGGAGAATTTGTCATGCTTGCTTCCTCTTTTGTAGGCCTAAAATATCAACATAAGTTACAGCACTACTACTGTTGAACCACCACCACCTGTCAAAATAGTATATATGATTTTTCATTTTTCTTCGTTTGAATTTTTTATTTTTTCTTAATTATTTTTCTATTTCCGTCTTTCTTCTTCATCCTATCTGCCCTTTTATTTATTTTTTAAATTCTTACTCGGAGTAACCTTTCTTGCTGCATGTATTTCTTATTCCGTTCTCTTCCCGCTTTGTCTTTTTTTTCAAACTTTCCTTTCTTCTGTTGCCTGCCATGGTTATTGCTAACCAATTAGTTGCTCCTTTTATTTAATTGCTTTGGTAACTTGTTATTACTGCAAAAATTGTTTCCTAAATTTATATTTCTTGGACTTTCTAAGTTTATGTTGTTCAAAGCGAGAAATACAACCAACTAGCTAGTAGATAAATCATGATTAAATTATGAACCGCTTAAACTGTCACTTAGCTAGTCACTTGGGTATTCTCTCCCCATAAAACACTAACTGGGTAAATGTTAGGTTCTTCTCGAATATGTAATCATTTCTATACATGTCTTCTTAATTTCTGCTGCTCTCAAACATGGTTGGAACATTTCACACGATATTTGATATGTACATTGTCATAAATTAACATATGAATTTTTCTTTTGTTCTTATGTTACAATCCATGGTAAAGTTTTTTTTTGAAGTACAATTCAAGACATATAAAGAGCCAGCATATGCTGTAAATTAAGAGGAGATTCCCTCTTCTCTTAAGATAGAATTTTGTGTTACATGTAGAGCATATACACAAATATCGAAGGTTTTTGGGATCTTCCACAAGTCCATGTATGCAAGTTTTTGGGGTTCTCTCCTCTTTTCAGGTCATTGCTACCTAATTCTGAGTCATCAATTCATTTGCACATCTATATGATGAAAGTGAAATTAAATTAGGGTGTAAGAGAATATGATGATTTACCCAGGGAAATTTAGGTGGTAAACAGATATACCACAGCATATTTTGCTTAAGTAGGTCAGCACTTGTAGAAGGCAGCTACCATGACCCTAAGTGCATTAATGTAAAAGTGGCCTACATGATGCCACCTCAATTGCCAGCATGTATGCATGCCAATGCATATGTTACATTCCCCTTCCATACTCTATGCGACTCATGACTCCTATTTGTAAATAATTTTTGTTTGAACTCAAGCTATTAGTTAGTGTGCCATAAAAAGAATATCATGCGTCAAGCTTGCGAAGTTTGACGAGTTGGCATGATAAACTCAAAGGTACAGGTGACAAAAAAATTTGTCAGTGTATTTGATTCAAGTAGTAGACACTGTTGTCAAATTGTGAGATGCAAAGAATATGAACATAGCTGTTCATAAAAACATTTGAACCGTTTCTCTCTCTCCTGTTGTCATAATTGACTAAGGCTGCGTACTAACCGTGCATGTACCACTCCAAAGTCCAGCCACATTGAACGTCCTCGCACACACAACTATGTATCTACTTTTAACTGTTTAACCTTAAATAAATTGAGAGTTGAAAATTATTTAGAATTTATTTGTAGCTGCTAAGTGCTACAATATGGTTTGCCATGATTATGAGAAAGTTCAATGATTTCCTGCAAAAGAAAAATATCACCTTTCTCACTAATCTACTTATTTACAGATGTTCTTGCTGTGATATTGGTCCTATCACCTATCACAAGAAAAAGATTCATAAGCCTTTCAAGAAAAAAGAGGGGGAAATAAAGCGAAAAGGAAGAAGTATAATGCCCTCCATCCTTTTAATATCCAGTGATGGAGACTCCGTAAGGTCGGCACAACAAGAAGACAAAGGAGGATCTTAATGTCCTATGATGCAAGGCTCTTGGATACGTAGCTGGTAAGCTGCTTAGGCTATAACTGGGTACATCAATGAATAGAGTTTCAATGCCAGTTATCTTATTAACTAAATTAACCATGACAACGTTTACAGTTCTTCTCCTCAAAATAAATTCAGGAAACCTACATTTAAAAACTAAAGTTTAAAAAAAAAAAAAAAAAAAATTCAAATTATGCACAATGGTTACCTGTACTCTCTAGCTGCAAGCATTTCGAATGTAACGTCCACAGCTCATACCCAAAGCTTCCTCAACACATAGAGATTTCACTTCCACTAATGCTGCTTGACAACATTTAATTGACGAAAAACATATTATATAGAACAACAGATAATGATAACAACAATGCCAATAACAGATTCATTTTCACTAGCAAACTAATCCCCGCCTCTAAAAATAAGATTTTGTAACCCCCGACTTCAGTTTTCAGCGTCTTGAATAGACAACAGTCTCAATTAAATCATGGTCAACAATTCAATTTCAAGTCATGGGGCCGAGAAGCTTGATTCTGTGACTATTGACCTGATCCAAAAGTATCAACTTTGACACCGTCTTAACTCTCAATCTCAGGAACCAAAAATCATCTCCACATTTATCAATTTATAAATTTGAACCACGAATTAGTTAACAAGCACTAAAATTTAACTAAAGCAAACAATATTATATTCATAGAGAATCAACCGTAACCCTAAAAACAGCCGAAAAGTCCTCAAATGTCAACTTACTAGCTCAAGAATTACAGAGAAAGGAGGAATATTTACCGAGTCAATCACCGAATAATTCGGTGAAGAAGATAAAACCCGCGATAAACCTCGATTGCTTCTCTCTCGCTCCCGCTTTAATTCGCTGCTACCAAACAATTTTGACGAGTCTGGTGGCGTTGTATTCACGCGCCTGAGTGTCGGCCCGCGGCAACGGTTCCTGATATTTTATAAGGACGAAAATACCACAGCTTTTAACTGCAAATTTCGGGATTTAGATTAAGGGCTGGTGATAATAAAATGGCAGATCGGAGGATAGTTTAGGAAGGGCGAAGCCTGTGTCCGATCGTCGTTTCGAAATTCGAACCGACCACACAACTAATACGATGACGTGGCCTTCAGAAGCAAACCAATAAATGAGACCGCTGACGTGGAGGGGAACCGAGGAATGACGAGACTCTGTCCGTCCGCTCGGTAAGATGTTGGGCTGGATTCTGTCGGTTAGTTTATTGCCCATTTTGTTTGATGGGTCTACTGCTCGGTAACTTTCTCATGCGTTATTTGCGGGCCCATCTGCGGTGGTATTGAATTCTGGGTTCACATTGGTTGCGCCCATCAAATTTGGATGCTGCGTCGGTTTGAATCTAATTTACAAATAGTCTGTTGGTTGTATGTATAAATGATATACCTAGCAATATCCTCATACACAAAGCACATTAGATAAAGCATTGACGATTATGCAACGTACAAATATAGGCTCCTTAATTTATACAATAACAAAATAGTTTCTCCACATAAACTATCAATAGTATTAATATTAGAATAATAGGTATTATAGTACAAGGAAACAAACTTATGGGAGGCTTCAGACTCAAATCTGGTCTCCAACAAAACTCACATGTTAATTTTCAACTGTCCAAATAAGTATGTGTAGGCGGTTGAAAGTGCTAACATTATGCACTAGTATATCTACTTTATTTATCTCTGTTGGAAACTTGGTAGGGGTCTTTTAGGTATTTTGCCTACTAATATGATAGGAAGGAAAACTGGGAAATTCTATTTACACACGAAAATTTACTCTTCACGTACGGTTTTAAAACTTGTAAATAATTACAAGTTTACCATTTAGTTTTTTTTTACTAAATTACCCTTTTAAATCCCAAATTAAAACTTCTTAAAATTTAGAACTACAACTCATCGTCTTTCTCCTCTGTTTTTTCTCTAAAACCCTAAAAAATATTTTTTAGTGGAATTTAATTTTTTTAAAAAATACATTTCTCACAAACTCATTGATTTAATTTCTTAACCTATTAAATTTTTTACATTCACCTTCCTAAAAAAATTTGGAAGAATTTTAAATTATTCAAATTCATTGTGACAAGTGCAATTAGGGTTTGTAGTTTGAGTTTTTTTTATTCAAATGGAAAATTCCAACATGTAATTGGTGTTGGAGGACAAATTTAAGGTACAATTTAAAATTATTCTTAGTTTTTTATGTGTATTTGTTTGCAATTTATTATTACTTATAATTCTTTTGTGAGGGAGACGATGGCTGTTGGTCAGGATTTAATACCCGACCAAATGATTCTTTGGTCGGGTATTAATACCCGACCAACATATTTTTAACTTAGGAATTAATATCCGACTCAAAAAAATTTGGAAAAATTTGAGAGCGGACAATATAAGAGTTAGAGAGAAGGATGAGGGTTAAAATTGGAAAAAAAAATTTAGGCGCAGAAAGTAAATTGGTGGTATTTCAAAATGGGACTTTGGTGTAAAGAGCAACCAGAGCGTCAAGAGTAAATTTCTGTGCGTAAATAGAATTTCCCAAGAAAACTATATTGTCAATATCTTTTATGATAGAAGTTACCTTGTTTATAGGCTTCCATCTGTAGTTTCTCTTTTTCGAGGTGAAAGAGAACCTTGACTGGAGGAAAATGCCAGACATGCATAATTTACAACCATAGTGTGTGTTACTATATTGAATTTCAATTTTATTAAATCTACGATCATAACGTAAAAAGAGAAATCGATCACTAAACTTGATAAGCTTTCAATTGGAACATTGACAACCCCTTTAGATTTTTCAATTCTTCATTGCTGTCGCTATTGTCCCAACACTTAGGAGAGTTGAAAATATCTAAGTCCAATATAGTTGTTTCCTTATTATCCCAAGCTCGTTGCCATGTTGGTGCAGACAGGTTTCAAAACCATATCTTCTGTCCCTATCTCACTAGTCTTTTTCATCTGCAAAGGATCATGGCAATAAATAGATTCCATCAAACTCTTTAGATTAGAATTATATATTGAGAAGTTACTGCTACCAGCTCGTCTATTAGGAAATTAGGAGGACCCATATTTGGATAGTCATCTGTACGGTTTCTCTGCTTATTCGAATTTCTATTGTTTATACTTTAATAACAAAAAGAATTCTATTTATTTTTCCTTTTATTTCCATTTCTTTCGCTTCCTTTCAAACAAAACATAGCTAAGGGATTTAGGCTGTACCATAACAACGGATATTTCAAATGACGGTTATCTAAAAAAAAAAAAGGAAAATCCGAAAATAATTAAAGATAGGAAGAACGGTTCAGTTCGGGTTCTTTGCGGACAAATAAACCGGATCTGTTCCCATGTTCACGCGATCTAGCCCCCATGGCCCAAGGTCCAAATGGGAGTTTCTAGAAGGGCACACCATTTTTCCTCGTGAGCCCACTTAAAAATTTGCTTTTATTTATAATTTTACCATTTAAATTTTAGGGCAAAAATGTCTCATCTTCGACCTCTCTATTCTCTCTCTCTCTCATCTACTCCACCGCTGTTACTCTTTCGCCGCCGCCACCCCTACTCTCCTCCGCCATTATAATAGATCTCTCTTTCTTCTATTTTTCAACTCTTTCTTTGAATCCTCTCCCAAGAAATTACCAGTTGTTCTCTCTTCTCCTTCAACCCCTCTTGAAGGAGAGAGATGAGACCCCCAAATGATTAAATCTTTTTTTCATAAAACAGAGCCGAAATTAGAATAAAAATACAATCATTTCTCTTCTCATTCTTCTCCTGTTGAATCAAATCTATCTCGGGGATGTCGTCGGAGATCGAGATGGTAGAAGAGAGGAGAGAGAGCAGAGGAGGAGGGAGAGGAAAGTTGGAGACGGTAGAGGCCTTGAAGATTGATTTGGATCCCCGGAGATCGAGATGGTAGAAGAGAAGGTGGAGATCGAGATGGTAGATGAGAGGAGAGAGAGCAGAGGAGGAGGGAGAGGGAAGTTGGAGACAGTGGAGGCCCTGAAGATTGATTTGGATCCAGTAGTCTCTTTGATAAGAGTGATAAGATGGATCAAAAACTGTAAGCCCAGATCCACCATAGATAATCAGGACTGTCTAGTCCGAAACTTGTTGCAATATTAAAAAAAAGTCCGAAACTTGTTGCAATATTAAAAAAAAGGTAATTTTTAAAATTTTATGTGTGCTCACTAGAAAAAAATCATCTATTTTTAAAAGAGAGGGTGGGCTCGCTAGGAAAAATGGGCTGCCCAGTAAAAAAAAAAAAGGTGTGCTCCTTTGGAAATTCCCGTCCCCAAGTCCTCTCCGTCAGTCAATCGCGAGGTATCAGTGAAGATCAGAGAAAGAGATGCATTGGGTGAAAGCTGATCCCTTCGATTTTGGTGGAAATGTTCCGATCCCTCGAAGGCAACAATCCCATCTCTCCTCTTTCTCTCAATTTCTTTAATTTAATTTGATTTATTTATTTAAATTTTCTGGCAATTTTCATTCTAATTGATCATCATCATCTTGCATCACAATCAAGTGAAGTGGGCACACAGCAGTGCTAGTAGGGAAATCGAATGTGGTTCGGTGGATTCGCCGATAAGCGATTCCTCGACGATATGGCCGTGTACGATGTCGGTATGCTCTGCTTCTTTCTATTTTATATTTTATATTTTATTCACATCAATTAAGGATATTTACCTATGAATTTTACATCAAATACGTCCTTTTGGTCAAATTTACTCGCTCTATGATAAAATAATCACAATAACATCCTGATCTTTATCGCACTCCAAACAAAAACAGCTAACCCTAGAACTGCCTAGAAATGATAACAGACTTTAATTTTGCACGTCCCTCGAATTCGATATTGATTTGTTTCCTTTATTTTAAATGGTGATAGACTCGTACATGATAAACCCCATAGCAGGGGTAAGGAAGCATACTCTAGTGGGGAAAATAAGCTCTTAGATTGGGAGAGAGAACAAATCGCGAACATCTTCTTGCGCCTAAGTGCAGTCTTCATGTGTTGGAAGTCTCTCCAAGCCTTTACTCAGGCCAGACTCCATACGCCGTGAACTTTGAGTCAGTATTTATTCCAGCACTAGTGCTCAGGAGATTTGAACTCATGACTTCCTACGAAGGAAGTGTATTTTCCCTGATAACCTTATTATCAGGGAATAATCAGGGAACTTAGGAACTTTAGAATCAATGCATATGAATGCATGCTTTGCTTTTCCTCTTTCCTCCTTGATTTTTACTGTTAATCTGTTCCTCATGATTTACGGCCAACAATATGTCATAAGTACACTTGGAATCGCAAAATCTCTTGTATTTGATAATGTATAGTGTCACGTAATACCTGTAATGTCGATTAATTTCTAATATGCAGCATCCTTCAGAGCTGTAAAGTTTAGCATAATGAGGTGATTTTACTGTATGCTCCCTTTTCCTTTTTCCTCGGAATCTTTGCTTCATGTCTTGATATTTTCTCAGGGTTCCTTCGATATCATAAAAATATTGAAGTACCGATCCAATCAGTTTTCATATGGTTGCACTCATTGATATAGTACATGAAGAGAATCATATCCTGCAGTTGATTTGTTATCGCAGAATTTGAAACTTCAGTATCAATTGTATCCGTGTTGATATAGGCTTGGCCTTTCCCTGGGTCCTTTGGTTACTATACAAAGTAGAACATAAGAATCGGCTTTTGCATGGTTTCAGTAGCAATCATCAAATCTATTAGTCCTACGAATAAAATTACGGTTTCTGTTTATCTTTTTCTTTCAGCAAAATGCAACCCTCAACAAATAATTTATTCCCGAATATTTTCTTTTCCCCTGATCTTTGACCCTTGAACCTCAATAGTTTAGTTACAGTACAATCTTAAGAGTACAATAGCCAACAAGAACACAAAAAAAAAAACAAACAAATTTACATATTTTTCAAATCGAAAATACACAATCTCCCTAGAAAAAAAGATCATAGACTGCAAATCCAAAACCGATCAAATAAACTTCACCATTGCGATAAAGCATTTCCTGCATACACGAATCTGGACCATATCAGGCATCAATCTCGAGGAAAGTCGCCCATCACCTCTACTGTTTGCACGAAAAAGCCGATACAAACTCAAAAAAAAAAAAAGTTGTATCTGACGGGATTTTTTTTTTTAACTGTCACTTCTTCGTTATCAGAGAGGTGTATGGTCTCAAATCATATCTAATTGCAATCCCCAAGGCCTTTCTACTCACCAGCAATCAACAATTGATACAAGCTAAAACCCACATTCTAAGCTAAGCATCACCAACAAGACATCAAAAAAAAGTGATGAGCAATATTTGTGCCCATCCCTTTAAAGTGAAAGCACAACTAGAGAGACAATGGGAATCTGTACCCTCACACTTAAACTAGCACTGCCAACAAAAGACCTGCAGAAATAAAACAAGAAGTTTCTTTTTCTAAGGCTGTGTTTGGATTGAGTGAAAATGAAGGAAAAGAAAAGAAAAGGAAAGAGAAAGTTACTTTCTATTATTTGGTTAGAGGGAAAATTAGGGAGAAAATAAAAAAGAAAGAAAGTAAGAGAAAATATATTAGATTTTTTTTTTTTCCTTTTCTTCCTCAAACCTAGAGAAAATGAAAGAAAAGGAAAGTTGAGAGAAAAAGAAAAAAGGGAGAGAATTTTTTGCAGAAATTTCCTTGTAATTTTAGTCCCAAGATATTTTTAACTTTTGTGAAGTTTGGAACATTTAGTTATTATATGCTTAATTATTTAAAAATTAAAAATTATATCAATAATATGTAAATTAATATTAATTTTTTTTATAGTTTAATTAGAATTATATTTTCCTCTTAATTTTCTATTGAGCAACCAAACATAAGAAACTGCTTTTTTCTAAAATTTCCTTGAGATTTTCTTTCTAACCAAACATAAAAAAAAAAAAAAAAAACCAATTTTCATATTTTTTTTTTTCCTTTTCTCTTTCCCTTTCGCTTTCTTTTCTTTTCCTTTATTTTCCCTCAATCCAAACACAGCCTAAAGCAATCATTCTCATAATTTTGCAAATTTGGTCATCATTTGAACTTACAGAAGAAATAAATTATTGGCAATATGATTGAGTAGCAATAAATCAAACGAAACAAACAGTATATTATTGCATTCAAAATAAGTCGAGCACAGATAGAATCAGAATCAGCACAAGATCACTTCTTGGGAGCAAACCTGCCCATTATCTTCTGCACCTCCTTAGTCCCGATCTGGAACGCCTTGGTCAGCACATTGTCAGGCACGGCAGGTGTCGACCCAAACAGCGTCATGGCAAGCGACTGCGTCCCCGGGAGCTGGCTGTTGAACGCTGAGAGCACCGATGCAGCGGCATTCCCATTGTTCTTCTGGAAGTGCACCAGACCTCTCGGGAACACAAACACTTCTCCCTTGTTGATGGTCTTCATGATAAGCTTGTTGGCCGTGGTGATGAAACCGACGTCCAGCTGGCCTTCCATGACGAACACCATCTCCGTTGCGCGAGGGTGTGTGTGAGGGGGGTTCAGGCCGCCGGGGGCATAGTCAATTCGAGCCATGGAGACGCCCAGAGTGTTGAGGCCGGGGATTTTCTCTACGCTGGCGATAGTGACGAGGGATCCCACGGTGTTGTTTGTGGCTCCTGGGCTGGCCAGGCCCATGAAGGAGAAGTCCGTCTCGCTTATGGCCCCTGCAGGCTTGCAGGGGAAACCATTCACCTTAATAGCTGTTGCTCGCATCCATAAAAGAACCGATCAATATGAAGAATAATTGATGATTTCACTAAAAGGAAAAATAAAAAATAAAAAAAAAAAGGTAAATTGATTACTAGAGTTGAGGTCGGCGACGCAGATGTCCTGCAGCATGTCGGGTTCGGCTGCGAGCGAGGGGGAGAAGAGGAGGAGGATTGGGGAGAATATGAAGAGGAGAGAAGTCATATTCATTTTGATTTTCGTTTTGCAGTAGATTTCAATTTTTTTTTTACTTTACAATATAATTTGTTTGTTTGAAGAGAATAATGGATTTGAGGAGGAAGAAAAATGGGAGATGAATTTATAAGGGGGAGATGGGGTTGAGAGTTGTGAATTGTGTGACAGTAAGGGCAAGAAATTGGAGGACTTAGAAACAAAGAAATGTGAGGTGAGATGGGGATAAATAATTAAAAATATATATAAAAATAGAATAATTGAGTTGTGATTGATTAGTGAAATGAGATTAAATTATTTAGAGGAGATTAAGATTGGGACATGGGAGATGAGAGGGAACAGTCAAGTTGAGAAAACTTGATCTTGTGGAATTTTCAGGCATTATACTAGAATTGGGGTTGGTGTCAGTGGCTTCAGCAGGAATTTTTTTTTTTTATTTTTTTTTTACTTGAATAAAAATGACATTGGTCCTAATTTGTTTTTTACAAGCTACACGAATTGGTTGTAAGAAAGAGTATGTTAAAAAAAGAAGCATAATAATCAGTAGGTCTAGTAACCAAAACTACCCAAAAAGGAAGATTTTGACAGTAGATTGTGTTATAATGACTGAGGAGAGGAGAGTAAATGAATTCTATCGAAAAAAATATTAGTAAAAAGATTTAAATCTCAAATATCTCTTTGAAAATATATTCAAGTTAAAATCTCCTATATCTACGCGCAATAAATTCTGCTAAAATTTAAGATGATATTCAAGTTACATTAAATAATAAAATCAATAGTTTCTCCAAATCACAATACTTATTATTTGCTAAAGTTTAGGGATCTCGTTTATTCTCATAATTATACTTATTAATTTTATAGTATGCATTCAATCTTTGCCTCAACAGTGTGCTTAACGATCTTGGACCTTATCCGAGTAGTAATAGCTAAGGGCCATATTTTTTTTCAAATTTAGAAGAATTTCTAGGCTAAATGCCAAAATTTTATACATCTTTCCATGAATTCCTATCTGACTTAGGTTCAGTGTCATCTCCCGTCAAAAGAATACATTAGTAGCCATCCAGCTGAATTGGCCGCCAGACCCAGACATCCTTCTTGGATCCAACAATAAATTTATTTCTTAAAACTTTAATAAAGAAAATTTATACCTTATAATTAAAATTAAACTAGTGAGAGAACCCTATACATTAAAACTCATCAACGGATAAAGAAAAAATTTTCAACATCAACAACAAAAACTGGAGAAACATGTAATAGCGGATTCAGAATTTTACCCAAGCAAACAAGGATTAGTTTTTAGCAGAATGTATTGTCATATATGACATTGAATACTACAAGATCTATTTTTGTTCAAATAATGCATACTAAACAATTGAAAGGAACTTCTAATCAATTCAGGGATCTTTTCGATTCCATTAGAAATGAGGATTCAGAGATCTGTTCTTTAGGGTCCTTACTTTCTTCAAACGGAAGAAACGGAGATAGAAACAAATCAATTTTGAAATGCATCAGCCTCAACGTCCTGACTATTCATGAAATGAGAGAAGTAGATGAATCCATTCTTTGTTCTTGGATGTGCTTCTGAAAAAAGCGAAGAATTACTTGGGAATCCTACAAGATCAATCCGTTCCTCTTTCTCGGCAAACCACCAGAACCTCATCCAAATTCAAATCATACCGAGAGATCCACTAGAGACCAGAAATTTTGAAAGAAAAAAACATGATGTTTCTCTTGTCCCATTTAGGCGTTGAGAAAATAAGGAAATGGCTGATAGAAGAAGGCTTGAACGAATATGTATGGAAACAATTAAAATGGATATAAGAGGGGTGAATTTAATTGCGAAGATGACATTAACCAAGCTGAATGAGAGAATAAGATTCATGTAACCAACCCAAAATGGACGAAGGCTGTGTTGATACTGATCAAGTTGACCAGGTACTTTCTCCCTATGGTATAGAAATGATACCATTTAGAAAAACATTGAGGTCAAAACTAATGATCCAAACATCAAATAAGAGTGACAAGCACAGTTCGAAATTTTTGAAAAATTGGCCTTTTCATAAAAATTTTAGGTTCAGGTTAGATGATCGAATCTAATGCTGCGACATCTGACTGAGTCCTGGTTCACTATAAAGTTTAAAGGCAAAGCATAACCTCAACCAACATCATGCTGCGTAGGTTTCAACATAATATTTTCTGGGAAGGAAGATTGCTTACTGAAATATTTGAAGAAAAAGAAAACAAAGCTAGCAGCTACTATTTGCTTTCTTGTATAGATGCATACCAGAATTGATATCATTTTTTCATTGTACTTCACTTCCCGTTCTCTCTGAACGTTTTCCTCTTCATGGAACTGAACAATGAGCTTGGCCTGCTTCTCTAGGACTCTCTCCATTTCTTCGTCTCTCGCACTCCCATCAGCACAAGGATGAGATTCAGTATGTCTGTGAGAATTTGAGGTGTCTGCAACTGCTTCATCTGTCATGCCTCTGGTACTTTCCAAAGGTACCTCAGGTTGACCATCACAGTAATTGGAAAATGTAATGCCTCCATTTCCCTGAGCATCAAGAAGGGTAAGCTCTTGTCTCTCACTATCAGATAAGCATTGACAACGTACAAATATAGGTGTTTGCTCAAAAATTGTAGATTTCCTTCCATTGCAAAATTATTTAATTACAACGAGAAAATTAAGATTTACAAAAAATTGAGGAATAATAAGAACAAGAATATTGATTGATTCCCTTTTTATGTGGATTCGGGTAACGGTGGAGCCTCGCTAATACACTCCGTTGACCGTCTGACTGGGAAGGGGATGGCTCTGCTCCGCTCCTCAATTTCACGAACTCGCTCCAAAAGTCCATTCTCTAGACTCAACTCCTGTCTTTTATAGACCGAAGAAACTCGAAATCCGGCTCCAATTCTTCCTAAAAAAATCGAATCACGAGATTTCTGGAACTGGCTCAATCTACAGATGAAACAAGCCAAAAGAAAAAAAAAAGTCGGGTTATAACCCCCCCACCTGCGGGTGCACTCGCGGAAGTCCCCCCGCGGGTGCACCCGCGGGAGCCTCCCGCGAGTATCCGCAGTTAATTTTTTTTTAATTATATTTTTCAGTATGTACATAACCCCTTCCAAAGTTTTCGAAGTTCTGTATTGAACCATACATAATTTCGAAACACTTTAGATTTTTTAATTTTGGCTATCAGACGTTTTAAAGGATTTGGTAGACAGAGATAATTGTTAACATATTTCGCGGAATATGAGTGGAGATATGACGTTAACATGCTTATTCAATTATTTAATAACAAGCAGATGTATGATTTTAACGTGCTCATTAGATGACAAGTAAAAATATAATGTTAACGTACTCGTTGGGTGACAAGCAGAGGTATGATGTTAACATGCTTATTTTAGGCCAAACAGAGGTATCATATTAACGTGCTAATTAGAATCCTAACCGTTCAGTGACATCTAGTATGACGGATCAGGGAAAGACAGATGTGACATTAAACGTGTCTTAGAGCTCAACCTATTCAGAGGATCTGGTCGTGATAGGAACAAACTGATTAAACAGAGGTGACGATTAACGTATTTAGCCTTGGAATCAGACTATCAGAGGTAACTGTTAACTTGATAGGGAGATGATTTTCGTCAGAGGTAATTTTTAACTTAACGATATCAAAAACAAGTTCATCAGAACCTGTAATATCAGACTTGATGAAGTGTGAGTTTTCTTTTCTGTTAGAGGTGAAACCTTAACATGACAGGAGATTTAATCGGATTTTATCTCATTTGATTTTGAATTATGATGTCAAAGGTATGATTTTAACTTGACAAATATTTTGGAGTGTCACTTGCTCTGCTGGAGAAAAATAACGAGAAAAGTTTTGTTGTCAGAAGTGAAATCTTAACGTGATAAGAGATTTATCTGATTAGGATTTTTAGCAAACCCCCAGTTATCAACGGATTTGATTAGCCTTGACCAACTACCGTTTGAGTCGGGCTAGCCATGCTATTCCCCTCAGTATGGTGAGTTGTCGAGAATTTTGTTTGGGCTTAAATGCCAAACTTTTTCTTTTCCCTTTGCCTTAGCGGCGTTGGACAACGATGTATCCTTATATTCGAATAAGGATACTGTTGTGATAAATTTGTCATGGAATTTTTAGCAAACCCCCAGCTATTAACGGATTTGATTAGCCTTTACCAACTACCATTTGAGTTGGGCTAGCCATACTCTTCCCCTCAGTATGGAGAGTTGTCGAGAATTTTGTTTGGGCTTAAATGCCAAAATTTTTCTCTTCCTTTTACCTTAGCGGCGTTGGACAATTCATACTTTTAATCCCAGCATGAAGGGGTTGGCGAGAAACTGATTCTCTTCCCGTTGCCTTGACGGCATTGGGCAGTGTATGCCCGAAAATTGAATCTTTGATTCCATTGCAAAATTATTTGATTACAACGAAGATTTGAGATTACAAAAATTCCGAGGAATTACAAGAACGGGAATATTAATTTATTCTCTTTTTTTTGTGGGTTCGGGTGGCGATGGAGTCTCGTTTATGCCTCCGTTGACCGTCCGACTGGAAGAGATGGCTCTGCTCCGCTTCTCAATTTCCCGAGCTCGCCCGAAATCTTCCCAAAGTCCAAGAATCAAAAAGTCCCCTCTCCGGTTAAATTTCTGCATTTTATAGACCGAAGAGACTTGAAATCCGGCTCGATTCCTCCTGAAAAAGCGGATCACGGGATATCAGAAAAATAAAATAGGAAATAAAACAACGGAAAACAACGAAAAACAACCCGCGGGTGGCAACCCGCGGGTGCAACCTGCGGGTGTGCCCACTTAGCAAAAATTTTTTTTTTTTTTTTGGTATCTACATAACCCCCTCCAAAGTTTTCGAAGTTCTATATTGAACCGTACTGAATTTCGAAATACTTTGGATTCTTTAATTTTGGTTATAAACCTTTTAAAAGATTTGGTCGATAGAGATAACTGTTAATATATTTATTTATTCCATAACAAGCAAATGTATGATTTTAACGTACTCATTAGAGGACAAGCAGAGGTATGATGTTAACATGCTTATTTTAGGTCAAGCAGAGGTATAATATTAACGTGCTTATTTTAATCCTAACCGTTCAGTGACATCTAGTATGACGAATCAGGAAAAGACAGAGGTGACATTAAACGTGTCTTGGAGCTTAACCTATTCAGAGGATCTGATCGTGATAGGGACAAGCTGACTAAACAGAGGTGACGGTTAACGTATTTAGTTTTGGAATCGGACTATCAGAGGTAACTGTTAACTTGATAGGGAGATGATTTTCGTCAGAGGTGATTTTTAACTTAACGATATCAAAAGCACGTTCATCAGAGGTTGTAATGTTGGACTTGATGAAGTGTGAATTTTCTTTTCTGTCAGAGGTGAAATCTTAACGTGACAGGGGATCGATTTAATTAGGATTTTATCTCTTTCGATTTTGAATTATGATGTCAGAGGTATGATTTTAACTTGACAAATATTTTGGAGTGTCCCTTACTCTGTTAGAGCAAAATGACAAGAAAAGTTTTGCTGTCAGAGGTGAAATCTTAACGTGACAGGAGATTTATCTGATTAGGATTTTTAGCAAAACCCCAACTATCAACGGATTTGATTAGCCTTTACCAACTACCGTTTGAGTCGGGCTAGCCATACTATTCCCCTCAGTATGGTGAGTTGTCGAGAATTTCGTTTGGGCTTAAATGCCAAACTTTTCCTCTTCCCTTTGCCTTAGCAGCTTAGGGCAGTGATGTATTCTTATATTCGGATAAGAATACTGTTGTGACAGATTTGTCGTGGGATTTTTTGCAAACCTCCAGCTATCAACGGGTTTGATTTGCCTTTACCAACTACCGTTTGAGTTGGGCTAGCCATGCTATTATCCTCAGCATAGTGAGTTTTCGAGGATTTCATTTGGGCTTAAATGCCAAACTTTTCCTCTTCCCTTTGCCTTAGCGGCGTTGGGCAATTCATACTTTTTACCCCCAGTATGGTGGGGTTGGCGAGAAATTTATTCTCTTCCCGTAGCCTTATCGGCGTTGGGTAATTCATACTTATTACCCCCAGTATGGTGGGGTTGGCGAGAAATTTATTCTCTTCCCGTAGCCTTATCGGCGTTGGGCGATTCATACTTTTTTACCCTCAGTATGATGGGGTTGGCGAGAAATTTATTCTCTTATAGGCGTTGGGCGGTTCATACTTATTACCCCTAGCATGGTAGGGTTGGCGAGAAATTTATTCTCTTCCCGTAACCTTATCGGCGTTGGGCGATTCATACTTTTTTACCCCCAGTATGATGGGGTTGGCGAGAAATTTATTCTCTTCTCGTAGCCTTATTGGCGTTGGGCAATTCATACTTTTTACCCCCAGTATGTTGGGGTTGGCGAGAAATTTATTCTCTTTCCGTAGCCTTAGCGGCGTTGGGTAATTCATACTTTTTACCCCCAGTATGGTGGGGTTGGCGAGAAATCTATTCTCTTCCTGTAGTTTTAGCGGCGTTGGGCAATTCATACTTTTTACCCCCAGTATGGTGGGGTTGGCGAGAAATTTATTCTCTCCCCGTAGCCTTGTCGGCGTTGGGTGGTTCATTTTTTTTTTTTGTCTTTTTTTTTTGATGTTTTTTCTTTTATATATATATATATATATATATATATATATATATATATATATATATATATATATATATATATATATATATATATATATATATATATGGGGGTTTAAATTAACCGCCTTGAGCCCATTTTTTGGGAATTGTTGTGAGCCCAAGTGGTACCTTTAGACCTCACACATTAAATGTGTCGGAGTTAGCTCTAACTCCTTTTTTGTTCAGCTTTGAGCTGAACTGCTCCAGCGTCAATCAATACTTGAATTTTATCTTTTAAGATAAAATAATTTTTTGTGGGGTGACCTACAATCCGATGGTACAGGCAGTAATTCGGATCGTTAGTTTTCCCTACTTCTTCAGGTCTCTTACTCTCCGGCAATTTAAGCATCTTGCGTTTGGTGAGCAGATTGAACATAGTAGCAGTATGTTCATCCTTGAACGAATACTGCTTTTGAAGTCTGGGTGACTTTGCTGTGTTGCTTGTAGTTGGCCATGGTTTTTGCTTCGGTGTACTTTCTACCGCCATTGCCGTTATGTCTTTCCCTTTTGAACGGGAAAAATGGAATGGAGATTCATTTGTACCGTCTCCGGTTGCAGACTGTTGCATTTCGAGACGTCGAAGTATTTCTTCGGCCTGTTCACCCTGCTTAAGTAGATCCTTCCATGACTTGGATTCGACCGAACCCATCTTGTCTAGGATATCGGTCAACAAGTTATGTCTGCAGGTTTCCACAAGCGTATCCTGCATCATGCCATGTGGGCATCGAACAGAAAGTTCTCGGAACCGCTCGACATAAGTTTTGACCGTTTCGCCTTCTTCTTGCTTCGCCGCTAGCAAGGATAATATAGAGACTTCAGTATCATCTTCAAAAAATCGGGCTAGGAACTCACGTTCTACATCAGCCCATGATTTAATTGATCCCTGGGGTAGCTGCATGAACCAAGTAAATGCGGGCCCTCGTAAAGTGCTTGCAAATATCTTAGTCATAGTCGGATCATTCCCCATGAGATGTCCTGTCTGCGACAGGAAGTAGAAGATATGCTGTTACGGCGAACCTCTACCGTCGAATGACTGAAGATTCAACGGTTTGTATTTTGCAGGGTAAGGTACAGTCTCCCATTCTATAGGATAAGGACGGACTACCCCCACCTCTTGCAGTTTCCTTCGATGAAGAAGAGCTTGTAGTTGATTCTCCATCTTCTCTATTTTCTCTGCGTGAGGATTGAGGATAACTTTCACTTCCTCTTCCTCTCTTGAATGAGGAGGCACTTCTTCATTTTCGTCTTCGCTGTCTTCATTTATTTGGACAGGCCGTTTTCCTTTCTGCCGACTAGAAATGGACGACGAAGATTGGTTCCTCCTAGTTTGAGCCAGCAACTCAATTAAAAGTTGTTTCATTTCTTCTATGGTCACTTCTTGCTGTTCGAGACGTTTTTCTTGTCTCTCAAGCCTTTCAGAGACTTCTTCTAGAAGTGCGCTCTCTGGTTCGATAGAAACTCCTTTTGCTCCTGGAGTGATTTCCTTATCCGAAGGGTTGTTTCCGACCACCTTTTTGTTTTTATTAACCATATTTGATGAGGCAGCAGGTAGATCGGTCCCAGAGTATGCCTTTTTCACCGTCCGTGTTCTTTTAGGTTCGGTGATCCGCTCAAAAACGGATCGTCTCGGATGGCACTCGCAGTTTGATAGAACAGTTGAGATTAACTGTTCACATTGGCATTGAGGAGTATTCTGTGCAGAGTTCTTCTTCCAATTGAGGAATTCTCTCAAGTCTTGAGGTATCTTCTCCTCTCTATTTACATCTTGACGTATTTTGCGTCTCAAATTTGGTTCATAATACTGGAGAGTTTGTAATATTTCAGGGCTGAGCTCTTTTCCAGCATTAGATTGTTCTCCAACCCTTCTGCGGATTCTTCTGGAGTGTGTGCTGGCCTGCGCAGTTGTACGGGTCTCGTACGCATCTGACTGTTCTTCGGGATTTGGAGGATTCTATCATGAATATGTTCATCCGAAGAGAAATTTGAAGACCTATCCTCAGGTGAGTTCATGAGCACATCCTTATATTTGTTTGTAGAGGAACGGGATGGTACACCTGAGAGAGTAACCAAAAAGTTAGATGTGCGCTGTGTGCTCACTGCGTGTGTGCCCGAATAGACACCAGAACCAACCCTTGATTTTTTCTGCGGAGTGCAACCCACGGGTTGCAACTTGCGGTGTGCAACCCGCGGTTGGAACCGCGGGTTTGCACCCGCGGTTGGAACCTCGGGGTTGCCCCCGTGCGGTGCAACCCGCACTTCTGCCTGCGGATTTTCATTTTTGGAATTTTTTCTTCCCGATGTTTCCTGATCTGGATTTTCTGACCGCAATTCTCCAGAGGCACTGTTGAGGCGGGCCCGCTGCGCCTTACGCCTCAGGTTTCTCCTCTGAGAGCGGGTCAGGGACTGGTTTGACTTTTGGCTTGACTTTGGAACGGGCTATAACGCCTCGTAAGTTTCAACGGGCGATGACGCCTCGTAAATTTTCATAGGCGATGACGCCTTTTGATTTCTAGTGGGCGATGACGCCTCACCTTTTTTCATCGTCACCCGGCGATGATGCTTAGGCTCCGAATCAGAGGAGGAAAGAAATTCCTCATATTTTTGCTGGTCAACTTCTATGACCAGCGTCTCAACCATTTAGCCAATCGGCACCCGGTCGGACTGCGCCACCAGATTCTCTGTGGTAAACAGAGGGGCTCCCACTGTGGTCGCCAGTTCTTGTATGCCCGAAAATTGAATCTTTGATTCCATTGCAAAATTATTTGATTACAACGAAGATTTGAGATTACAAAAATTCCGAGGAATTACAAGAACGGGAATATTAATTTATTCCCTTTTTTTTGTGGGTTCGGGTGGCGATGGAGTCTCGTTTATGCCTCCGTTGACCGTCCGACTGGAAGAGATGGCTCTGCTCCGCTTCTCAATTTCCCGAGCTCGCCCGAAATCTTCCCAAAGTCCAAGAATCCAAAAGTCCCCTCTCCGGTTAAATTTCTGCATTTTATAGACCGAAGAGACTTGAAATCCGGCTCGATTCCTCCTGAAAAAGCGGATCACGGGATATCAGGAAAATAAAATAGGAAATAAAATAACGGAAAACAACGAAAAACAACCCGCGGGTGGCAACCCGCGGGATCGCAACCCGCGGGTTGCAACCTGCGGGTGCAATCAGCGGATGTGCCCACTTAGCAAATATATATATATATATTTTGGTATCTACAGGCAGTTCATGCTTTTTACCCTCAGCATGGTGGGGTTGTCGAGAAATTTATTCTCTTCCGTTGCCTTGACGGTGTTGGGTAGTTCATACTTTTTTACCCCAAGCATGGTGGGGTTGGCGAGAAATTTATTCTCTTCCCGTTGCCTTGTCGGCATTGGCTAATTCATACTTTTTACCCCTAGTATGATGGGGATGGCGAGAAATTTATTCTCTTCCCGTTGCCTTGTCGGCGTTGGGTAATTCATACTTTTTACCCCCACTATGATGAGGCTAACGAGAAATTTATTCTTTTCCTGTTGCCTTATCGGCATTGGGTAATTCATACTTTTTACCCCCAGCATGGTGGGGTTGATGAGAAATTTATTCTCTTCCCGTTGCCTTATCGGCGTTGGGTAATTCATTTTTTATTTTATTTTATTTTATATTTTTTTTCATCATTCATCTTTTTTTTTTGCAGGTTATGGGGGTTTAAATTAACCGCCCTGAGCTCGTCTTTGGAATTGTTGTGAGCCCAAGTGGTACTTTTAGACCACCCACATTAAATATGTCCGAGTTAGCTCTAACTCATTTTTTGTTCAGCTTTGAGCTGAACTGCTCAGCGTCAATCAACGCTTGAATTTTGTCTTTTAAAATAAAACAATTCTTTGTAGGGTGACCTACAATCCGATGGTACGGGCAGTAATTCGGATCGTTAGTCTTGCCAACCTCTTCAGGCCTCTTGCTCTCCGGCAACTTAAGCATCTTGCGTTTGCTGAGCAGATTGAATATATGAGCAGTATACTCATCCTTAAATGAATATTGCTTTTGAAGCCTGGGTGACTTTGCTGTGTTGCTTATAGTTGTCCATGCTTTCTGCTTCGGTGTGCTTTCTACCGCCATTGCCATTATATCTTTCCCTTCGGAATGGGAAAATGGAATAGAGGTTTATTTGTACTGCCTCCAGTTGCAGACTGCTGTTTTTCGAGTCGTCGAAGTATATCTTCGGCCTGTTCACCTGCTTAAGCAGATCTTTCTAGGATTTGACTTCAACCGAGCCCATCTTATCTAGAACGTCGATTAACAAATTGTGCCTGCAAGTTTCCACCAGAGTGTCCTGCGTCATGCCATGTGGGCATCGAACAGAAAGTTCTCGGAAGTTTTGACCGTCTCGCCTTCCTCTTGCTTTGCCGCTAGCAAGGATAGTATAAAGACTTCAGTATCATCTTCAAAGAATCGGGCTAAGAACTCACATTCTACATCAGCCCATGATTTAATCGTTCTTTGGGGTAGCTGTATGAACCAGGTAAATGCGGGCCCCTGTAAAGTACTCGCAAATATCTTAGTCATAGTCGGATCATTCCCTATGAGGTGTCCTGTCTGCGACAAAAAATAGAAGATGTGCTGTTGCAGCGAACCTTTACCATCGAATGACTGAAGGTTCAACGGTTTATATTTTGCAGGATAAGGTACGGTCTCCCATTCTATGGGATAGGGACAGACTACCCCCCACCTCTTGCAGTTTTTTGTGATGAAGGAGAGCTTGTAGTTGGTTCTCCATCTTCTCTATTTTTTCTACGTGAGGGTTGATGATAACCTTCACTTCCTCTTCCTCTCTTGAATGAGGAGGTACTTCTTCATCCTCGTCCCCGCTGTCTTCATTTATTTGGACAGGTCGTTTTCCTTTCTGCTGACCAGAAACGGACGACGAGAATTGACTCTTTCTAGTTTGAGCTAACAACTCAATTAAAAGTTGTTTCATTTCTTCTATGGTCTCCTTTTACTGTTCGAGACGTTTTTTTTGTCTCTCAAGCCTTCCAGAGACTTCTTCTAGGCGCACACCCTCTGGCTCAATATAAACTCTTTTTAACCCTGGAGTGATTTCATTATCTGAAGGGTTGTTTCCGACCACCTTTTTACCTTTATTAACCATGTACGATGAGACGGTAGGCAAATCGGTCCTAGAGCACACCTTTCTCACCGTCCGTATTCTTTTGGATTCGGTGATCCGCTCAAAATGGACTGTTTCGAGTTGCATTTGCAGTTTGATAGAACGGTTGAGATCAGCTGTTCGCATTGGCAATGAGGAATATTTTGTGAGGAGTTCTTCCAATTGAGATACTCTCTCAAATCTTGAGGTATCTTCTCATCTCTATTTACATCTTGACGCTTCTTACTTCGCAAATTCGGTTCATAATACTGGAGAGTTTGCAATATTTCAGGGCTGATCTCTTTTCCAGCATCAAATTGTTCTCCAACCCTTCTGCGGATTCTTCTGGAGTGCACACTGGCCTGAGTAGTTGTGTGGGCCCCGCGCGCCTCTGATAGAGAGATTAAAATATTTGATGTATATTGCGTGCTCACCATAGGCGTGCTCGAAGAGACATGAGAGTTGTGTTCATTGAACGTAACCCATCGTTGCTTCTGCGAAGTGGAATCTACGGGGTGCAACCTGCGGTTGCATATGCGGGATGCAACCCGCGGTTGCAACCACGGGTTTGCACCCGTGGGTTTGTCTGTGCGGGGTGCAACCGCAAACCCACCGGTGCAAACCCGTGGTTGCAACCGCGGGTTTGCACCCGCAGTTACAAGCTGCGGGTGGCAACCCGCGGTTGCAAGCCACGGGTTGGCACCCGTAGGGTTGCCTCCGCGGGATGGCTGCATCTGTGGATTTTCTTCAAAATTTTTCACTGTCCCGGAGTTTTCTGCAACCCTTCCTATATGGTTGAGGCGTGCTCGTTGAGTTTTACGCCTCAGATTTCTCTTTTGGGAGCGGGTTAAGGTTTGGTTTGACTTTTGGCTTGACTTTGGAACGGGCGATAACGCCATATACTTGACAGATGACGTCTTATCAGTTTTAACGGGCGATGATGCCTCGTAAGTATTGAATGGCGATAATGCCTTTTCAATTTTGGCGGGCGATGACGTCTCGCCTTGTTTAATCGTCACCCGGCGATGACGCCTGGGCTCCGAATCCGAGGATGATAGGAACTCCTCGTATTTTTGCTGGTCAACCTCCACGACCAGCATCTCAACCATTGAGCAGATCCTCACTCGATCGGACTGCGCCACCAAATTCTCTGTGGTAAATAGAGGGGCTCCCACTATGGTCGCCAGTTCTTATTTGCTCAAAAATTGTACATTTCCTTCCATTGCAAAATTATTTGATTACAACGAGAAAATTGAGATTTACAAAAAATTGAGGAATAACAAGAACGGGAATATTGATTGATTCTCGTTTTTATGTGGGTTCGGGTGGCGGTGGAGCCTCGCTAATGCACTCCGTTGACCGTCTGACTGGGAAGGGGATGGCTCTGCTCCGCTCCTCAATTTCACGAACTCGCTCCAAATCGTCCAAAAGTCCCTTCTCTGGACTCAACTCCTGTCTTTTATAAACCGAAGAAGTTCGAAATCCGATTCCAATTCTTCCTAAAAAATCGGATCACGAGATTCCCGGAACTGGCTCAATCTGCAGATGAAATAAGCCAAAAGAAAAAAAAATCGGGTTATAACCCTCCATTTGCGGGTGCACTCGCAGAAGTTCCCCCGCGGGTGCACCCGCGAGAGTTATCCCGTGCGTGCACCCGCGGGTTGCACCTGCGGGAGCCTCCCGCGGGTGCAACCCACGGGAGTTCTCCTCTCCCGCGGTTGCACCCGCGGGAGTCTCCCGTGGGTGCAACCGCGGGGGTTCTCCCATGGGTTGCACCTGTGGGAGATTCCCGCTGGTATCCGCAGTTAATTTTTTTTTTAATTATATTTTTTAGTGTCTACAATAGTCTCCTTAATTTATACAATAATAAAATAGTTCCTGCACATCAACAGTAATAATATTAGAATAATAGCTATTATAGTACCAGGAAACAAACTTATGGGAGGCTTCAGATCCAAACCTGGTCCCCAACGAAACTCGCATGTTAATTTTCAAGTGTCCAAAAAAGTATGTATAGGCGGCTGAAAGTGCTAATATTCTGCACGAGTATATCTACTTTATTTGTCTCTGTTGGAGACTTAGTAGGGGTCTTTTAGGTATTTACCTACAAATATGATAGGAAGGAAAACTATATTGTCGATCTCTTTTATGATGGAAGTTACCTTGTTCATAGGCTTCCATATGTAGTCTCCCTTTTTCGAGATGAAAGTGATCCTTTACTGGAGAATGATGCCAGACATGCATGATTTACAACCATAGTGTGTGTTACTATATTGAATTCTAATTTTATCAAATCTGCGATGATAATGTAAAAAGAGAAATTGATCACCAAACTTGATAAGCCTTCAATTGGAACATTAACAACCCCTTTAGATTTTTCAATTCTCCATTGCTGTCGCTATTGTCCCAACACTTAGGAGAGTTGAAAAAATCTAAGCCCAATATAGTTGTTTCCTTATTATCCAAAGCTCGTTGCCATGTTGGTGCAGACAGGTTTCAAAACCATAACTTATGTCTCTGCCTCACTAGTTTCTTCATCTGCAAAGGATCATGGCAATAAATATATTCCATCAAACTCTTTAGATTAGAATTATCTACTGAGAAGTTACTGCCACCAGCTCATCTATTAGGAAATTAGGAGGACCCATATTTGGATAGTCATCTGTACAGTTTCCCTGCTTATTCGAATTTCTATTATTTATGCTTTAATAACAAAAAAAATTCTATTTATTTTTCCTTTCATTTCCATTTTTTTTTCCCTTTCTTTCACTTCCTTTCAAACAAAACATAGCTAAGGGATTTAGGTTGTACCATAACAACGGATATTTCAAATGACTATCATCTATAAAAAAAAAAAAAAAAGAAAATCCGAAAATAGTTAAAGATAGGAAGAACGGTTCGGGTCGGGTTTTTTGCGGACAAATGAACCGGATCAGTTCCCATGTTCAAGCAATCTAGTCCCCAAGGCCCAAGGTCCAAACGGGAGTTTCTAGAGAGGCACACCATTTTTTCTAGTGAGTCCAGTTAAAAATTTGCTTTTACTTGTAATTTTACCATTTAAATTTTAGAGCAAAAATGTTCTCATTTTCAAACTCTCTATTATCTCTCTCTCATCTACTCCACCGCTATTACCCTTCCGCCGCTGTCGCTCCTGCTCTCCTCTGCCACTATGATGGATCTCTGTCTCTTCTATCTTTCAACTCTCTCTCCGAATCCTCTCCCTAAGAAATTACCAGTTTATCTCTCTCCTCCTTCAACCTCTCTTGAAGGAGAGAGACGAGACCCCCAAAATATTGAATCTTTTTTCATAAAAAAGAGTTGAAATTGGAATAGAAATACAATCATTTCTCTTCTTGTTTTCTTTCCTCTCCCTTTGAATCGAATCGATCTCGGAGATGTCGTCGGAGATCGAGGTGGTGGAAGCTAGAGGAGAGATGGCGGAGGAGGAGGGAGAGCGAAGTTGGAGACGGTGGAGGTCCTGAAAATGTATTTGAATCTACTAGTCTCTTTAATCCGGGCGATAAGGTGGATCCGGGACTGTAAGTCCGGATCTACCATAAATGATCCGGACTGTCTAGTCCAGAACTTGTTGCAATATTAAAAAGGGTAATTTTTAAAATTTTATATGTGCTCACTGGGGAAAATCATCTGTTTTTAAAAGAGAGGGTGGGCTTGCTAGGAAAAGTGGGCTCCCTTTTTAAAAAACGGTGTGCTCCTTTGGAAATTTCCGTCCAAACCCAAGTCCTCTTCGTCAGTCAATCGCGAGATATCAGCAAAGATCAGAGAAAGAGATGCATTGGGTGAAAGCTGATCCCTCCGATTTTGGTGGAAATGTTCCGATTCCTCGAAGGCAACAATCCCATCTCTCCTCTCTCTCAATTTCTTTAATTTAATTTGATTTATTTATTTAAATTCTCTGGCAATTTTCATTATAATTGATCATCATCTTGCATCACAATCAAGTGCAGTGGGCACACAGCAGTGCTAGTAGGGAAATCGAAGGTGGTCGTGTTCGGTGGATTCGCCGATAAGCGATTCCTCGACGATATTGCCGTGTACGATGTCGGTATGCTCTGCTTCTTTCTATTTTATATTTTATATTTTATTCACATCAATTAAGGATATTTACCTATGAATTTTACATCAAATACGTCCTTTTGGTCAAATTTACTCGCTCTATGATAAAATAATCACAATAACATCCTGATCCTTATCGCACTCCAAACAAAAACAGCTAACCCTAGAACTGCCTAGAAATGATAACAGACTTTAATTTTGCACGTCCCTCGAATTCGATATTGATTTGTTTCCCTTATTTTAAATAGTGATAGACTCGTACATGATTAACCCCATAGCAGGTGTAAGGAAGCATGCTCTAGTGGGAAAATAAGCTCTTAGATTGGGAGAGAGAACAAATCGCGAACATCTTCTTGTGCCTAAGTGCAGTCTCCATGTGTTGGAAGTCTCCCCAAACCATTAGTCAGGCCAGATTCCATACGCCATGAACTTTGAGTCAGTATTTTCTCCAGCACTAGTGCTGAGGAGATTTGAACTCATGACTTCCTATGAAGGAAGTGTATTTTCTACATGCGCTATCGGTAGTAGGCAATTTGTTGCAATCTATGTAGTATAGACATTTCTACTGTAAACTGTACTCGTACTAGATGCGTGTGCAACATTAATGCTTCTTTGACACTCCTATGACACGTGTCAAACACATTTTAGCTTTGTCCTCAATTTTGTAATGTATTTTGATACTTCTCAAGCACTTTTTATACACATGCACATTTCTTGTATACTTCTTTTGTTTACTTTATAAGTTTGAAGTGTATATTTATTTTCTAATTTAACAGGATAACTTTGATAACTAGTGGTTGAAAAAATAATGATGGTCTCATCGACATTTGCATTTCAAGATTGTAATATTTTATATCACTATGTCCGTCCATACCTGTGCTTGTATGATGCATGTATCCATAACTGTGCCTGTGTTTTATAGGTTCGATTATTGCTCATGAGTCATGATGGATAGCAAGTCTGATTAAAAAGAACACTAGTTCCAAATTCAATGACACTGTAACTAGTTCCATCTAGTTTATAGGAATTGCCAACTTATCGTACCAAACTTGAGCCAATTAGTTCAAATTCTAATCTACTTTTTTTTTTTCCTTGAGCAAATGCGGTGGGTATATCCCATCGTGTTTCATTAAATAAATTTTAACGAAACGTGTTAATACATAATAGATAGTTTTAGATAGCCCCCATTACGAGGCCATATTACTTGCCTACTTAAGATTACATAGCATATTAGTACCGGGTTGCCTCATCTAATTCCGCTTCACCCACTCCTTCCCTCCTGATTCCATTTCCAATCTACTCTTGGAGAACAATTTTTGCTGGTTTGTGCTTAACTGTGATTCATCCCCAAAATTTAGAAACTAATTTGGTTGTCGACAACTTATAATGTAGTATAATTCTGTGAAGGAAGACAATTTTTGGAAAGATTGTTGGGAATTAGAACATGAAGCACAGAATAAGGAAAGTAATTAGCTTGAATATTAGATGAGTGAGAGAAATATCGATTAATGAGGTTCATTCATCATCTAAGCTAATATGAGAGACTACATGGTTGCTTGTTATATGATAAATCCAAATAAGTAAATAACTGACACAATGGAACAAATCAGGCTTAAAGAAAAAATGAAAGGGAAATATGCAAATCAAATATTTGCAATGAACTCTTGACTGATAAAATGATTCAAGGTTTTAAATATCTGCCAAAACATACATACATACATCGGATTTTGAGGTATCTGATACGTGATAAGCAAGTCCAATTTTGCTGATGTGATACATTATTGATTCTGATATCGTAAGTGATCGGTCAATAACGATATCAATTCCGATATCTTAAATATTGGATTCAAGTAACTTTATACTAAAAATTTCCTTTAAACAAACGAGGGCCTAAAATAAAATAATAATAGTGCTACATTTGTATTAGTTGTTTGTGAATTTGACATATTGTCAATATTTTATATGTACTATTAGAATTAGATGTTGGCTGCCATGGTGCGTGTGAGCTTCTTATTCTTGTGATCCTCACCTCCTCCCGATTGAAATTAATTAACCACACAGCATGATTCTAAAACAAGTAGAATTCAGGAAAGTGAACCAAGCTACTAATTAGCTATTAAGTAATACATTATAGTATGTAAAATTTTCCCTTAAATATATATGTAATAAGGGGAAAAAATGAAAAATGATAAAAATGTTTCCTGAGTAGGCTAAAACTTCCACCGCTCAAATTTTACTCCTACCAAATCCTGTGGGTAATGATAAAAGACCATACTAGTTAAAACTCCTAGCAGCAAAAGTGCCACAATAGCATTAGATTAGAGAAAGCCCATCACTAAATTAGTAAGATTATATTTGCTACCCACATTCAACTATGAGTCCATGTCTGTATCTGTATATATCTTGTTCCGCCTTATTTAAAAATGGATATTGCATAACTAATCGAAGTTGTTCTTTTCTATGCCGCAGAGAACAAATTATGGTTCACTCCAGACTGCTCAGGCAATGGGTCTGATGCGCAAGTGGGTCCATCTCCACGGGCATTTCATGTAGCTGTTTCTATTGACTGCCATATCTTTATCTTTGGTGGACGAGTTGGTAGTAAAAGGTTTGAGCATTCTTCTCCTATTTTTACCGGTTTTTGCATTAAAATTTGTTTTGACCTTAGACAGATTAATAACCTTTTCAGGTTGGGTGACTTTTGGATGCTTGATACTGGTAATATTTGCCTCTAAGCTTCTGTAGATGATTTTGAGGTTATTTTTTCTTTTTTATCTATTGCATTGCATATGCTTGTATGACCATCACTGTCACTCAAATCATTTCCCTGTCATGGATATGTATTGGACAAAGCTCTATACTGATAAGGCTGCAAGAAAAGATTAACCAAGTTTATGACAACCTGATGCCAACACTCTGAACTGATGACAAACTCTTGGCTGAGGCAAAAGCAAGATCTGCCTTATGCATAGTTTAGTCTCATGCTAACCAAGAGCCTAACCTCTCAAATTTTATTAATTAAATTTGTTGCATGTCTCTGAAATTCACTGAAGCTAGCTTCTATCACTTATCCTTGTGCCAGAACTACATGATTATGATTGCTATCTGTTTTCTTCTTTGAACACCAATTGGCGTATTAGCTTTGTCCTAGCACCTGTTCCATGCCCTTTTTATCTAATTTTTTGCTACCTTCTTTAATAAGGTTTCTTCATTATCTGGGTATTCTTTGTCATAGTAAATTATCTATAGATATATTCTGCTCGTTTACTGCATCTCTCTGTTGCTTTGAATTGTATGTAATGTCTACTGCACGCATATTCATGTGCCTTATAGTTTTCTTCACGTCGAAACTATAATTCACATAATTTAACCTGTTCCTCTAAAGAGTTAAGATATGTATATTTACAAACAATTTTTTTCAGTGCCAGAATGGTAGTTTCCATATTAGACGTCCTCTCCCCATCCCTCTCTCCAACGACTCTAGATAGTTCGAGATGTCACTAAACTCTTTACCTGTTTGCAACTTTCAGTATGGCATTTTTTTATTTTTATTTTTTTATTTTTTATTTTTTGAGGAAAAAACAGCCAAGGTAAAACTTGTCCATCAAATATAAGTACAATACAGTAGGCTTACCAGTGGTAATGCAAACAAAACAAGGAAAGCAAACAGCTGGGAAAATAAAGAGCCCCTAATGCATCAAAATATTATGGAGGGCTATAAGGCTGCCAGGCAAGACCCCTCTATGAAGTACATTGAACATTGGATACCATTATCTGTCATAAGTTCTGATCAGAAGGCTTCATGAAATTGTGGACTAAATTAATATTTCTAGCCTTTTATAATGGTGGGAGACTATCGACTGTGGCAACTATGGCTTAGAGAGTTCCATAAAACCAACAAGCCAAACTGGCCAGTGAGGATGCCTGATGCATCAAGTAAAAGCAGCCTTTTAAAATTTATTTTGGAAGTGTGAGTATATCAACTCTATATTAGAATCACTTTCTGTGGCTTATATTTCGCTGTTAGAATTCTACGGTTATGATCATCAAATCGTTTCAAGAACATTGTGCTGTGTGTGGTACAACTAACCAACTTGTTCTTCTTTCTCCTGCTTATTGGTTATCCCAACCTCTGTCATCTAGATTATAAGCAACCTTCAACAGTTCTCATGCCTACAACAGAGACAGAGAGATAAATACTTAACCTGGGCAGTTGATTGCCTAAGTTAAATATTAGACATGTTATCTGATTTTCTTTCATTAAAAAAAAAAACATCAATAGAGAAGCATAAAAAATATTGGTGGAGTGTGACCTTCATTAAGCCTCTTGATTACCTTTTTATTCTTGTATCAGATTGAATAAACACATATAATTTGCTTATTGCATCTATCTATTGCTGTGAAGTTGCATGATAGACAACTGTACACTTATTCGTGTTTCTCATATTCCATTAGAAATATAATTTACTCGAGATTCTCACGATGCATATATTTACGAAGACTGTTATTCACTGAGAACAATAGAAGTTTGCATGCTGGATTATTTTCATTTTCCTTCTAAGGTTTTAATTTACAAACCTTTTCACAGTTCATAATTTTATCACTATTTCCTACTTCTGGTAGATTCATCTGACAAGTACAGTAAATTTTGAGTTCATGTTATCTGTGAAGATTTGATAGAGGTTATTTAAGCTTTCAACAATTATTCAACTTCATCCCATCAACTTTATTTCCTTTCTTTTTCTTGATATATTGAACTGCAACCATGATGTTTCTCCTCCCAGATATTTGGCAGTGGTCAGAGCTAACCAGCTATGGGGATTTGCCATCACCACGAGAATTTGCTGCAGCTTCAGCTATTGGAAACCGAAAAATTGTTATGTAGGTATCGGTATATTGTAGTTTGTGTGAAAAAATTCTCATCGAAAGGTTAAGTTCAAGTCTTGTTTTCGAAATATATATTTGTGCAGGTATGGTGGTTGGGATGGTAAGAAGTGGTTATCTGATGTGTACATCTTAGATACAAGTAAGTTTGCCAACCCTTTTCATTTCTTCTGTTTAGTATTTACTTTCCATTTCGGGAGGAAAGATTTCCAAGGGTTGGTCATTATCTTAAACAGTATCACTCGAGTGGACGGAATTGTCTGTTACTGGATCAGTGCCACCACCTAGATGTGGGCACACGGCTACCATGGTTGAAAAACGATTACTCATCTTTGGTGGAAGAGGTACTACCATATTATGCTTTGAGTATTTTGTAGCTTGAGTGTGCAAAGTTTGCTGTCTTCTTTTCCGCTTTGGGCTCATTACCTTTCTTGTTTGCATTCTTTTCAGTTTTTGGTTTTTTTATTTTATTTTGTACAATTTGTCTTCTAGACGTTTCGTTTTTTAGTACTTTTTCATGTATGAGAGTCAAATCATCTTTGCACCTTAAGAACAGAAATTCCGGGGTCTAGTAAATGACCGATGAACTGCCGTATTCAAATTTATATTTTATGGCGGACTTTAAAATTCTATTTCTTTTTTAAGTTGAGTATATGTAAATGTTCATCATGAAGAAAATATCAGCTACTTCTTTTGCTTTGGCTTTCAATTTTACCTCAGTCAATCTGGTTAACAGTATTAGGAACAGGCCTGAAGATTATCCTTTTAAATTTTGTGAAAACAATATAAATCATTCACCTTTCTTAGATTGTTCTTGTTGCACAAATGAAATTGCTATATACATATTTGAAATCCGCTGCATGAAGAAATTTTGCTTTTTTCACTTGCCTTTTCAATTTTTAAGCTCCCTGATTCTGGATAAATAGATTATTAGGAACTGGATTGAAGATCATCTTTTTATATTTATGATATCAATATACACTATTTTAATTAGCAAAAAGAAAAAATACACACTATTTTCTTCCTCAAGTTATTCTTGTCACAGCACAAATGGAGTTGCTATTTTAGGTATATGATATGCAGACCTATTATCTTGTTAAATTTGACCTGCAGTAAATCATTTTTTGTGGTGCAATTATATAGAAAATATTTTACCTGCTGTACCTACTTATTGATTCACTCTATTGTATCTCAACTTTGACAGGAGGTAGTGGACCTATAATGGGTGACCTTTGGGCTTTGAAAGGTCTTATTGAAGAAGGTAATAGTTTGCAGCTCCTATTGCATGCCATGTCAATATGTTCACAAAAAAATTTATACATAGTTTTATTCATTTTTTCTAGTAAACGTGGAAATATGTGCATGGACATATTCAACCTGAACATTGCTAGATTGCATCTTGATCCATAGCGGAGAATGCTTATTCAGCCAAAAGTAACTTAATATAAAAATTTGCCATGATCCTTTACCGTCAAAGTTAGATACAGTTCTCTCTTTCTATAGTATGAATCAGAGAACCATATATTTGACATTTTTTCGTTTTTTTATTATATGTCAACTTAGTGAGAACTAGGTTGCACCGGTATGGGTATGGGATACAGTATATACGAACACAATACAATTCAATAAAGGGTATAGGGAAACCCTGGTTGTTGGACACGTTGTGGATATAACAATAAAAAAAAAGCATGCAGTGGAGTTAATGTTATTTATCTTTACCACACTTTAGTAAGACTGTAATGTTAAAAGCAAAAAAATAATCAAAGGGTTCCCATGCGTAAATCGAGACTACAATTTAAAACTAAACTATGACAATTTCAATATATGTTTATGTGTTTATTGTGATAATACTTTTTGTTGGTTTAATTTGGTCTGTGTGTTGTCTGATTGATTGCTTGCCAAATGTTTGCAGAGAACGAGACTCCTGGGTGGACTCTGTTAAAGCTTCCAGGGCAAGCTCCATCTCCCCGCTGTGGCCATACAGTGACGTCTGGGGGACACTATGTAAAGTCATTTTAAAAACCTTGTTTCATTTAATATATAAGAGGCCTCTGGCACTCTGCCTATTCTTCCATAATTGCTATTTTAAGTCAATTTCAAGTTGCCTTTACGTGTTGACGTGTAAGCAGCACCAAGGGTTCTAAGATGAGAGGATATGTGTGCAACACAGATTTAGGCACTCTAAAGTCCTTGAGGGACTATATAGGATCCATAGAGCTAGCTGTTTGTATTGACTTTCAACATATAACTAGAGATTTAGCCTTCAGTTCATTTAATTGTACTTTGATTAGCGTGCAGGCCCCTAACTGAAATAGGGAGGTTTGATTGATTCCAATGTCTATATATTGGCAACGTCATGTATCTTTAAAAAATTACAGGACTTTGAAACTTTTTGCAAAGAGCGTGTGATTGATTACCAATGATGTAATGATTATGCAGTCATAAACTATATGATCTGTCCTAATTTAAATTGAAGAAAATGAGAGTAGATAAAAAAATGTTGTTTGCAGTTTCTTAAAATTTGTTTATGTGACTATATGCAGTGACAGTTGGCTGTTTCTTCATGGTATTTGTGGTGCATTATGATTCTTCATATCACTGTTTGCTGATAAGCTATATGAAACATAGATCAAGGTCCCTTTCTGAGATATGTGCAATACAGTAAGATTATCTGAATTCTTTCTCTGGAATTGATGTTATTATTCTGCATCAATAAGGATATCCTGATTTCCTTGGAATCTTCGTAGTAACATGGGCACACTGCAATTCTAGAAATTATTTTCTGATAATGAGTTCTATTGCAATAGTTACAACGTACCTCTTATGTACAATTGGTTTAGTTTTTGTTAATGGCAGAATGTAACAGATGTTGTGCCTTTCATGTTCATCTTAGCTGCTTCTTTCCATTTTGTGAAAAGTGAGCTTAGGAAGGACACTTGTTTTTCTAAATATATATCTGCATGACTTTTTTCAGCTTTTGTTGTTTGGTGGGCATGGAACTGGAGGTTGGCTGAGTCGGTATGACATCTACCACAATGATTCCATTGTTTTGGATAGAGGTAAATGTAAAAACAAAAAGGATGCATAGTTAGTTAATAAAACATTCGTGATTTTTGCTTTCTTTACAACGTTTGTAACATAATGGAGATATTAAATATTATCTATGATCATATTATGTATAATCTGCATTACTTTAAGAATTCATTATTTATACATCTAAAATTTCTTGCTTAGGCTGCTATTAGGACAGTAATACATTGTTGACAGTCCATTATATTCTGCTTCATGATGATCAAATTTTCCTCTGCAAGCTATGCGTTATCTGTTTTATAATCTTTAGTCTTTACACCTAATAGAATGGGCCCACGTCAGCCTAGCCAGAGAATGGTCCCACTACCACGTCAGGCTAATCTGATGACTGGGAATATCCCACATGGTAATATGATGAGCTAAATCATTGTGGAATTCAAAATTCAAATAGAGGAGGGTCACTGCCAAAATAATAAAGATACCCTAATCAAAGGGTTAATTAAGGACAAGCGTAGATTGAAAATCTACCAGCAGGGAGATCCTACCAGAATAACCAAATCACCTAGTCAGCTATTAAAGGTAGAAAAAATATAGAGTAGGGGACTGTCCAATCAAATCACACTGCAAAACACTACTTTTTAAATATCGATTCGTAATCTAGTTACATCTGCAACAGGAACTTCGGCTCGGGGCATCAGTTATTGCTTCTCATAGGTTACTTCTCTCCTACTTCCAACTTTGGGCTATGCTCGATCCTTCTCAGCTCTTCTGCCACAGTAAATGCGCAGTACCTTCCTAATTTCTTCCATCTGGTGTTCTTACCTCATTCTTTTTATTTCTTTCAAGTTATATTTACATGTTTCCTTGAGCCATTAAAATGACTTTACATAGTGACATTTTGAGTGGTTCAGCTCACAATGTCTGTATTTGGTAGGTCAGCTCGGCTGCATGTACACTGAAAGCCTTGTAATGATTATCCATCATGAGAGGAAGCAAAATACCATGGTAGTCTTGTCTTGTTTGTATTTCCTTGCAAGAGCTAGACCGGACCCTATTTTGCTCCTTGGATCAGAACCCATAATAGGCCAATCAGTCACCTCAACCAGACATCACACTCCTAAACTTGATGGACGGTCAATGCGACCAGATGTGCCACCTATACCTAAGGGGTTAAATAGTCTTGTCTTGGTTATGTGTGTTAGGTCGGACCAATATTTTCCCAACCATCACCTTATCTTGCTATTGGAAACGTAAGATCAACCTTGATCTGCTTATGTTGATTGACCCACTGGCCAGATGCCTGGCGCCACAGAATCTCTCAAAAGAGCAGGGAGAGACGGGACTGGACCCTGTAGGGACTGGGAGCCATGTGCATCTTACCTTCCCTTTTATAATACTTGAGAGTATCCCCGTGCATGCAGTCGGATCGAACCCGCAGGCAAAGAAGTAATTAGCATGTTTGCATTGGTTTTTAAATTTAGTATTCATTACCTGCTTCAATTATAGCTTATTGTAATATTTTGCCTCCTCGTATGAGACTAGTATCCCCTGTTCTCATAATTATAGTGATGTTTTATAGGGGAAAAAAGATTTGTTGTATTTTCTCTGCACATGTTTTCCTATTATTTAGTTATCTGGCATGGATGTACGTCTCTTCATATCCTGACTGTATATGTTTATCTTTGAAACATCCTTTAATCTGCAATGTTGGAATTATGAATGACATACTATATCTTGTTTTGTTCCATTATATCCTGGTAATTTGGTATGTCAGATGTCTTTCCATAAAGTGTGCTAAGAATTCTTTGTTCTAATATTAGATTACTGAATTTCTGTTTTCAGTCACTGTTCAGTGGAAACGCTTGGCTACCAAAAATGAACCTCCTCCACCTCGAGCATATCATTCCATGACGTCCATTGGTGCACGGTATCTTTTATTTGGAGGCTTCGATGGGAAATCCACATATGGGGATATATGGTGGCTTGTACCAGAAGGTATGTACTCAGCGTCTTATAATGAAATGGATGCCGTATGATCAATCCCTTGGCTGAAGGTAACTGTGATCTAGTTTCTGGTCAAGAAAACCTGCTGGATTAGTTGAATAGAACTATGTAGAAGAGCTTCAAATTATTTTTTTTTATCACTGAACTTGGCCAAAATCACTGTTGTGATTCCATTTAGCTCTTTGATATGTTTTATTCCTCAGAGGTGAATCCATTTCCTACTAGCAAATTGTATCATCTTACTTCTTTTTCGATAACCAGTTGCAAAGACTTGTTCTCTTGTGGAGCTCTTTTCGACTTTGAGATATGCTCTTATTTGGTTCTTCCGTCGGGAAAATGCTACGATGATGATTAGTAACTGATTAAAAATGGCTTCCTTGTGTATGCTTTACTGTAAATTGTAATCTTAAGAGAGCTTATATTACCTGCTTTCAAGTACATGATCCTAATCTCTTGCTAGCAGACTGCATTTACTTTCTCATAAAAGTGGAACAGAAGCAGTGTGCTCGTCTAATGGTATAATCATATGGGAATAGTTCTACATCTTATGATATGATAATCATTGATCACAGTTTTCTGTACCCTTGCCCGTGTTTCAAACTTTTTGAGCACATAACCATCTTCCTCTTGCTTTTTGTTTGTTTAGATCAGCAGAACTGCATCCATGTTCACTGGATTTTTGAACAAACAAGTTAAATTGCAAATCTGGCTTTAAATTCCTTTCATAGTTCAAAATTTGGTGAATATGCATGATTTTTGCAAGTAGCATGTACTTCCTGAGTGTTACAGATCTCCTTTCTTTGATTCTTCTACAGATGATCCTATAGCGAAGCGATCAATTACTTCAGATATCCTTCCTGAAAGCAAATCTTTTTTAGTGTCAGGCAGTTTAGCCCATTCTAGATTGCAGGTGATGTAGTTTATACACCCAGTTGCTCAAAAATTTTCAGTAATTCTTTCTTAAAATATATTCTCCTGCTCATAAATTCAGAAACTAACTTGAGTTGGACAGTGGAAATCTGTTAATGGCAATGCATTATATATTAAATGGAAATGTGTATTCTCAGGACAGTCAAACAGAACAGTCGCCACTTGTAGAGCTACAGAAAAGACTAGGAGTTACAATCTCTTCTTCGAAAGCTCAAGTTAGTGTTACTGATGAAATAGATGTTAAAGAACTCCTTGAATTATCATCAAGATTGGGTGGAGAATCTCTACGTACCGGAGACCAAATTGCGGGCATTCAGGTAGTTTGGGTTCAAGAAATTGTTTCTTGATGACATTTTATGTGTTTAAGTACACAATCTTTTGTGTGTGGGGGAAGTGCAGGCCCTACGTGAGCACTGGAAAAAATCTACAGCAAGTTCAGTGCAGCTACGGGAGCTTGGTCCATTGCTTCGAGACTATCAGCGCCTTGTAACTGAACTCCATATGTAAGCACACCGTTTTTTTTTTTGCTTTCTCTTGGACATGGACAGTGTGTCAATTTTAATTCCTGAACAATATTGATTGATTCCATCTGCCAAACTTAGACGATAGTTATATTTGTTCTCCTTTAATTGATTGATTCTATCCAGAGTCATTAACCTCATCCACGCAGACTCATGGAAAGAATTTCCTTGTCCACTTTATGATGTCTAACATCCAGAAACTGTTGGTTATTTCAATTCTTGATATTGAAAAACTGTACTTAATCCTGCTAAAACAAATATATATTTGAATCTCTTGATCAATCTTCGAAATTCTAAGCCAGAATCAAGTTTAATCTGCTGTCCTGCTGAGTTCGATTTAAACTTTTTTACTTACTCTTGCTAGTACCTTGAGGTTTAATTATGATTTACTATAATTTTGTGTGATTGTCGGTGTTTACTGCACGAAAACCTTTTTTGCTTGTTATCATCTCTATGGAAAATTCAACCTGAACAAAGTATATATACTGAGCAAGCTTTACAGTTCAATTCCATTTTCAACTCACGGCACTTACCACTTTCTGTTTACTGATTTCTTGAACTTGCATCTGACAGAAAGAATATTGTTTCCGGTTCACCTGATCCCACATCAAAACCTGGAATGAATGTTCATCGGTTTTTCCATTTGAAAAGTGCTTCCCAGGTACGAGCCATACCTGTTATCTGCGGCTGTCATTTTACTCCTCTTATTTGTGCTAAACCTAACAATTGCAAGTTCATACCAGTATAGAATCAAGGCCTCAGTGCTTTTTTGCCTCGGAAAAAGTTCTTTGTCGTTAAAAGTTCATGCATAACCAATTAAAGTACATATGCTAGAGGCATCTTCATGTGAAATACTCTGTATAGTCTTTACGCAGATAGCTTTTTGAATGTATACTGCATATCGTAGGCTGTCGATGGTAAGTTGTGAGGCATAACTCTCGGCTTATCAAAAGAGCGTCCGGTATAGAGGACAATGATATTTAGAAAAGGCCTGTCAAGTCTCGTGCACACATAAGTGCATCTTTTTTTTTTTATGATAAGTAGGGGGTAGCAATGGAGACCAGCCCAATAACCCGATCCGAATTGACTTGTTTTAGGGCTTGGATCCAAAAGTCAAACCAAATACTAATTAGGTAGTACATGAATTCTAAGAAGACTGCTTCTAAGAGCACTCACCAAATTTCTAGGGGCACAAAATTTTTTAAAAAATTATAAGTTTGCCATTATTTTTTATGGAAGAGGTGGAGAGGGGATGGATGGGGGGCTGGGTCGGGGGGGGGGGGGGGGGGTCGAAGTGTGGGGAGGGGCATGGGGTGGCGTCCTAAGTATAAATCTAGTTTTTTATTTTTTATTTTCATGCCCTTAGAAAGGGATACTCTTAGCAATTTGGTGGGTGCCCTTAGAAGCACTTTTCTAAAATGAAATCTGAAAATTTAATAGATCTAGGTATGTGATGCAGGACGAAAGTGGATTAGGGTTGAGGATTTGGAAATTTAGGGCTTTTTTGGAGGAATTGGTAAAGAACAGATAAAATTCGGAAATCCACCCAGGCGAATTCACGCCCACTATTAACGAATCCATGAGGAGAGATTTTTTTAGAACACAATGAATCCATGCAATTTCTCAACATTTAATTTTATTCAATATCCAATTGTCTACAAAATACTTCATACATAGTTTATTTATATGAAAACCCCAACAAACAAAATCATAATAAAATTTCAAATCCTATCAAAATCTTAATGAAATAAAAAATTATATCAAATATCATAATAGAATCCAAAATCGTAATAGAATCAAATATGATCTCTATCAATTCTCCTCGACTTCAAAACATTCATCCCTTGATTAATGCGGAGATAAGAATTGTTAAGCATATCCAGGTTGAACTGATTTGTATCCATGAAGCTTTCCAATTGGACCATGGTAGTGGTCGAGAAATCGTAACATATGCGTCACATCTGAACCAAAGTGGTGGAGATGGAGCTGGTTTTTTTAGTGATTTTACATCAAATAATGGTAGATCTGGATAGACAGTTGTAATGGAAGTAATCAAATAAGAATCCCATAAAATATTTATGCCATTGGTAGTGAAAGCAATTTTCATCAGAACTTTATAGAAATCTATATGTAGAATATATAACTTCACAATTTTTCGAAAGAACCTCTCAGGAAGAATCAAAACTTTCACTTCATTATCAAGTACAAATTCTTGCAAAATATTATATGGATATACAACAAATTTGTACTCATCATTGCTAATTACTATCTGTTTAGAGATCTCAGCATAATAGGCATAACAGGCAAATGCAATGCAACAGACTCAAGTGGTACAACTCTTAAAAGAATCCAAAATGCAATGCAAATTGTTATCTGTCTAGAGTTCTCATTATGCATAACATGCATAATAGGCAAATGCAATGCAATAGACTCAGTTGTCTACAAAATACTTTATGCAGAGCTTATTTATAGGAAAAAATTCTAACAAACAAAATCCTAATAAAATCCAAAATCTTATCAAAATCTTAATGAAATAAAAAATCGTATCAAATATCTTAATAGAATCCAAAATTGTAATAGAATCAAATTTGATCTCTATCAATTTTTTCCGGCTTCAAAGGATTCATTCCTGATTAATGCAGAGATAAAAATTGTTAAACATATCTAGGTTGAACTGATTAGTATCCATGAAGCAACCCAATTAGGCCATGGTGGTAGTCTAGGAATCGTAACATGTGCGTCATATCTGAACCAAAGTGGTAGAGATGAAACTGGCTTCTTTGGTGATCTTGCATCAAATAACGATAGATCTGGATAGGCAGTTGTAATGGAAGTAATCAAATAAGAATTCCATAAAATATCCATGCCATAGGTAGTGAGGGTAATTTTCATTAGAACTTCATACAAATCTGTATGTGGAATATGTAATTTCTTCACAATTTTTCGAAGGAACCTCTCAGAGAAAACCAAAACTTTCACTTCATTATCAAGTACAAATTCCTACAAAATATTATGTGGATATATAACAAATTTGTACTCATTATTGCAAATTGCTATTTGTCTAGAGATCTCATCGTGCATAGCAGTTAAATGCAATGCAACAAACTCAAGTGATACAACTCCTAAAAAAATATTTGTTGGTTCTCTAGGATGGCATTAATCAATCACCGCAAATGATATAATATCATTACACTGCATGGGAACTTTGATAAATTTCGGAAGGAAACTCCAAAAGCTCACTAGAAAATGAAATATTGGGAGTAACCTGCTGGATATAGGAAGGATCTTCAAAAATTTACTAGTAGCGATATTAGTATCAACTACTTCATACTCAGTCTCTTCCTCTATTATTGGTTTCGAAATTGAACACGTAGTATCATGTTGGGGTGTACTAGACTCTATTAAAATATTCTGATTCTCAGTAGTATTATTTGTAAGAGCATGAATCTTTGTAAGAATATGGATCTCAGTTAGTGCATGTGTATTAGACTCTGTTAACTCATTAACAATAACATCGTTAACCATAGAAGGAGTGGTAGTATTGGCAAAAAGAATAGACTTACCAGATTCTAATTATGGTTCAACAATAATATTAGTACTTTTCTCATGAACATGAACTTCAATTACTTCCAAATTTTCAATGTGATCAGTAGGCATGATATCCATGTGTTGACTTTTCTCATGAACATGTGTTGACTTTTCATGTGTTGACTTTTCATGAACTTCAATTACTTCCAAATTGTCAATGTGATCAGTAGGCATGATATCCATGTGTTGACTTTTCTCATGAACATGAACTTCAATTACTTCCAAATTGTCAATGTGATCAGTAGGCATGATATCCATGTGTTGACTTTTGACTCGGCACTCATAGTTATAATGCTAAGATATGCGACACTTAGAACACTTGATCGAGATACATTGAGAGACAGAGTGTCTATATCTGTCTCAATTAGGGTAATGTATTCTAACAAATAAAGTGAATCTCTTTTCCAATTTGTCAAAAAGACGATTTTTATAATACGTAGGAAGATACTACTCCATAAAAATATCTTTCATATCTTTCTATGAATTTATAGGACTTCTATAACGTTACTCTCGCTCTATCTCTACAGAAATCCAAGATTTTTTGGCTTGTTGTACTAATCGTCTACTAGCAAATTGAAATTTATATCTGCTAGACATCTCATAACAATTAAAGTAGCATTTCATTATTCACCAACCAATAAATAAAGTCACGAATGGAGAAATAACCATCAAATATGGGATCTTTATACTAGAATTTTTCATCTAATATTTCTCTAGCAGCATGCAAATCATAGATATAATTAGGCCTCTTTGACTCTAAATGACGACTAAATTGTGTTGTAAAATGGGATATGTTTACTTTCTAGAATGGATCATACAATGCAAATCAGTTAAATATGTAGATAATAGTGTAAAATCTAAAACTCAGATGAATTAAATGCATTCACTAAATTAATATATCCCAATAACTCAATTGCTAAATACAAATGAACGTGAAGTACTAATTTGGTGAAAAATACCAAATAATTATGATATCACTAGAGAAAAGTAATTAACTATTTTGTTAACAAATTATGCAATCCACTAATATTTGTAAAAAAAATTTAGCAATTGATAATTTCAGTTCAAATTAGATATCACTTGAAAGGGTGAGTGGTTCACACATAAACGTAAGATTCCATAAAGTTCTTGAAGAGATTGTCCATAATTGAGCTCTGATAATTATGTATAGAAGTCTTGGAATAGTAGTAATATGTGTCGATTGTGATTGGAAGATCACTGCTTCGAAAATCGCTCAAATCGGAGTTGAAACGGGCTCTGAATCATCAAATTTCTCCTAACGGGTTTGTATTGTCTTAACGGTTTTGCACTGTTATTGGATCAAGTCCACTACTGCACTTAGAGATGGTAATGGACGCGCTCACGAGTCAAAATTTGGCCCGTCCTATATAAAATTTTGAATTAAAAATGAAATTTTATTTTTTTTTTAAATTCAAAATTTTGTATAAAGAGAACCAAAATTTGGCCCGCTAACTGCAGTGAACCCAACCTTAAAGTCAAGCGGATCGGATCTGATTGTGGGCTGGGTTTGCAGTCCAAATAGTACCCAACTTGAAATAATATGGGTTGGGTCTGACTTGAAAGCGGGTTTGTTAACCCAAACCTAATTCAATCCAAATCCAAATCAAATTCACTTTTTTTATTTGGCTGTGCAATGGCAATGAGGAGAAAGGAGGGCGCTGGCGAAATCTTGGCAAAGATGAGGACTTGTAAAGGAGGAAGCCGGTGAGGTCGTGGCAGGGACCGTGGTGATGAGGTTGGGGCGACAGATCTGTTGATGAAGAGGGATGGAACCGACGGTGCTGGTCGTGGCTCAGGTGGCGGCGGAATGGTGGTTCAGGCGATGACATAGTGGCGGAGAGGTGCAGGTGGCGACGAGGGTAGTTTCTTATGGGGAGCTTGTTGGTGGATTGGGGGTTGTTGAGGGAAAAGAAAAGTGGAGAGGAAGGGGAGAGGTTGTGGTGTTGATGGAGGAGAGTTTGGTGGCCGCGAGGGAGTGGCTGTGGTTTTGGTTCAATCGAAGAGAGAAGAAAAAAGAAAGTAGAGAAGAGAATGGGGACTTGGGGAAATTGTTTTTTTTTTCTTCTCTCTTTCGCACAGATCTGCCACGCAGTTTTTTTTAGATCTGATTTTTTTCTTATTCTTCTTCTCTCTTTTTTTTGATTTTTCTCTCAAAATAAAATAAAAATAAAAATAATAATAAAATCAAAGAGAAGATGAAGATGGAAGGGAGGAGATAGAGATAATGATGATGAATGAAATAATAAAATTTGAGAAAATTCTTATGTGGATTTCGCATGAGGCAAAATCTCTCTTTGTGGATACGTTAAGAGTGGGCGTAGATTCGCCTAGATGGATTCACGAATTTTATTTGATCCTCAATTCCTCAAAAAACTCTAATTTCCCAAATCTCTAATTCTAATCCGCTTCTGTCCTCCGTCAATATGGATCCAAACCACACATGACAAGAATTTAGGTAGATTAGTTTGCTTACTTTTAAATTATTTATCTATTTTCTTCTTAGAATGATTCATATTTATTTATTTCGTCTTTCGGCACAGCTACACTTGGGAATCTTCTAGTGTTGTGTTTGAATCCTCATGGAATAAACCATTAAAATCTGTTAAGTAGTTGGGTTTGGACCCTAAAGTGGACCCTAGATTTCTTAGTTGGTGTGGCTCCCAAGTGGATCCTATGAGTTTTTAGTGGATCCCCTAAGGGAACTTGTACGATTTGACCCATTGCCACCCCTATTGATAAGCAATAAAGTTTATATCAATTTGTGTTCCAAACCACTCATGACAAGTATTTAGGTGGATTAGTTTGTTTACAAATAAATTATTCTATTTTCTTCTTAAAGTGATTCATGTTTATTTATTTGGTCACATCTAAACACTTGGGAACTCTCTTGGTAAACTAATCCAAATCCGGTAAGTAGTTGGCTTCGGATCCTCAAGTTAACCCCAAGATTTCTTAGTGGGTATGAATACCGCCAAGTGCATCCTACAAATTTTTAGTGGATTTCTAAATGGAACTTGTAAGATCTGACCTATTATCACCCCTATTGATAAGTAATAAAATACATACCAATTTATGTATCCAATCCTCACCTTATAAGTATTTAGGTAGATTAGTTTGTTTACTTTTAAATTATTCATCTGTTTCTTCTTAAAATCATTCATGTTTATTTTGATCACTTCTATAACACGCAGGAATCCTCAACTGTTGGGTTTGAATCCTCATTAAATAAACTAATCCAAATACAATAAGTAGATGGATTTGGATCCTCAAGTGAACCCTAGATTTCTTAGTGGGTATGGATTTTAAGTGGATCCTACGAATTTTTAGCGGATCGCGAGCGGAACTTGTAGGCTATGATCTCGTTGTCCCCCTCTATCGATAAGCAATAAAATTTCATATCAATCTGTGTATTGAGATAAATCCTTGAATCTTTTAACCACTCTTTGCTAACATTTCCATTCCACGTGACAGCTTTATAATCTGCAAGTCCAGTTGAGGGTGAGTAAACATATCCTCTCTCTTCGGCAACTAAGAGGAAAATCTATTTCTACCCTATTCATCGCATTGATTAGTTAACGCACCTTAGCAGCGTACCAAGGCATGTCTACACAGGTGCAAAATGACATTGCACACCTAACACATGATAATTCAGAATCATTTACATATAAAACAACAATGACACGGTTTCAAGATGAGTGTTACGAGAGAAGAATGTGTAGCTGCATGATGATATTTTCATTTTGACATCTGAATTAGTACTCTTATTATCTCTCTTTGTAAATTTGCCTTGACCTCAGTTTCTTGATGGTGTGTTGTTCTTTCAGCTGCGCATGGATGACATTCCAAAGCTACTTGCTGAGTACCAGCAGCTCATCGCAAGCACAACCTGAAGACTGTACTTTCTTGTTTCTTCACTTCTCGCATGTAAAAATTTGAATTATTGTAATACGAGAGCCGCACAACTGTGCGTGGACGTTTATTAGAAGCTTGGAATTTGGAAGAATTCGTTTCCTGTTTGTGGTTATCTTTATTATGGACAGATATCCTGTAAGTGAGTCGGCGGGGTGTTTCCCGGTGGGACCCACCCCTAATTTTCCGTACAAGTCCCTGTCAATCGGTCAATTGCACTCCCTACCTCATAGGTTGTGTCACGTGACAGTAGCTGTTGCTAGGTTGGCACCGAGTTGTCCTTGTCTGGGGGGACACGCCAGCTACGATTTTTTGGTGGGCCCTTGTAAAGTATCGTGGCCCGACCAGGATGCGATACGTAACTCCTTATTTGTAGTTGTGCTCGGGGTCACGTGCATCACGTGAAACTGAGTCATTGGTTATTGATTGTGTGGGATTAGATATATAGGAGTTGGTGTGATATCTGGGTGGGACCCTAGATTTTGGGGGAAGATGAATGAAGAGCCCTAGAAATTGGATGGTTCCGTTATTTTTGGCGTGCGAAGTGGATTGAATGTTCAAAATTAGTGTTGAGCATCAATCCAGTGCTCTTTGGGATTTTTTTTAGTAATATTTAACAATTATTGAATCAAATCCATTACTCATTTCAATTATATTTTTTTCATGAACCAATCAACTTTCTATTAATTAATTTTAATAAGTATTATTTGCTGACATAAATTCAAAATTTCAAATCCATGAACCAGTAAACTCCGAAACTTTGAGTTGAATTAAATTAAGTGATCCTCTCTAGCCTAATATGGATTTCACATAATTCAGATAGTGTCTATTCGTGTTAGAAATAAATGGATAAAATGATTATAGCAGGAGTTACGGAACTCCTGAATCAATGATTCAAAATCTCGAACTTTTCTATTTTCTTTAAACATTTATTGCTCTCAATATAACAAATGGATGTTAGCAAATTTGCCTCGCGCCAAAATGATCTATGTTAAGAATGATACTATGTTAAATATCGTTTGTGGTCTAAATATTCATTTTGAAGCTGTACACCATGGCAGAGAGAGTATTTTTTTTTTTTTTTCTTATTTCAATTCTTCGATTCTATCTTGGAATGAAAAAAGGCTAATATTATTTATGAAATATGAATAGTTTATATTCATATATTTGACACATAAGATCATGCCTCCAAAAGTTGTGACTCTTAGGCTAATCATTGCAACCCTGCAATTAATTCAAAACTCAACCCAACATATCCTCGCTGCATCTAGTCACTCATTTGTAGAATCAATCTTGAATTCAAGGATCCAACGTTTCAAAAAGGATGCATCATGTATGCTTCATTCTAATATGGAACTTTAATTTTTAATAATAAAAATAGGACAATATGTACAAGATAATTTTAAAATTTTTGACAGACAGAACATGATGGATATTTAGCAGGATGCCATGAAGATGCATATTTTTTGGTCTATGCTTTTGTTTTTATTTTCCAGTATATTTTTTCTGGCTCCATACACAAAAGACAAGTGGGATAACTCTTCGGAAATACTAAATGGACATATAACAATGTACATTTGCTTTGCTTTTATACTGCTACTTCAGGTATTTTTTCCATGTTTAATGCAATATGAGAAGATGCATGTTCACACCCAATGTGACATGGCTAGGATTTTCAAATCCATACCTTATTTATCTATAGATATTGTGATCTCCAATCCATATTGAATATCTTTCTAGCGTAAAGGCCGCAGTGAGAGCCAATTACACTTAAACATAAGAGAAACATTTTTTTTCTATACAGATTACGATACAGGAGATGGACAGCCCATCGATATCATTTATGGAATCATAAATAAAGAGGCGAGCCATGCATGTTGTTTGTTGGTTACCTAGATTGCATGCATCCTTGAAGTATCTTGGGAGACCCATGTTTGGTTACGGGGATCAATTGCAACCAGGCAAGCTTCCAACACGTTGTTGGTGGGCCTAGTTGGCGAATGGGGGCCATCTTTGGTTAACGGGATCAATAGCAACCCGGCAGGCTAGCTAGAGTCATGTTTTGGTGGGCCTAGTTGGCGACTCGGGGAAGCAAAAGGTTATTCACTTTGCACCGCCCATGTACGTCTCTCTCTCTCTCTCTCTCTCTCTGTCTGTGCAGCGATTAGCTTCCACCTGCCTTTCATCATGTTTTCTCTGACCGTGGCCTCTCACTTTACCTAGATTCCTTGGTGTTTAGTGCGTGCCTACTCTCAGTTTCAGTATGTCATTGTGCTTGTGAACTTAGTAAATATTTATTTGCGGGGAAGTAGACTGAATGAAAGTTGAGGAAGTAAAAATACTTTTATTATTTTACGTATATGTTTAGATGTTTGAAGGAGAGAATAAAGAAAAAAAAAAAAAAAACATAGAAGTAGATTGGAAAATGAAAACTTAGGAAGAACCATTTTCGATATAATTCTAATATTTGTACGTTAATCTTAGAAGTAAAAAAAAGTAGAAGTTGAAGTAGAAATAATATTATTTTATTATTTAATAAAATATTATAAAAATAACATTTTATTTGTTACATGTACTAGATTGGAAAGTAATCATGAGAGGTAAATAAAATATATTATCTTACTTTGTTCTTAGAGTTTCGTAAACTCTTCTAAAAAATAAAGTAAAGAAAAAAGTAAAAGTAAGATTACCAACAAATACACCTTAAATGTTGGTTAGGTTAAGAAAAAGTAAAAATCACTTCATATATAATAAATCACTTCATATATAGCGTTCATATATAGCGAGGTGGCGTCTATTTAGCACTTTACTTCCTAAAAAAAAAAAAAAAAATCTTGACCCTTATGATTGGAAAAGTTGTAGGAAGCAATGAAACAAGGTAAAAAAAAATATTCTTTTTATTTACATGATATTATTATCATTCAAAAGTTATACTTTTATCCATGATAAACAAATAAAATAATATAAGTAATATTTTATTTAATAAATTAAATAATACTTTATTTACTTTCTAATATATATATTTTTAAAATATTAGCAAATAAATAAAAAAAGAATGAGAAAAATAGAAATGAGCTGACAGCTCATGCAAATTACCTGAGCTGCAGTTCATTTCCACTATCTCCAATGATCTTTTTTAAATTTTTTTTTTTGGATTATGATCTAAACCCCCTAGGGTTCACTCATATCCAATTTCTTGGGTTTTAGTTTTGATTTGGTCCTTCATCAAGTTAATACAAAATTAACGGTTTTCAATGAATAGAACATTTTGTATGCACTTGATGAAAGGTTTAATGAACTCCAAAATTTATGAAATTTAATCCGAAAGAAGTTAAGGAGACAGAGATAGTAATTGTTAAAAAAAATTAACGAAAAATCATTGAGTCATTAAAGTTTTGCCGCTAGCTCACGTAACTTTTCCTGAGCTGGCGGCTCACCTACAGTAATCCCAAAAAGAATATATATATATATATATATATATATATATATATATATATATATATATATATATATATATATATATATATATATATATATATATATATATATGGGATTACTATAGGTGTGCCGCCAGCTCAGGAAAAGTTACGTGAGCTAGCGGCAAAACTGTAATAATCCAATGATTGTTTTTTAATTTTTTTTTACAATCACTATCTCTATCTCTTTAACTTATTTCGGATTAAATTTCATAAATTTTGGATTTCATTTACCCTTTCATCAAATGCATACAAAATGTTTTATTCATTGAAAACCGTTAATTTTGTGTTAGTTTGATAGAGAACCAAATCAAAATTAAAACCCAAGAAGTTGGGCATGAGTGAACCCTACGGGGTCGAGATCATAATCCAAAAGAAGGTTTTTTAAAAAAATTATTGGAGATGGTGATAATAAACTGCAGCTCAGATAATTTGCGTGAGCTGTCAGCTCATTTATATATATATATATATATATATATATATATATATATATATATTAACGTTCAGTTTGGAATTTACTTTTAAAGCTCATGACTGATACTATTTTTTGTTTTTAGTGAGTCAAACCCATCCGTACCCTACGTACGATAACCAATCTATGCTGGAAGGGTCTCAGAGCTCTCGATAGGGATCCACATTGAGCGCTTTCGATTGCTAAAAAAATATAGCAAATACCACACAAATATGAATTATCATTTTAGAAGTCGATTTTCTTAGCAGCAAATATTAACATATAGCAAAACTAGGAACATTAAACTTCTCGTTGCAGCAAACTAAATCATTAACGTAAAGTTTCAACTTAAACTTTGGCAAGGATAGAACTTTGAAAAGTAGCAAAGATCTTTTCACATGAGCATTACGAGTTGTCAAATGTCTCAAACAGTTAGAATCCACATGCCCATCATCTTTATTGGGAAATGCAGAAGACCAGGTCTTTAAGAGATGAGTTTGCCATGGATAAGTCCACTTTCTATGTTCTAACCAAGTACGAGAAGAGACGGATCTAAGAGCCAATTTTTTGCTTGTTATGTTCAGAATTTTGAGTTAAAACTAAATGTTTTATTTTTGTAATTCACAAATTTGAATATGATTGGCTAAGAATTGACCCCTAAACTCGCTCATTCTCATCACTGGTTCTAACCCAAATAGGAGCATGAGTAGGGACAATTTAGAGAGGATCTGGTTTTTTAACGTGAGCCACAAAAGTATGCGATAACACCACTTAGGAAGGATGAAACTTAATATGAATAATTGTTAATAGCTGACATAGGAGCTGTCACAATGTAAATACACTTTAGATGGAAAATCTTAATTTCTAAAATATTTTTCTTAGTTTATTCATAGAATCTCTCATTTAAAAATCACTTAAGATGATTTTGATCATGTGCAACATAAATTTACATATGCACAAGTTTGACTGGTGGACATGGGATAAGTTGAGAGAGCAAAGAAATAACTTAAGAAAATATGGATGAAAGAGATATTAAAAAGATATAGATGCTGAAAGTTTAAATAAAAATATATTGTTCAATATGAATGAATAAATATGGATCATCAATGTGATTGATCTCACGAGATTCTCTTTTGGTTCATGTAGCATATGACAAGCGATCGGGATAAAAGTCTTAGTGGTTGTGAAACCATAGAAGCTGATCTCTCTCACTTAATAGTTGTTTGTGTTTGCACTCTAATTATGGCCATAAAAAACCAGGCCCAAACCCATCCTATGAAGTATGGAAAATAAACTACTAAGTGAATGGGTAACAGTGCCATAAAATAAATTATCTGCATTAGGCGAGGATACCCCTTGATGCCAGAGTTATTGACTGCTTTGGAAGTTTGGAAAGTGTTTATAATAATAATAATAATAATAATAAAACAACACAGATATAATACCCACGCCATAACAGTCCTAAACTTGAACTAGCCTAATGACATTCACTGATCTCAAAGTTTCTTTCTCAAAGGAAGAGCCGTAGTTAAATGTTACCAACAACTTCCAGCTCAAAGACAGCCGTCTCTCTCTCTCTCTCTCTCTCTCTCTCTCGATCTCTCTCGATCTCGATCTCTCTGCTCATTATTATAAGGATACATTGCAGAAGACTCCACTGTATAAATTGTCTTGCAACAAATATCTCTTGTTGTATTGGCTCATGCACCATCTGTTCTTGAGATTTTGGAGACAAATCCTCACCCGGTGGCTTTTAAGATAGCATGAAAGTGTAGATACAAAAAAAAAAAAAAAAAACCAAACTAGTACACCCGCGGGCGCCCCCGCGGGTGCCAACCCGCGGGCTTCCGTGAGTACCAACCCGCAGGAGCGCTCCCGCGGGTGACAATCGCGGGTTGCTTCCGTAAAGTTGCTCAGCCCGTGCTCTAATTGTATGATTCGGATTTTTAGGAATTAATTACGATTTAATTCGGATTCGAGGAAAGAATTTGCACCGGATTGGAAGCACTTCAATCTATAAAATCGGGAGCGGAATTCATAATCGGGGATCTTTTTCTAGGGGACCAGCCCTAAAAAAAAAAAAAAAAAAGGAGATCTAGGTCTTCTCCTAGAAATCCAGAAAGCGCCTCCGGAAAAATCCCCAGAGTTTAGAGAGGGAGGAAAATTTTTCCAGAGATGGGAGTTCAAAAAGGAGATATCTACGTCTACTGCAGAGTCTAGAAAAGGAGTTTCAGAGATCAATTTTCATTCCAATCCAAATATCGGATCGTTAACGGAGTGCGGAATCAAGACTCTACCGCTACCAGAACCTACAAAAATAAAGGGGAATCGAAATCAATCGATCATCATTCTTTTAATCTCGATTTTCTATTTGTATTTTTCTTTTATTGCTGTAATTCCAAAGTAAATTAGCAACATAAAGAAAGATTCGATTTTTGGGCATACAAAAAGCATCCACATTATATACTTAGTTTAGATGACTTGTTTATTGTTTTTTTTTAATGGATGGTCCAATGTAGCAATTTTAATATATACGGTAAATAAGTGCTTCCTTCGAAGGTAAAATGAGGATAAATGCTACAATCGCTCATTTAAAATATTAAGGTACTAACTGGTTCATGAAAAATATCATGGAAAGTGATTTGAAAAGTAGAAAGTAAGTATATTTTTACTTTCTCTACTTTTCCACGGATTGATTTATGAAAAGTGTCAAATATGAAAAATTGCTCTTTCCTATGTGGTATATAAAGTTAGAAAATGATGAATTCATTGCTTTTAATACTGAATCCGATTTAAAATAGAGGGAGATAGTATTATCTTTTGGATTGGAGAGTAACTAATTAGTTCATAATAATCTCTTTAATTTTCATAAACCACTTTATATGAACACTTTTCAACACTTTTCATGGATCATTCAAGAAAATAGAAAGTTTTTGGATTCCACCGGTTCACTTTTCATTTTATAGTATAAAAATCTGTTAAATCAGGAGGCTAGCTGCAAAATACTTATAGGGGATTTCTTGGTATTTCCTCTTACTCTAATCATGGGAGTTTCCAAAGGAGCAAACCATTGTTCCCAGTGAGCTTACTAGATAGTGTACTTTTGTGCTCACTCAATAGTAAATAGTGTACTTTTGTTCCCACGGTTCTGAAGTAGGCTCATTAAGAAAAAATGGTGTGCTCTTTTAAAAACTCCCTCTAATCATCATCAATTTTTAATAAAAAGGTATCCCCCACTCTATCTATACTCTCCAACACCTTTGTTTTTTTTTCTCTATCCATCTCCCCTTCAATCTATGTATAGATATGTCTGATTGTTTGCTTGCCTGTCTGTCTCTATCTCATAACTCAGGTGCCAACATCTCTTCTCTCACTGCAAACATTATAAACATAAAATAAAAACAAGAGAGAGAAAAACAGAATAGAGAGTAGAGAGAGAGTTAAGAGACTTGTTTGGTAGGTTGGAGGCTTTGTCACCCAAGAAAGAGGAAACAGGTCCATCACCATCACAGAAGCTCCCCACTCAAACTGAAGAGACAGAGCTTTCTCAACAAACCACTTCTAAAAGCAAGCAAGCAAACAAACAAACAAAATTTAAAAACAAAACCCTTCTCCTCCTCCTCTCTCTCTCTCTCTCTCTCAATGGACTTCTGCCCACAATGGAGAGACAACCACCAGCTGCAGCAGCAGCAGCCTGACCCTGCTCTCCCCTTGTTTGAGTCCAGCACCAAGAAGCCCAGGACCACTTCTACTTCCAGTAAGTTTTTCTAACAACATCTGGGCTCAGTATTATCACTACATTTATGCTCTCTCTCTCTCTCTCTCTTTGTATTTTTAGTCTTTATAGGGATGGGGAGCTTGTTCAGTTGGGCACAATGGCAGGAACTAGAGCTCCAAGCTCTGATCTACAAGTACATCATGTCTGGGGCTTCTGTTCCTCTGGACTTGATCTTGCTCTTGAAGAGGAGCCTCTCCTGCTCATCATCTCCTCTTTACCATTTCCAATCATCAAGTATGATGTACTGAAGTAGTTTCATTTGTGGTATTTCGTAAGTTGGATCTTCCAATAATCTTTCGTTACTTTTTTTTTTTCCTTTTGGCAGCTATGGTTACAGGGTACTGGGGGAGGTTTATGGTGGATCCTGAGCCGGGGAGATGTCGGAGGACCGACGGGAAGAAGTGGCGGTGCGGCAGGGAGGTGGTCGCTGGCCAGAAGTACTGCGAACGGCACGTGCACCGCGGCCGAAACCGTTCAAGAAAGCATGTGGAAGTCGCCACGCCTACTACTACTGCTCCACTTTTAGCCCATTTCACTCCCTCCGGCCCATCGCCTAATCGGAGGTAATCTTCTCTTTTATTTTTTAGATAGAACGTGGGAATACTAGTCAAGATTTGAGTTTTATGAAACTCAAGTGTTTTGAGGTTTTTTTTTTTTTTTTTTTGAGAGTATGCTTTGAATGTTTTGATGGTATATGTTTTTGGGTTTTCTGATCAGGTTTTCGGTTGTTTAAGTCAAGTTTAATATAAAATACAAATATATACTAATTTGAAAAAAGAAAAAATGCGAAAAATTTTTGGTACGAGGAAAATAGAATGTGTGATGTATTTTTGGTAAAATATTCTAATTACTCCAACACATCTCGGTTTGAATTGTTCTAAAAAAAACCCTCCTTGGAGTGTTCTAATTAACACCCCAAAAGACTTATCTAAAAACTCGTAAGATTTCTCATCAACACCGTAGGGTGGATGGCCATTTCAGAAGATTACGCCGAACATGGAGGTCTAGAGAGCATCAGGAGCAAGGAAAAGAGTAAAGAGTATCTCATTATAAGAAATTGATGTATTGAAATATTTTGTAATGATACTAATATAGCATCGTATAATAGTGACAGACAGAGACAAAACTATATATGTACTAGCTCGTTTCTTTAAAAACTATTTAATGAAATATGAGGAGATATACTCATCTAGCAAACAACAACAATCTTCTCTTTTATTAAGAATGTCGAATAAATCTCGACAACCATCAATGTCCTGATTTCGACCGAAACGGATGCTTATTTTTGTTATAATGTCGCTATCATTTTGTAGGATCTCAGATGGTAGAGTATCAGATGGGTACATGGCACAAAGATACTGCCCCAAGTTCTGCTGCAGCGCACAGCAAGAGCGCACTACCAGCAGCAACAATGCCAACTCCGTTGCGTCGGCCACCCAGTTCTCCATCTCAGTTCCCGAGAGCGTGCCATCAGACTTCTCGCTGAAACTGTCCACTGGTTACACTGACAACCCTGGCCAGGTGCAGCCAGTTCTAGCTAATTGGTCAGGGTGGGAGAATCGCCGGGAGGCTTCGCTGGGCGGTCCACTCGCTGAAGCGCTTCATTCGACGATCTCCACCACTTCGCCTACAAGCATCTTGGAGAAGCCCAACGGATCAGTATCGGAGACCAGCAGTGCTACTCCTTGAATTACTGGACGTTTTCTTTGATGGTTGTGAAAATTATCGCAAAGCTTAGTGTTATGTTTTTGGACCGTTGGAGGTTGTTTTGGTTTTGTATGAATTTGAATTTGGGTTCGTGAGTTAGTCTTGAGCTACTGTTGGAGTGTGTGTAATGTGTTTTGTGCAGTGTCAATGTATCAGTGTAATGTGTGTATTTGCCTATTTCTGAATTGTTCTTCAGTGAATATTGAAGCTTTTATGGTTGTTAGTTTCAGTAAAATCATGAGCTATTCGAGTTTATGATATTTGGATTGGATACTGATGCAATCATGAGCTCTCAAGTCTCAACCGAACTAGTCGGAGCGTTGACCAAAGATAAAGATCTGTAATAGTGGAATGTTTGGCCGCTTTTTAGTGATATTGTAAGTTGTAATTTATATTATTGTAAAAGCGATATTGTAAGTTGTAATTTATATTATTGTAAGTTGTAATTTATATTATTGTAGTAAAAGAAATTTCAGCACCTTATATATTGTGTTTTTGGTATGTTTCAGAAATTGTAAGTGATAATCAGAGTTGTAATAACTTTTAAATATTAATTTATTATTTTTAAAAGTTGTGCAAAGTATCCTACTGATCAATCGCATGATTGCTGTTTGTGAAGGGAGAGAAAAAAAGGTTTTTACACACTTATTTCTTTTTTGTGTATGCTCTACTGGCGGCAACATTAGGAAATATAAAGTGAGAAATGAAGATATTCGTATTAAAATAGGTGTAACTCTAATCGATAAGAAGATGCGAGAAAATCGCTTACGATTGTTTGGTCATGTGCAACGTAGGTTGAAAAATGCACTAGTTCGACAAGGGGAATTTATCGATATATGACAAGTTAAAAGAACGAAAGGAATACCGAAGAATATATGGATGGAAGTAATACGAAAAGATATGGATTTTAGAGGTTTAAATGATGATATATTACTTGATAGAAATGAATAGAGAATGATTATTAACGTGATCGATCCAGCGTGATTATTTTTTGATTCATGTAGCCTATCCCAAATACTTGGGATAAAAGACTTAATTGTTGTTGTTATTTGTTTTCATAACTGCAATTATTGTAAGTTCGTAAGTGGTTAAAATTATAATTGCAAACTTTTACAAGTACAATTATAATCAAATAGCAGAAACACTACTAGCAACAAATGTAGTTGCAATTGCAACTGCTTTACACACTCTCGCAAAATCAGCAAGTTTTGAAATAAAAAAAATACTGGCTCATTCTATGACTAGGTTTCATAACGGGCTGCAATGGTATCTCAGAAAATAAACACCACAACTCCATTTTCACAACAATGGAACAGATTTAAAATTTTAATGTAATTAAATTCTATACGAAAGAAGGGAAACAAACACATCCGATGCAGAGCCGAGGCGAATTTAGGGTTTGTAGTGAAGAAATTGGAAAAAAACTTACAGTTTGAGAGAGGCGAATTTAAAATTTGTAGTGAAAAAATTGGAAAAAAAACTTATGATTTGGGATAGATTGGGGGATTTAGACCTCAAGTCCTGGTGAATCACACGCTCAATTTTTCACGAAACACTCGAGAAAAAAATTTGATAAAAACAAATAACATGCTCTTAATTTCATTCATCATCACTTCCTATAAAACCAAATTTATAAGAAATATTTATAGCAAATTACAAGATAAAAACAAATATCAAAAAATCCAAGATCCAACGAAATTTCTAATTTAATCAAATACAACAACAACTAAGCCTTTTATCCCAAGTATTTGGGGTAGGCTACATGAACCAAAAAAGAATCACGCCGGATCGATCACTTTGATATTCCTTCTCCATTCATTTCTATCAAGTAATATCTCCTTATTTAAACCTTTAAACTCCATATCTTTGCGTATCACCTCCATCCATATTTTCTTCGGTCTTCCCTTCGTTCTTTTAACTTGTCCAATATTGATAAACTCTCCTCTTCGAACTGGTGCACTTGTAGGCCTACGTTACACATGTCCAAACCATCGTAAGCAATTTTCTCACATCTTCTCATCGATGGGAGCTACACCTACCTTAGCACGAATATCTTCATTTCTCACTCTATCTCTCCTACTGTTGCCGCACATCCAACGGAGCATGTGCATCTCTGCTACACTTATCTTCTGTGAATGACGTTTCTTTATAGCCCAACATTCCGTGCCATATAATAAAGTTGACCTAATAGCAGTCCTATAAAATTTTCCTTCTAATCTTAACGGAATGTTACGGTCGCATAAAACTCCCGTTGCCCTCCTCCATTTCAACCAGCCAGCTTGTATTTTATGGTTAAAATAATTATCGATCTCTCTATCATTCTGAATAATAGAACCCAAATATCTAAACTAACTGCTCATTTGTATCTCTTGCCTATCTAGTTTTACAGCATTTTCTAATTTAATCAAATCCAACTAAATAATTAATCTTATCTCTATCAACATCTCTATAACCATATTAGCTGAAATTACAAATCTTAATATGAATATATAACCGAAGGATGGCAGCTACGGCAACCAAGTATGAAAATGAAATCTGTTAGATCAAAAGATTATTTTGTGTAGTATGTTACCAAGACAAATCATCCACACAATTTTACATATTATGAATGTGTGAAGCATCAAAAAGCTTCGAAATATTGCAGAAAATATTTTGTTGCTCAGCATCCATGGACATTTGTCAGTCGTTGAGTATAATATTTTTTGAATGCTATTTCACTTTCCTGCTGTGTCAAGGGCCATCTAATTGATTAGATGAGACACCATCATACAAGCTTCTTAGTCCAAATATCATATTTCAATGGAGGGAAGCTAATGCTACATCAAAAGTCTAGGCCAAGATGGTGTGGACAAACATCAAGCATGCCATAACAAAGTTTTATCGTCAGTAAGCAGCACATCAATCCCACAGAAATTGTGTCAACAGCCGTTACAGAAATCACGTGCCAAAACTGTTCCTGGAGAGGTACTTACTTTGTTTTTGCAGACTGAAGATTGAGGATGCCAACAATTCGGAACTGACACGTTAGTAGTTCAGCTGCAACCTGTTTACCTGTTCCGTAATAACTAGACGATAAAACAGGAGAGTTTCCAAAGTAGCACACTATTTTTCCTAGTGAGCCCACTTTTTAAGGTCGTCCGGACAAAAACTTCACTAGGCTCACTAGGCAAAGTTGTGCTCCATTGGAAACTCCCGAAAAAGGGCAGATTTCAACAGAACTAGATAATGAATAAAAAGAAATGACATAATGGCTAAGTTGTGGCTCACAACGAGCTGAACACAACAACAACAATAACTAAGCCTTCTGTTCCAAATACTTGGAGTAGGCTACACGAACCAAAAAAGAATCATATCGGATCGCACACACCGATAATCCTTCTCCATTCATTCTTATTGAGTAATATGCCCTCATTTAAACCTCTAGATTTCATATCTTTTTATATTACTTCCATCTATATTTTTTTCAGTCTTTCCTTTGCTTTTTTAACTTGTCCAATATTGATAAGCTCTCCACGTCGAACTGATGCATTTGTAGGTTTATGTTACATATGGCTAAACCATCGTAAATGATTTTCTCGTATCTTCTATTCGATAGAGGTTACACCTAGTTTAGCTCGAATATCTTCATTTTTCACTTTATCTCTTCTGGTGTTGCCACACATCCAATGAAGTATGCACATCTATACTTGTTTTCTGTAAATGATATTTCTTTATATCCCAGCACTCCATGCCACATAATAGAGCTGGCCTAATAAAATTCTTCCTTCAGCCTCAATGAAATGTTACGGTCACATAAAACTCCCGTTGCCAGCTTAGATCCTATAAGTGACATCACTATCGATCTCTCTATCATTTTTAATAATACAATCCAAGTATCTAAACTCAAAATCCAGAAGAAAAGATTCATAACAAAGAGCAATCATTTCAGATGCATCGGCCAGGGCCAGGCATGCAAATTCGATGGGCTCAGTGGATACCGATACATCATACATATTAGGTATGGGACAACCATCTGATGGCTTGGTCAGTCATAAAGAAGGGATCGAGTAGTATACAAGAATGGGAACGGCAGAAACGCCTGCTCATTGTTAGGTAGATGCCAAATGCCTGAATCCTCGTAGAATCCTGTGCGTTCAGCAGTAGATGAGAATGCAGAGGTTTAGATTCTCACGAACAGTATGCAGTTATGATGTAGAAATGAAACAACAACATACATCTTCAGATGATTAGAGAGAATGCAGTTAGATAACCTCGTACCCCCTTGTATAATGTTCTAATCTAGTCTCTGTAAATCGACATGAAATACTGGATCTTGTAAGACACCATTAACTAGAAACAAAATCCTGCTCCAATTGCAGCAATCTAATTTCGACAAATAGACGAGCAGTTGGTTAAGCATCTCGCAGTTAAGTAGGATAATTCAAACTTCAAAATTTTCTCAATTAGAGATTTCGAAATGAAAAATTTTATGGTACGGAATGTTGGACCATAAAGAAACGTCATTCACAGAAAATAATTCATTCACAGAAAATAAGTGTGCAGCAGAGATGCGCATGTTCCGCTGGATATGCGGCCACACTACTAGAGATAAAGTGAGAAATGAAAATATTCATGCTAACGTAAGTGTAGTTTCTATCGATGAGAAGATACGAGAAAATCGCTTACGATGATTTGGTCATGTGCAACGTAGGCCTACAAATTCACCCGTTCGATGAGAGAAGTTTATCAATGTAGGACAAGTTAAAAGAACGAAAGGAAGATCGAAGAAAATATAGATTGAGGTAATACGAAAATATATGGATTCTAGAGGTTTAAATTAGGAGATATTACTTGATAGAAGTGAATGAAGAAGGACTATCAAAGTGATCGATGCAGCGTGATTCTTTTTTCGCGTGATTCTTTTTTCGGTTCATGTAGCCTATCCAAATATTTGGGATAAAAGGCTTAGTTATTGTTATTGTAGAGATTTCGAAATGGCTCAACATCAAATTTGGACTTCAAAATCCCATTAATATGCAGTCATATTTCCAAAGCATTTCCAGTCGTTACATGAAGAGCATACAAAAAAATTTCCTAGCAAGAAAAAGTACTCTTGAAAAAACAAAGAACAATATCGAAGAAGGAACTAGAACTATAAAAGGCTGTCTAGAGCTAACGACAATGTTACCTCCCTAGAATTCAAGCAATCATATTATATAAGGATAAACTCAAAAGAAGCAAGTCAAACCATCACATTAAAGAAATTTTTCGAATCCAAAACATCTATACTGGATATAGTTGTCTTTCAAAACCGTTTGCAGCTACAATGTAGCCTTTAAATTTTTTAACAAGAAAAAACGAGGGGAAACTAAGTACTCTTTAAGTACTCTTTAGAAACAACCCCAGATGACTTGTAATACTACGGAATATTAAGACCAACCAATATATTTTACCTAAAGATTGATGAGCTGTTGATAAACAAAAGGATTACATAAGTTAGTTATGGCCTAGTCTTAAAATAACATTATAAAAAAAAGTAAACTAAAATAATGAAAAAAGGGATCTATGTACGTGGGTATTTTTTTTTCCAGACTATTTAATTTTTTTTTTCATACACAACTTACAAAAACCTCATATACTAGGACTGAAGTTTCGGTCGGAGGGGTCGGATTTTGGAAAAATCCGACCGACTCGGATCTCGGTTGAGCAAATCTTTTCCTCTCTTTTGGGGCTCAACCAGAAATATCTGCCAAAGAGATCTCAATGGCAACTCAAAAAATTAAATAACGATCTCAAAAAAATTTCTTTGCTTGCTCTTGATTTGAATCCAGCGAGAGATTGAAGAAAAAATGGGTTACAGTAAAACTTTGATTGTAAATCAATGAAAACTCCCAAAAAAGAATTCAAAACCAAAAATTTAGGAAGATTCCCTTTCAAAATCAAATATTTAAGAGAGATCTAACACTTTTACTTTTGTTTTTTCTTCATTTGAAAGAACAATCGGTCGGAATCGGAATTTTTCTGACTCTGACAATTTTCCGACCGATTCCAACCGGTTAACTTACAATATATACGAATCCGATCGGATGAACCCCCTTAACTTCGACCGAACTCCGACCGAATTCGATCGGAGCCGGTCAAATCGGTCGGCATCGGCTAGAAGTTTTCATCCCTATCAGATATACAATAGTCATCCAATATTTTTTTTCTTTATTTTATTGAACACGTCTCCCAACATAATTTTTATAGTATTTGTAAGTGTTTGTGCCAGACGCGTGTCTATATCCAAAAAAAAAAACACACACACGTCCAATGTCAAATATGGACACGACATTCTGAACAGCATGTCCGTACTTCTTAAGTGATGCTGACGGATCGATGGGATCAAACGGCACGTGCAAGGTGGTGTGTAGCGGTAGCAAGTAGGAATGGGGAGATAGGTGGTGATGTTGGGGAGGTGTGATGAGGTCTCCATGGCAGGCTGACAATCAAAGGAGATTGGAGCTCTCCCTCTTGAGATTTGATTCCTTAAATTCGTTTGAAGGTCTATGAAGAGAAGAGAAGAGAAGAGAAGGAATTTACAATTGAGTACGCGAGAGGGTTTTAACTTACTGTGGGAATAAAAAGGAAATTTTGACGCCAAGCCATCCAAGATCTAACGCTAACAGTAACTAAGCTGAAGAATATTTTTATGGGAAATTCTATTTACGCATGACAATTTACTCTTAATGTATAGATTTAAAACTTGTAAATAATTACAAATTTGTCAATCTTTTTCTTGACTAATTTATCCTTTTAAATCTGAAAATCTCTAAAATTTCTTAAAAATTTAAAATATTGCCATCGTCTCCTTCCTCTGTTCTCTCTCTAAACCCAAAAAAATATTTTTTTTGCTATTTAAATCTTGAAAAAATACATCTCCTACAAACTCATCGGTTTCCTGGCTCTCTAAAATTTTTACATTTGCGTTATTCAAAAAGTTAGGAAGAACATTAAATTCTTCGAATTCACTGTGACAAACGAAATTAGAATTTAGAGTTTATGTTTTTTAAAGCAAATGAAAAAAATCCAGCATGCAATTGGTCTGGTACAAATTAAAATTATTCTCAGTTTTTTATAACTGATTACGATGGTTTGGTCGATGGTTTGGTCATATGCAACGTAGGCCTACAAATGCACCAGTTCGACGAGGGGAGTTTATCAATGTAGAACAAGTTAAAAGAACGAAGGAAAAACCGAAGAAAATTTGGATAGAGGTGATACGAAAAGATATAGATTCTAGAGGTTAAAATGAAGAGATATTAATTGATAGAAATGAATGGAGAGGGACTATCAAAGTGATCGATCCGACGTGATTCTTTTTTGGTTCATGTAGCCTACCCCAAATACTTGGGATGAAAGGCTTAGTTGTTGTTTGTTTAATATTTGATGCGTTTTTGTTATATATATATATATATATATATATATATATATATATATATATATATATATATAGAGGAAACGGGAAATACACCGGCGGTAAAGGGAGTTCCTTCACCGTCGTTTAGGTGGCCCAATAAAATTATAACATGGGGCGTCATTCAAAATAACAAATAAATGAATTCTTTTAAATGACACCACGTGTAATAATTTTATTGGGCCACCTAAGCGGCGGTGAAGGAAACTTCCTTCACCGCCGGTGTATTTCCCGTTTTCTCATATATATATATATGAGAAAACGGGAAATACACCGGCGGTGAAGGAAGTTTCCTTCACCGCCGCTTAGCTGGCCCAATAAAATTATTACACGTGACGTCATTCAAGATAATAAATAAATGAATTCTCTTAACCACTTTTGAGTGGTGCCACATGTAATAATTTTATTGGGCCACCTAAACAGCAGTGAAGGAACTCTCTTTACTGCCAGTGAATTTTCCGTTTACTTATATATGTATGTGTGTGTGTATTAGCGCAATGGTCGGTCACTGATCGGAGTAAAGAGTTAGAATTGGAGATGGAGGGTGGTGGTGAGTAGCGACAGTGTTGGGGATGTCGACTAAGGCGGGCGGACAAACGAACAGGGCTCGGAGGCATGTTTGAAAATTTTAAGACTCAAAAAAGTAGGAGAAAGAGGAAGAGTTAAATTTGAGAAAAATATTTAGATGTAGAGATTAAATTGGTGATGTTTCAAAATAGAAGGTTGGTATAAAGAGTAAGCTGAACGTCAAAAGTAATTTGTCGTGCGTAAATAATATTTCCCTATTTTTACTTATCTTAAAATTTTTGAAGGGCAAATCAACAAATACGAATTTTTGGGGGTAAATATCCAAGTACTGAAGATTTGGGATATTTATATCGCAAAATTCAAAAACTATAAAGCTTTTAGCTCCCCCCTAAGCAATTAATACATTTTAATGAAGGCAGAATCCACCAATATTTTCCTCACTCAACAAAGTCAAGGTTACTACATTCTATCCCTCAACACAGCATCAACAGTTCTATGATAGCATCAATACTCCCTACAATGACTGTTCAGCACCAATTCACTCCAGGCCAAATCTCCTAATGAAAAATCGTCCAGTTGTTTAGGGAAAAACATAAAAACAGATTAAAGGCAACCACAAAGTAGTGTCTACTAATAATTATCTCCTAGATGAAGACTAAGAACCACAAAGAACTCTCACAACTCTCCTGTATGTAGCCACAAGTTTAACTATATATATTACGAGACATGCCTAATTCTGATATTTCCTTCTAAACCAGAACCCAAAAAAAAAAAAATTAGAATCTACGCATATGAAATATATAATGGCTAAGATTATGATTACAGGAAGATGTGTAGTTTACAGCTTAGAGCAGAGAGCAAGGTTTTAAATATCAACAATCGATATTATATTGCAATACATCATATCGGAATTTGAGGAACACAATACATGATAAAGGAACACAGTACATGATACACCACACCGTATAATATTAGTCTTATATTTCTAATATTGCTGATATAATATGCTTGAAAATGCCAATTTTGCAACAATTAATGATCAGCCAGTACCGAGGCTAACATTTTAAACCTTGGTATAGAGATATTAAGTAAAGGTTCATACTTTGTATTGCACTGAACATTACTTATTATATAGTCCTCAACAGTGCCATCAATAAGATTAGCAAAGATTTACAAGGGATATGGACAACAAATAAACCCAGTACGTGATTAAGTAATTACAATATAAGAACGTATACGCTACGAAATATTATAGAATGAAGGAAACAAAATGAACATAATAAATCTGTTTCAACAAAAAACCAAATTAGAGTACATTCATCGAATATAAAGTCTTGAATTCACTAGAATAGTCATGGTTCGATTTTTATGACAATTTTTTTAAACTCCAAAGCCTAAGAGAGATAATTCTACGAGCTGCTTCACAAACTCTTAACAAGATGCCAACAAGCTGATTAAGATGGTCCTTTTCCTACCAATACATAACGACTTCAGCAGTATAATTAAAATATTAACTTTAATTTCAAATGCGTAGCCACAATATGAGTCAATGTTTTGGCGGACCTGATTGCATGCTGATGGCTGACATCTAATAACACACCATGCAATGGATTTCAGTCTCCACTTGCACAACCCCTGCAACCACAATGGACACATTCTATGACCTTCTCTTCTCTCAGGTGTTTGGGAACCCTGCAGACACATGTGGTCCCAAAGTTGTGATCCCGTGGCTGTATGCACCGAAGGCAACAAAGGCGCTCATATCCTGACTGAAAAATTGAGCCAAAATATGAGTCAGTACTTAAAAAATGAAACATAACAACAATATGCAATTAAGCAAATGTATACAGTTAAGAGGGATCTCATTACATTTGATTTGAGTCCAAAACTTAACCGAATAATTCAGAATGGATCACATCATTGAAACACCTTCAAAATTTAACCAAACAATTCAGAATGGACGATATCCGTGCCAAAACCCCACACTTAAAACACATAGATACCCAAACAAAGGCCATGTCAAGCCAAATCCTTGTACACCTTCATCTTGAAGGTAAAAATTATTAGTAAGGCAACTACAGAAGGCAAGGCATCGGTAGAAGACACAAAGCAAGTGATGCCTTGCACTGGTGATTGTAAAATTTTTCAGTGATGGTCATATGAAGGTATCTACCAGAAAAAAAACAGCACCAAACGACATTTGGACGTGTTTTAGGCCATCACAGACGGATAAAAATAGTTGGTGGCCAGTTTCAAAAGAAAAGAAAAGCATTTAAGTGTATAGACTTGCCATCTAATCTTAGAACTTGGGTAGGATAAAGCTATATAATAACTTGCATTATTATAATCACCATTACTAATTTATTTGAACTTCTGTGGCCATTAGTAACAAAACATTGCTTTTCCAAAATAATTTTATTACAACACCATCAAATATTTTTTTACAAAAACTAACTCGATCTACTACTCGCTCCTCACTTCTCCTGTTCATTTTTATTATCCCACTCCTCACAAAGATCCATAAAAGCTTCTTCAATAATGCCATTAATACTAAAATCTTTTTTTAGAATACATCAAACAACTGTCTCCTTGTTCTTCTCATTCACATTCATTCAAACCCACTCCTCACAAAGATCCACTCAAGGCTCTCTTATAAGCCACAATCCTCTCCAAACTCCTATTCACCATTCAAATTGTCACGCCCCGCTCCAGATATACGGTATACGAGCACATGTAACAGGTACCGGCAACATATTCAGTTTGAATATGCTAAAATCTCAATAAATTTGCCACAACAATACTCAGTAATTACGATAGAAAAATTCAACAAAAATTTGACTTTTTACTTATGGAAACGAAGTTTAGATACAATTGAAAGTTGAAACAAAATACAATATAACTAAACAAAAAGAAGCAGGAAATCTCTAATCCGTTATTGGGCTTCAATTTCATCTTCAAAGTAAACCAGATACTACATTAGATTTGGTATATCAATCAATAATTCTGGGCATGCACACCCAAATCGTCAGATTGCGACCAAAACAAAATACGCAGAAAGAATGTGAAATATAACGGTTATGTCCAAACATAATAATAACACAAAATTTAGAAAATATGTAATGAGATATCCGTAATAATGATGTCAATTGATTTAGCTTATCATAATGTCATTTTAGTGAAGTCAACTTTATAACAATGATATTTTTGTTTACGATATTATGTAATTGGAAAATCTAGTTGATGGAAACCGCCGATTCGATTGTCTCCTATACAGATCCAGAAAATGATCACATGGATTGTCCGGTGCTGAGTCGAACCTGCCGTCAGTCAAACATGTATAATAGTAAAGTATGATCCAGCAAACCATCATGCACCCATAGTGTATCATTCAGTTTTCCCTCCAACCCAGTGACATTCAATATAGTTCACGCACCTATAGTGTGTCATTCATTTTACTGATTTGAGACATTATAGAGATATCGGTCAAGCAAGTGTATGGATGCTGAGAGGTTTTCCGTGTAACACACGTTTTTTAATTAGAGAACCAACATACAAGATAACTTTTCTACACACCAATATAAAATGATATAGCAAAGAATATTTTTCCACAACTATAGCATTCTTCATGATTTATTAAAACCTAACTATATTATATAATTTAACAAGTATTCATTTAATTTTTAACATCATAATTAAATAATAGTAATGTCAATGATTGCACTTGTAGTAACAACCTTATTTTCTACAAATGAATTTCTAACAATATAAAGAAATAATACTTGTAATAATAAATTTATTTTCTACAAATTAAATGATATAATTGGAACAATATTTCTATAAAAAAAATCTATCATGTTTAGTGAGTCCAAAAAGAACTCACCTGAATTTCGCCTCCCGATATCAATCAATTATTAATCACATCAAAACAATGTAAATCGACGGGAATTTAAGAGGAAGGTGATTCTCCCTACAAGTTCCAGAAAGGGGTGATTGCTCCAGTGAGAGGGTAGCAGTTCCGGTAGCGGACATGCTTCGACAAGAGGTGGTGGTTCCGTGGCAGCAATGACTCCAGCAGCGGCTCCTTTTGGGTGTTCCAGTGAGATGAGAGGAAAAGAGAAATTTTAGAGAATGCGTATAGGATTGAATTGAAAAGAGAGGTTGGGTTTATATAGTATTGGATTTAAGAGTTATAGAATATGAAAGGTTTGAAGAGTCATGGAATATGAGGGGATTGAGAGAATTAAAGAAAATAGTGAAGATTTGTTTTAAAGAATTAAAAAGATGAATTTAGTTTGAGATTTAAGTAGATGAATTTATGGAGGAGATAAAAGGTTGAGAGGTTAGAGAACGAGAAAGGGCTTGGAGAAGATTAAAGTTTTGAGAGATAAAGAAAGTGAAAAGTTTTGGAGGTTATAATAAGTGAGAGGTCATATTCATTATTTTGTTTATTAATTTATTTATTTCTAAAGAAAATTAAGGGTTATTACACAAATTAACTCCTCTCTAAACTATTTGCTTTAGATCCCCTGTACTCACAAGTTAAATGTATCCAAAACACTCTGAAGGTATATATCTACCATCCCAAAAATCCTCTTTCACAATGTTACCATCAATACGTTGTTCTCCATGCCCTCTATATCGTTGTTCTCACCCTATTAGTTGTTATAATTAAGGCTAGTGTCAATGTCACAACTCAATTCGAAGATGTTACTAAGTTATTAATGGTGATTGGAGAGGAAAAAGAGGAAGCAACGATATTGGTGGGCTTCATAGTCTTCTTTGGAGGTGATTCAAACAAGACAAGCAAGATTGAGGGACCGGGCTCCAACTTCAAGCATCCAAGGGGTTGTTTGGTTGCACAAAGTAGTTGGGAAATGGAATTAAAAGCACATTTTCTGTGTGGGACACCACTCCTTTTCTTCTGTTTATTTTGCTGCTATTTTGCAAGTTGCTGCAAAATCGCAACAAAACAAATAGAAGAAAAGGAGGTGGGTTTCACACAGAAAATGTATTTCCAATTCCATTTCCTCACTCTTTTGTGCAACCAAACAACCCCTTGTCTCTTACGAAGAAGAGAGGGGATAGTGGTCAGATCTACTTACAAATGACAACGTTAGAGGGAGTTCTGGTTGAAATTTACTATTAAGTGGTAAATTTTCAAGGACCTTCTGAACAATAGAACAACTTCAAGGTAGCATTATGTAGTTTAGGTGAGAGTTCATGTTTGTTTTCTAATTTCACATAACAAGGGTCCAAAGCGAGTATATTTGTTCCATAAAAGAATTGTGTGTGAGAGACCTAGTAATTTTTCAATTGGAAACAGTACTCAAGGTAGTCTCTTCAAAAGTGAGTAAGAAATCAAGTTTGTAAATAATTTTTTGCCAAAAGAAGTTCTAGCTCATGATAGTTCTTTAAACAATCAAAACAAAAGCATCCTCAAACGATCTTTAGCCTCCATTGCCAACAAGGAGAATACCAAAGCAATTTGATACAAGGAAAAATTACCTACCATTTACCAATTAAATCTACCTATCTAAAGCTCCCATCTTCATGTGCGATTCTGAGAATAACACATATTAATCCATTTGTGTTTATACATTAAGATGAGAGTTTTATATTCTCTTTAGATATGTCTTGAATTTATGATACAAAATCATATTTTTGTTATATTACTATGTAAAGCACTCCTCATTACAAATCGAAGCTCAAACAAATCAAGCTATATATTTTAAGTCAAACATAGGTGTGAGGCTTGTGCATGTGTCCAAACTCAAAAGACCGCAAAAAAATAGTAGTAAAAAAGCATTAACAAAAAATGAGGCGATACGTAGAAACAAACCTTTTTCCACTTTGCGATCAAATTACGATCAGCATACCCCTGATCCAAACAAAATTCATACAACTCCTTTGAGATTTCCTTCCTCCGGTAGTACAGATCATAAATGTAGCGGCTCTTCTGATGTGCAATTCGAAATATCGGCCAAAGTGCCTCACATTTTCTCTTCCCATCATGTGTATCGTTTTCAGCTACAAATTTGCAATTACTTTTTGTCATTGCGGCAGTTATACAGTAAGTAATTCTTCTTTCGAACTAAACACTAATCTTGACAACACTAACACAAGACAACATCATAAGTACCAAAGAACAAAGACCAACCTTCTCTCATCTTCGCCTCCAGTTCACGGAGTGTAGGCTCAATTAGCTCCCATCCCTCTGGATACTTGACACGGCTCGTCTTGATCTTAGGCATGGTGATTAATATCTTCACAAGTCTTCAACTTTCAGAAAATTAGCCTGCGAATAAGGAAAAAAAAAAATCAATTGGAACTCAGCAAATAAATCAACAATATTTGGATAATTTGGGGATTTGGGAGGGTTTCTTAGCGCTAATAATTTATTGTAAATAAATACTAATAATAGCACAACAAACCTAGAATTTACAGTTCAATATAAAATTATAAGACTATTTTTTTAAATAAAAAAAAAGAGGGAAGAAGCACGAGCAGCGGCGATGACGAAAAGAACATAAAAATAGACGAAGAAGTACATTCGAGGCTTCGGCAGGAAGGAGACGAAGCAACGAAGTCGAAGGTGGAGGTGGCGGCGGCGGAGCAGATGAGGTTGTCGCCGGCGATCTCGAGGGCGAGATCTGGTGCTAGGGTTTTGGGGAATCTGGGGAGAGAGGGGAGACGATATGAATAGGAACGAGTTTTTGAGAAAGAAGAATCGGGGGAAACTTCTAAAGGGGCACAACCTTTTTCCCAGTGAGCCCACGTTTCCCAGTGAGCCCACATTGTTTTTATTAAGGGTTATTTACTGGTTTGTCCCTCAAATCTTTAAATATTATGATTTTACCTCCCAAATCTTCATATTTATAATTTTGTCCCTAAATCTCATAAGTTACAACAATTTTGCCCCCCTCTCTAACTTTTCCAAACACAGTTAATTTTTTTACCATTTTACCCCTCATTTCCTCTTTTATTTTCCTCCTCTTCTTCTCTCTTCCTCTTTTCTTCTTATTTTCTTCATTATTTCTCCTCTCTTCCTCCTCTCTTCTTCTTCTCTTTTCCTCCTCTCTTCTCATTTTCTTCATTTTTTTTTTTTACTCTTTCATGTTCATATTTTCCTCCTCTCTTCTTATTTTCTTCTCTTTTTTTACTTGAGATAATTGATTTGGTAAACTAGAGGAAAAATGCATGACATGAAAGAGTAAAAAAATGAAAAAAATGAGAAGAGAGGAGGAAAAGAGAAGGAGAAGAGAAGAGCAAGAGAGGAAAAATAATGAAGAAAATAAGAAGAAAGGAGGAAGAGAGAAGAAGAAGAGGAGGAAAATAAAAGAGGAAATAAGGGGTAATATGGTCAAAAAATTAACTGTGTTTGGGAAAGTTAGAGACGGGGGCAAAATTGTTGTAACTTATGAGATTTGAGGGGCAAAATTATAAATATGAAGATTTAGGGGGTAAAATCATAATATTTAAAGATTTGAGGGACAAACCAGTAAATACCCCTTTTATTAAAGGGAGAATTTCCTAGTGAGCACATTTGGTATTCCGAAAATACCCTTCACCTATATTTTACATTCTCCTCTCCCTCTTCTCTCATCTTTTCTCCTCCAACCGGTTAAACCCAAAAAAACCCTAACCCTAACTTCCTCTTTTCCCTTCCAGTTCCCCTCATCCTCTCTATCATTTTCTCTACCTCCTTCCCCTTACAAATCTCCCCCTCTCCCATTCGTAGACCCGGCGGCGCTGCTCTCGTCAGCCTCTGGACGTTGTCGCCGCTGTTCTCCCGCCGCCGTCGCCGCCTTTCCGTCATTACTAGGTGAATTTTCCTAATCCAGTAATATTTATTTTAAAATTTAGATTTTTTTATTTTTGGATCAAACAACTCTTCAATATTAGGGTTTGGTGAATTTGTGGGGTTGAAGAGGAGGAAAAAGGGAGGAGGTAGCAAATTTGGTTGTAGCCTTTTTTTTGTTAATTTTTATTTTTAGTATGTAGATTATAATTATTAAGAAAATTTAATTTTTTAATCCTAGTTGTAAAATATGCGAAATTTAGTTATTTTTCTAATCATGGACATTAATATTAAAATTTAATTATTTTTCCAATTCCTCCGGCTACCTCTGGCCAGGCTGGCTGCCGGCGGAGCCGGCGTGTCACGCGGCCGCGGACGGATCTCCGTCGCCACTGCGACCTCGGTTCCTTCTTTGGTCGGAGGGAGATTTAAGTTCCCTAATTCTATTGGTTGAGGTTTAGGGTTTTTGTTGATTAGGTAGTTTAATAAAATTGGGATTTTATTTAGGGGTTGTGGATGTGGAGTTTAGGGTTTTTTGTTGCTCTTGTGCTCTAGAATATCGATAAAGGTTCCATCTTTGCAAGCGATTGTTTGAGTTTGGTATGTTAAAAAGCATACAATTAATCATTATATTGGGCATTTGGCTGCCCTTGTCCTCAAAATGAGTAACTAAGTTCCAATGCAAACGCACATTTTGAAAATGACAGAATCAAATAGAAGTAATTTTATTGTTTTAATTCAAAAAATACCGTAAGATCCCTAGATTAAAAAAGTGATGCCCTGATATCATTTTTCTAATCCAATTTTTGGCCATCCAAATGGATGCATTGGACATGAATTAAAGATATAAAACCATTAAAAAAAAAAAAAAAAAAACCTATTTCCTATTTCCATGCCACACTTGATTTTCTTGCATGTCAAACTTGCATGTTGAAATTACTTGCTTGGATGTATATTAATGAGTGGAGGGGCAAATATAAGATCTTGTTAGAAAACAAATTCAGAGCATGCAATGTCACAAAAATCCTAGCTATTAGCCTAAAATCGTGGTGTTACTATTATCATGAATAAAAACAACAACATATAAACACATAGGTTATAAGTTCTTGTTTATATTTTGTGAAGAATTTGGTTGATCTTTTTTACTGTAGGTTTTAAAACTGGTTTTTTAACTAAATAGAATTAAGTGCAAGTTTATATTTGTGATTTCATGTTTACTACTATTAATTATTATGTATAGAGGTTCTTAATTGTGCAATTTTGCTTACTTAGGTTTATGTGTCAATTACTGGTTTGGTTTGAAGTTTCTTTCTAGTGATTCTTAAACTTTGAGATTTGATTTCTAGTTGTTTTTTCCTTCCTATTATTAAGATTCGTATCTCTCTTTTGTGATTTGGACTGTCTTTTGTAAAGTTGGATAGCGTGGAGCTTTGGGCCGTCTAATGATCTCATTATAGTGGCTTGATAACTTGTTCTCTTTTTAGTTTTTGATGTTATGCTTTTGGATTATGCAATTAAGTGCATACAATATTTTCTCATCTCAGCGTGATATCTCATTTTCTCCTGTTATTTCATTGCTAAAACTGTGTATAATTTCTAACTATTTTTCTTTTTGCACTTTGAGATATATTTAAATTTTATGTGTTAACACTTTACATTATTTTAATCAGATCTTGTGCAGAAGACTTTGGGTCAGGTGCGTTCTCAAGTAGTTTTTATATTTATAAAATAAGCTCATTGCTCTTATCCTTATCTGAACTTTTTTGATGTATTGAATTAAATATATTTCTCTCAAATATGTTTATCCTAATTGAATTCCCTTCCAAACACCAAATTGTTGATTATATGCAGGCATGGATTCATACAAGGATTTCCGCCTGGTATGAAGCTCACCAAGAATTTTTGACCCCAACTAAAGGACCGGCGGCGGGTGGAAAAGAGAGCCAATTTTTTTTCCCTTTTTTATTTTTTATCTTCTGAATTTATTTGGATTTATTTGTGTATTGATGAAATTTGTAGTCGGAAAGCATAAACTTTATGTATAAGTTCTATAATCTCAGTCGGTTGATTGTATCTTTCTCATACTCCGAGTTAATAATAAATTACGTGATTTTCTTTACCATATAATTGAGCTGGTATATTAGTGTGTTCTGAATCTGTTGGTGATTGTTTTTTTTTTGTTTTCTGGAATGGGTTGCAAGTATTTAATTCTATTTTTCTTATTGTTTATGTGGTTAACATATGCAAATATTTATCAATTTCGAAAAAACCGAATCGAATAGAAATGGAAACTAAATTGAATAAATTCTGTTTAGTTGGGAGAAAATTTCATTTATTTTGGGAAAAATAAAATAAAGTAAAATGTGATTAGATATCATAGTGGCGGTCTAATAAGAAGAAAAATTAATAGCGGTATGTTTTTGTCACAACAACCAAAATGTTAAAAAAATCACAAACCAATTTTTAAAAAAAATTAAAAATTTGCTTGCTGTTGCCAGGGATTGAACTTTGGTCACCCATATGACATTGCAAGACTACTAACCACTATGCCACAACAACTTTGTGGAGAATAAGACAAACAAATACTACTTATTTCCTGTCCGGGGGATACACCAAGACAAAATTTATTTGTCCGGACTGGCAGTCCGGACAAATTTTATTTGTCCGGACTGCCAGTCCGGACAGCAGATTGTTGTCCGGACTGCCAGTCCGGTCAGCAGTCTGCTGTTCGGACTGTCAGTCCGGACAAAATACTGCTGTCCGGACTATCAGTCCGGACTATGAGTTTTTTTGAGTTATTAATTTTTATCAATTTGCAATATTTTTAGGATTTTTAAGTACGCAAACATCTAATAAACTCAATTTTCGAAATTTTTTTTGTGATATTATTTAATATGGAAAAAGATTTGATGGAATAGTTGTAGGTTTTAGATTTTTTTTTTTTTTTTGGTTCACTGAATTGCAATTTGATTTGAGAAGAGGAAGAGAAAGAGGTTGAAGACAAGGGCAATTCAGTCCAAAAAAATAATGGCAAACTTGTAATAAAATCGATATTTTTAATTGGGCTCACTAGGAAAAATGTTGTGCCCCTTTAGAAACTCCCGAATCGGGAGGTCCCCGAATCCAAAGTTGGGGAGTTTCTAAAGGGGCACAACATTTTTCCTAGTGAGCCCAATTAAAAATGTCGATTTTATTATAAGTTTGCCATTATTTTTTTGGACTGAATTGCCTTTGTTTTCAACCTCTTTCTCTTCCTTTTCTCAAATCAAACTGCAATTCAGTGAACCAAAAAAAAAAACTAAAACCTACAACTATTCCATCAAATCTTTTTCCATATTAAATAATATCACAAAATAAATTTCGAAAATTGAGTTTATTTGATTTTTGCTTACTTAAAAATCCTAGAAATATTGCAAATTGATAAAAATTAATAACTCAAAAAAACTCATAGTCCGGACTGATAGTCCGGACAGCAGTATTTTGTCCGGACTGGCAGTCCGGACAACAATCTGCTGTCCGGACTGGCAGTCCGGACAAATTTTATTTGTCCGGACTGCCATTCCGGACAAATAAATTTTGTCTTGGTGTATACCCCGGACAGGAGGTAAGTAGTATTTTTTTGTCTTATTCTCCACAAAGTTGTTGTGGCATAGTGGTTAGTAGTCTTGCAATGTTATATGGGTGACCCAAGTTCAATCCCTGTCAACAGCAAGAAAATTTTTAATTTTTTTAAAAAATTGGTTTGTCATTTTTTTAACATTTTGGTTGTTGTGACAAAAACATACCGCTATTAATTTTTCTTCTTATTAGACCGCCACTATGATATCTAATCACATTTTACTTTATTTTATTTTTCCCAAAATAAATGAAATTTTCTCCCAACTACAGCAAGAAAATTTTTAATTTTTTTAAAAAATTGGTTTGTCATTTTTTTAACATTTTGGTTGTTGTGACAAAAACATACCGCTATTAATTTTTCTTCTTATTAGACCGCCACTATGATATCTAATCACATTTTACTTTATTTTATTTTTCCCAAAATAAATGTAATTTTCTCCCAACTAAACAGAATTTATTCAATTTAGTTTCCATTTCTATTCGATTCGGTTTTTTTGAAATTGATAAATATTTACATATGTTAACTACATAAACAATAAGAAAAATAGAATTAAATACTTGCAACCCATTCCAGAAAACCAAAAAAAAAAACAATCACCAACAAATTCAGAACACACTAATATACTAGCTCAATCATATGGTAAAGAAAATCACGTAATTTATTATTAACTCGGAGTATGAGAAAGATACAATCAACCGACTGAGATCATAAAACTTATACATAAAGTTTATGTTTTCCGTCTACAAATTTCATCAATACACAAATAAATCCAAATAAATTCAAAAGATAAAAAATAAAAAAGGGAAAAAAAATTGGCTCTCTTTTCCATCCGCCGCCGGTCCTTTAGTTGGGATCAAAAATTCTTGGTGAGTTTCATACCAGGCAGAAATCCGTGTATGAATCAATGCCTGCATATAATCAACAATTTGGTGTTTGGAAGAGAATTCAATTAGGATAAATATATTTGAAAGAAATGCATTTAATTCAATACATCAAAAAAGTTCAGATAAGGATAAGAGAAATGAGCTTATTTTATAAATGTAAAAACTACTTGAGAAGGCACCTGACCCAAAGTCTTCTGCACAAGATCTGATTAAAATAATGTAAAGTATTAACACATAAATTTAAATATATCCCAAAGTGCAAAAAGAAAAATAGTTAGAAATTATACACATTTTTAGCAATGAAATAACAGGAGAAAATGAGATATCACGCTGAGATGAGAAAATATTGTATGCACTTAATTGCATAATCCAAAAGCATAACATCAAAAACTAAAAAGAGAACAAGTTATCATGCCACTATAATGAGATAATTAGACGGCCCAAAGCTCCACGCTATCCAACTTTACAAAAGACAGTCCAAATCACAAAAGAGAGATACGAATCTTAATAATAGGAAGGAAAAAACAACTAGAAATCAAATCTCAAAGTTTAAGAATCCCTAGAAAGAAACTTCAAACCAAACCAGTAATTGACACATAAACCTAAGTAAGCAAAATTGCACAATTAAGAACCTCTATACATAATAATTAATAGTAGTAAACATGAAATCACAAATATAAATTTGCACCTAATTCTATTTAGTTAAAAAAACTAGTTTTAAAACCTACAGTAAAAAAGATCAACCAAATTCTTCACAAAATATAAACAAGAACTTATAACCTATGTGTTTATATGTTGTTGTTTTTATTCATGATAATAATAACACCACGATTTTAGGCTAATAGCTAGGATTTTTGTGACATTGCATGCTCTTAATTTGTTTTCTAACAAGATCTTATATTTGCCCCTCCACTTATTAATATACATCCAAGCAAGTAATTTCAACATGCAAGTTTGACATGCATGAAAATCAAGTGTGGCATGGAAATAGGTTTTTTTTTTTTTAAATGGTTTTATATCTTTAATTCATGTCCAATGCATCCATTTGGATGGCCAAAAATTGGATTAGAAAAATGATATCAGGGCATCACTTTTTTAATATAGGGATCTTATGGTATTTTTTGAATTAAAACAATAAAATTACTTCTATTTGATTCTGTCATTTTCAAAATGTGCGTTTGCATTGGAACTTAGTTACTCATTTTGATGACAAGGGCAGCCAAATGCCCAATATAATGATTAATTGTATGCTTTTTAACATACCAAACTCAAACAATCGCTTGCAAAGATGGAACCTTTATCGATATTCTAGAGCACAAGAGCAACCAAAAACCCTAAACTCCACATCCACAACCCCTAAATAAAATCCCAACTTTATTAAACTACCTGATCAACAAAAACCCTAAACCTCAACCAATGGAATTAGGGAACTTAAATCTCCCTCCGACCAAAGAAGGAACCGAGGTCGCAGTAGCGGCGGAGATCTGTCCGCGGCCGCGTGAGACGCCGGCTCCGCCGGCAGCCAGCCTGGCCAGAGGTAGCCGGAGGAATTGGAAAAATAATTAAATTTTAATATTAATGTCCATGATTAGAAAAATAACTAAATTTCGCATATTTTACAACTAGGATTAAAAAATTAAATTTTCTTAATAATTATAATCTACATACTAAAAATAAAAATTAACAAAAAAAAGGCTACAACCAAATTTGCTACCTCCTCCCTTTTTCCTCCTCTTCAACCCCACAAAATCACCAAACCCTAATATTGAAGAGTTGTTTGATCCAAAAAAAAAAAAATCTAAATTTTAAAATAAATATTACTGCATCAGGAAACTTCACCTAGTAATGACGGAAAGACGGCGACTGCGACGGGAGAATAGCGGCGGCAACGTCCTCGGCGGCGGCGGCGTCCGATCGCCGGCGAGAGCAGCGCCGCCGGGTCTACGAATGGGAGAGGGGGAGATTTGTAAAGAGAAGGAGGTAGAGAAAATGATAGAGAGGATGAGGGGAACTGGGAGGGAAAAGAGGAAGCTAGGGTTAGGATTTTTTTGGGTTTAACCGGTTGGAGGAGAAAAAATGAAAGAAGAGGGAGAGGAGGATGTAAAATATAGGTGAAGGGTATTTTCGGAATACCAAATGTGCTCACTAGAAAATTCTCCTTTTAATAAAAACAATGTGGGCTCACTAGGAAATCTGGGTTCTCTGGGAAAAAAGTTGTGCCCCTTTAGAAGTTCCCAATAAAATGAGTATTTTCATATTAGACCTCTAGATTAATGATATTGTGCAAGTAGACCTCAATGGGGCCTGTTACGCTCGTTGGGCCTCAATTTCACGGAAAATGTCAGAACTATCGATGCAATCTCAAAAAGGTGTACCGCGAGTTAATGGGAGTTTCCGAAGGAGCACACCATTTTCCCCAGTGAACCCAGTTAACCAGTGAACCCACTTAACATTAACAAGTATTAAATGGGAGTTTATGAAGGAACACACCGTTTTTTATCCAGAGAGCCCACTTAACATTAACAACTATTAAACCTTCAGTCCGGACTGAAGTACAAACCAAAAATACAATATTAAATAAGTTCACTCGAAAAAATAGCATGCTACCTTTGAAACTCCCCGAGTTAATGTAAGCACCCTTACCTCCGACCTAGACCGAAAATATTATATTAAATAGGAGCAAGCATAACTCAAGGATGAGTGTTTTTATTTTCGAATCTTGTGTCAGAAACTCTTGCAAATACAAGTTTTTTTTTTTTTTTGACTGTATATTAATTGACCAAACTCATCCGTTTTGATAACGTTTTTGGCGATGTCTTAAGCAAATTTAGCAGAACTAAATTAAGAAAAACAAGCAGAAGATGGGCCAGAAAGATGCCTAAATTGCAGCTACAGTGTTTGGTCATACCAAAATCTAGCAATTTCTGGTCCAAATCGAAGAAATATCTGATACTAAAAGCCGCCTTAAAATGTTTTAATAGGGAAAAAAAAAAAACATAAATTTATTATCTCAACTTTCATGATTTTAGATGATCTTAATATTCATATATTATTTGATCTAAAAAATTATAAAACCAAAACTGGTAAGACAATCCTAAACATAGAAGGCAAAACAATTAAGCTAAAAAAAGAGTAAAAAACAACGAAAATTTTAATTTCCATTTATAATAGAAATTACAGATATCATAATTTTTTTTAAAACATCAAATTGTTTAATTGCCAAGCAAAGTACACGTTTAAAACCATTCCAAGTTAACGCAGGTTTTAATTGGTAAAATGGGAGTTAGAATGTCACCCACAAAAATGTCTATAGACATAGGTTCAATTAAATTGATTTACACAATCATAATGGTGGCAGATAAAAACAATCATAATATAGCCACCATTAGTGCAAGTTTAATTTCATTCAGTACCATACGCTTCCTATAATATATAAACATAGAGCTGCCTCAAATAAACTAAGAGGCAGTAATGTGACTATTCTCTGCCAGTATGTTGTCCAGTAATGCACCACAAGCATCTTCCAGTAAATCTAAAACCTGAAATATTACAAGAAGGAAGAGTTTAGAACAAACAAATATTGAAGCTAAAGGACTAGCATTACACTAGCTAATATTCAGTAAAAGTTCCACAAGTACTAGAATTTTGAAGTTCAGTTTCATTCTGTACTATTTCCTTGTAAAGCAAGTAAATTAATCCTGTGATGTTACAGCATAAAGCTAGTTTATGATCTTACAAGGTTCAGTTGTAATTCTTTTGGCTTACCTTTTCAAATCCTTGAGGGCCTCCATAGTAAGGATCAGGAACTTCAGTTTCCTTGTGTTTTCTACAGTAGGAGCACATGAGCTTAACCTGCAAACACAAAGCTTAGAATCATCCGGTAATAACCCCTTCACTATAGTACTAGAGAAGAAAGAGGTCGATTCATGATAATCCAACTGTAACACAATAAAGTGAGCCCCATATTCTATCAGACCTGAGACAAGAAATAGTCAAGCCAACTACAGCACAGTACCAGAACATTCATTCTCTGCAGCAAACTCATGATAATCAAACATTTTCTCTTTTCTTTCTTTCGTTCTTTTTTTGGATAATAAAGGCCGTAGCTTAATTAATTACCCAGGTTACCCCAACCAGCATCGTTGGGAATCGAACCTTGAACCATCCTCCCTGGCCCAGGGTAAAAGACTTTTTAAGGACTTTAGAACCAGTTTGATGCTCATGATAGTGGACAAGGAGAACCAAAAACTTACAGATTGCATGGTGTATTGGCATTCAATGTTAATAAGGATAGAAGAGATACGCCCGAACGGAACAGAATAAGAAATAATAAAGAGTTAATTATAGAAACTACCTCTTTACTACCGAGGATGTATGATATATCACTAATACTCTCTGATTAAAAGAATTTCAAGGAGAGATCCCCTGATAAGGGGTATAAGTGCGATAATTTTTGTTATTTTTTTGTTGCACTTATACCCCCTTACTAAAGGGTCTCTCTGTGAAAAAAAATTCTTCATGGGATATTAGTGATACATCCCCAATAATACAAAGATAGTTCCCAATAATAAAAATCTCATTATGCCACTAGGCCATATTCTAAATACAAATACAAGTAGTTTAATTTTCATTCACCTCTGTTGCTTCATAGTACAAACAGGTTCTCTTAAATCACCCTGTACAGGAAACCTTATGTAGGAGATGCCAAGAAGGCTATCAATTACTATACTCCACCTGGTCCAACCTCAACCACAAATTAAATCCCTATCTTGTAGATGCACAATAATAAAATTAAATTCAAATAACGTAATGTGCTTTGCACATGTGTTTAATCTCTTGGAAGTTAATGCACACGCAAACTTCTTTTAGATGACAAATCGTTACAAGGTTGGCCTTTCCAAGTCCATCAAGGAGAAGACAAGGATAAGCTCAAAAATTTAAGATAAGCTGCACATTACTCAGAAACTCCTGAAAAGTTATATGTGTAATGCTTTAGATCATGCCTGGTCTGGATGACACAGAATTGTCTTCGATTTAATTCTGCAACTAAAAAGGAAGCGTCGTTCGATTTACTATGCATATTATCTAAATTTTCTTAAGATGCAACGGTGCACATATTCAAACGGTAAAATCTGAAATTTAGTAGAGAACAGTTTAACCTTTAGAGGGCGAATATGGTGACAACAAACCCAAACTTTTCCAAATAACATGCTTAGATTTAGAAGTCTGTTATTTGTCATTACCCCAAACTCCAATAAAGGATGCATTCTCTCCTAATCTTTTGTCTAATTATCAAAATGCCCATCACATTCGAGGCATGCTGAATAATCATGTCCCCTATCCATAATCCTCATGAGGGTTTGTGTCATTAGATAAGAAGAGCAATAACTATTAATGAATTACATATCTAAGCAAGATGCACCAGCACAGATGTGAATCTTATAGGGTAATAAAGAAGATAGAACTGATAGGGCTCAGATAAATAAGAGTAAAACTTGAATAAAACTAGATTTCCATTTTACCTTCATTTAGAAAATTTTCTCATTGCAATTCAGATGACCAATTTGCGTTCATATTGGGGTGATCAAGGACCAAGGTTATTCATTTGTTTCATCAACTTATATGACAATTTCGAGAGAGAAATAGACATTTGCATATAGTTTTTTTTTATATTTAGAAAAAGTCTCTAATAAGGTATTATGATAGACATTGATAAAGAAGGAAGTTCCAATCAAGTATATTGGCAAAATCAAAGACGTATATGATGGAATAGTGACAAATTTTAGAACTTATGCGAGCCTAAAAAGTGATCTTTTTTAATCACAAATTAATTGCTTCAAGAATCTGCACCTGAGTCCATTCTTGAATGTCATAATAATAGATGAGCTTACTTGAGTTATTTTGAATGAAATATCTTAATGTATATTATTTGTTGATGATATTGTCGCTAAGTATGAGATGAGAGTAAGGGTAAATGCTAAATTGGAGGCATGGAAGCAAATCTTAAAATCTTGAGGTTTTAGAATAAAGTCCAAAACAACAAATATGGAGTACAAATTCAGTAAAAGGAGGATCTGAAAGACTAAAACTATAGTGTTATGTTACTGGACATATAAGAGATACCGATGAACAATCACTTTAGATACTTGGATTATATTATCCAAATGAACGGAGAGATCGATAGTGATGCCAATTACAAGATCCAAGTTGGATTTGGATGATTATAATAAAGGAGTACAACAGGGTTCTATAAAACCACAACATTCATTAAGGCTGAAAAGAAGGTTTTATCAAACTTATATTAGGTTACCTTTGTTATATCATGCTGGGTAGATGTTATGCACATAAAATGAGCGTAGTAGAGACGTACATACTTCATCAGGTGTGTGGTAATACTTGAAGAGATAAAGTGAAAAATGAGAATATTTCTGCTAAGATAGGCGTAACACCATAGAAGAAAAGATGTGGAACTGTCTACAATAATAATGTAGATATACAGATGCACCAGCTATTCAAAGATAAATTTCATATTGTTCTAGCTTGACAGTGCTTTTGCAATTCGTATCTCAAAAACATGTAACTCCTAGTCATGGGTCCTAATAGGTGATCTAGTTTATTGTTTGAGGATGAATTTGGGTAAACATTTAATCAGGTTAATTTCATGTCTGGGTACACTCTTTCGTGGATTTGTCACCAGTTAGCACAGCCTAAGCTGCTCTTTCCTTGATCTTGCCATGGCTTAACCAATGACTGACAATTTTCCAGAACATGATAAACTCCCAATGTTGATAATTTGATATTTATTGATTAAACACTTCGTAACAAGCTTTTCCATCAAATGGTTTGAATGGATCAACAATCTAGACACAAGAAAAATCCAAATAGAAGTACATACTAGAAAAATGGGCTTATTCCCCATCATAGCCCGCTATATGTTTCATTATGAGAAGTCTATGTTAGGCTTGAAAACCACTGAAAGAAACAATGATATTTGCCGGCGCCAACATTATTGCCATTACACCTATACTTCTCTAAACTGATACGCAAAAAAATTGGCAGCCAGTATTTCATTTCTGACCATTTTGAGTATATTATGATATTATCAAATATCTATGAATGTGGAGCTATTTCACCGATGAATCTTAATTGTCCATACTAACCATAATAACTATATTACATAATATACATAAGTAGTGCACTTTTTTTATTAGATAAACTATATTGCAGGTCTTTATAAATGTCAAATTTTATGACACCTCGCTACCTGAGTAGGAGGTAAAGATTTATGTTTCGGCAATATTGTTGCATCGCACTGTAAAAAAGTTTGTTTTTGTCATATTATCTCTTGTTTTGGGTGTTTGGTAGTTATCTCATGTAGTTGGTTATATATTTACAGAGCTCATTATTTTTATGCAATGGAAATGTAAACACTAGGATTTTTCTTTCATAGTATTGTCTGAGCCATGATTTTCATTATTCCCATCCCATTTTGTTTAAGTTTCATATGGAATAGAGAATTTAACTCTTTTTGTCAATGAACGATTCACCGATTAAGTCATTAAGGAGAGACACCGGAGTATTGTAACCCAGGAAACTTAGTATGTTGTTTTCCACTTGCATTTCAACATTTTGGTTTTCTTTTCTCGAACACAAATATTTGCTAAGAACTAGTTATAATCACATTTAAGAATGTGAAACAAGACTCACAAACACACAATCATTAATCTATAAAAAATATTTCACCATCAAATGCACAAGACACCTTCACTGACCTTTTCTTGGGCATCTGCAGGAAGAGACTCCTTAAAGCTCCATCTCTCGTAAGCACTCAATATATCCTCTATCTCAAAGGCAAATATTATCAGTTGGACAGAAATCTAACCAACTTGTACCCTTAAATTCCTAGGAGAAAAACAATATAGATAAATAATCCAACCAAATAAATAAAATGACTACCTCTATTTTGCATGTCCATGGCAAGTATGAGATCAAACTCCTTAAAATCCAATGGCCGCAGCGGCCTTGAAATTGAAGTTACCTCGATTCCACGCCTCTTAGATGCTGTCCTCATCCGCGAGTCTGCCGGATTACCCTTCAAAACCACTTAAAACATTAATAACTTCAAATACAAACACAACGATCTCTTCAATTTATTAGTTTCATCGCCAATTTTCAAACTTGTGATATCGATAGAATTGTAATGACCACAAATAAAAAATACACTATTTAACTTTACAAAATATACATTTTTTTGGTTGTAATTGAAGTCGGAACAAGTTTCCCTACAGAAAGTATAATAATAATTTATACAAAAAAAAAAAAATGGGGGAAATACTTCATGATAGCCAATAGTGCCGGCGGAGTCGATCTTGAAGTGAGATTCAAATCCTTTCTTCTTGACCAAATCTCTGAAGACGGCCTCCGCTGCTGGACTCCTGCAAATATTTCCTTTAACAAGAAAATAATGACATTTAATCATCAATTAACAAAAGGAATGCGAAATTAACCCCAGAAGAAGGTAGGGCAAATTTGGTTACCAAGGCAGACAAAGAGAACGGCGAAGGGCCTCCGATCTCCGGCGGACTGAGCGGAAGAAGCCGCCATCGATGACGAAGAAGAAGACGACGACGACGCTACTATTCGCACGTGCCGTAGAATTCTATGGGTTTTTGTCGGAGAGACGCCTAGGGTTTTGGATGGGACACGGTGGTATTCTAAAAAATTAGAAAGGGGAGGAGGAGAAGTGGAGTGGTAGAATCGTAAATTAGGGCAAGGAGGCAGAGCTTTGCAGCTGAGGAGACGGCTCATGATCGACGCCTCGACTATCGGAGCCCAATCAAAAGCTTGAAAGATGCGCACGGGAATCGAATAAAATCTAGTGACGCACGAATCTTAAAGCGTGAGCTGGGAGTCCTTCTGGTGCGGATCGGATCTGATCTTTGGTACCCCGCACAAAGTGAAGACCATCCTCTAATGAATGTCTTGTAATATATTTGAACAGGTGAGAGATTATATAATTGAGACTTTTACATAAAAAGAACTACAATTTTATAGAGTCAGTGCAACGAGGTATAGAGATATGTGCTCAGGCAATGAGGAATAAGAGATGAACATCCAAGTCGACTCCGATCGATTCCGATCGGACTCAATCGTAATTCGGTCGGAGCTAAGTGGTTAGCACTATCGGAATCGTATCTCTTGCAAATTAACCGATTGGAATTGATCGGTAAATTATCGTAGTCGGACGAATTTCAATTCTGATTGGTTGTTCTTTAATCTCTCTCTTTACAAAGAAAAAAGAGAAAATAAAAGTGTTGAGATCTCTCTCGAAAACTCTGATTTTGAATGTGAACTCTTTAAATTTTTTATTTTGAATTTCTTTTGGGAGTTGTTATTGAATTATTTTCATGCTGCAATCTAGATAATTCTAATCCATGTATGCTACTGTCATTTCTTCTTCAATTTCTCCCGATATTCAAAATAAGAACAAAGCAAAGGAAAGTTTTCAGATTTTTCAAAACCGTGATCTCGTTTTTTAAATTTTTTGTTGGAGTTGCCATTAATGACCTCTCTGGTTGATGGATTTGGTTGAAATGAAAAAGAGGGAGGAGGTTGAACGTCGGCGAAGATTGCTGGAAGAAGTTAACTGCAATCAAAGTTTGACTGCATATGATCGATCCAATTTTGGCTGGCATTCGGTCGGTGTCTAGCCGAGGAGGCGGTTGGAGTACAGCCTGCTCCATCTAATCGTAATCGGTCAGATTTTTCCGAAATCCGACCCCTCCGACCAAAAGTTTATCCATAATGAGGAGGCATGGGAGACCCACCCTTACTCAGGTGGACAGCCACCCTCCTAAAAAAAATTGAAATCAGTGTCTAAAATTTTAATGAGATTATCCTTCCTCAAATTTATAAATTTATAAGGCTGCCATTCTAAATCCAAAGAGTTAAAATTAAATTATAGATTTTTTGGCCTGCAATTTTGCCTTCTTTCAACTTTCTTGCAAGTAAAATTATAGAAACTCTTTTCTCAAATTTATCAATAAAAGTTGAGTCTTCATTTTTTTTATTCGCCATATAATTGTCTGTTATTTCTCTCATTACTTTAAAATAGAAAATTAAACAATATATTAATTAATATGAAGACTCTGAAATAATTTATCCAATTATATTTTGACAAAATTATTTGCTATAATATATAACTTTTTGGGTCGGAGACTCTACAAGAATTTTCTTGAAAGTGGACTATGGTGAAACGATAATTAGATCCACAAATGATAACTGCTCATTAAGCAAAGTAACCGATGCATACTCATATGAATACATCCTATGCTATTTACTTTCAATTTGGGAGCTCGACTAGTACTCTCGCACAAGAAAACTCAAAGTGCAAGCTGAACCCCAAAATTCGTTGTGCACTTACAAAAGTTTATGCTCCATAAGTCACGACTTTTGAAGGAAAGTACGTCGGAAAGTTTACTCTCAGAGCTTGCTAGACCATTGCTTATGCACAACATTCTAACAATGCCCGCAGCTTATATAGGACACTGCTTGAAGTCAAAAACAGGCTTTCCAACTTGGGGGACGATGGATGGGCCGTTTAATAGGTGCTGCAAGTGTGTAAAATAGGTGGTTTATAATTGCTTTTTCATTTAAGTGGACTTTTTTACTATTTGACTGTTGTTGCAATTATAAAATTTTGCAATTTGTAATTATTTATACATTTACAACTATTATAGTTGCAAAAAAAAAAAAAAATGTATGATAATATTATATTATTGAAAAATATGATACTCATATATTTCTTAAAAAATAAAAATTGGACCTTGCAAGCCCAATTATTTAGGAAGTAGAGTGGTTACTGTAGAACAAGCGTAATAGGCAAGAGTGTAAACTAAACAGGGCATGAATGCTGTCGTGGCTGGCGAGGCATCGCCTCTGGCCAACGGACCACCTTGTGCCACGTGTAATCGATCCTGGATAACGGCCCCGTCCCGATTCAGCCAATATGGTGGCTGAGGAGCTGCAGTCCAATGGGAAATTCTAAATGCGCACCATATATTACTAGTGAGCACCATTTTCCCCTGTGTTGTAAATCATTTTACCATATAATCTGTGGTGCTCCCTAGTAAAATTGGTGCGCATTTAGAAGTTCCCCAGTCCAATGCAGAGTCCTTGTAAATATAGAGAGAATGGGCATTGGTCGTTGGGATCGTTCTGGCTTTTTCTTTCCCCATCAGTGGAGAAAAGAGTTAAGAGTTAGGTTTCTCTATTTATTGTCTGCGATCGGTCGATCGATCCATGGCGGAAGCTAAGCACTTCAAGTACGTGATCCTAGGCGGCGGAGTCGCTGCGGTGAGTTCAGATCGGAGCGATTCTCCTTTATCTTCTTACATTTGAATTAATTTGAAGAATTGGGGTTATAATTTTTGATTTAGGGATATGCGGCTAGGGAGTTTGCGAAACAAGGTGTGAACCCTGGCGAGCTGGCACTCATATCGAAGGAGGCGGTATGGAGTTTCTCTGATTGCTGATGATTTCTTCTAATAATTCTTGTTTTCCTATGGAATCTGATGATCTTATTGCAAAATATTGCGATTTAAAAAATTAGCTGATTGGATGTGAAATCGTGGATGATCTCTTTGAAAATAAGTTTTGGAAACAATTTCACTGCCTAACTACATGATTCAAAAACTTTTTCTTCATGGAACTTTATCACTAATTATTTTGACGCTCAGTCTAGATGAGAGCATGTGTTTGGACTATACATTGAATTCAATTTGAAAGACGGAATTTTGTCATAACTTTTTTTTGTTATTTTTCCGTTCGCTGGATGCTGTTACAAGAAATGAGGGAAAATATGCTAAAGATAGCTTAGGAAATGAGGGACAAAATGACAAAAGGAATTGATTTGAGATGGTTCATGCATGCTCAATAGATTCCAAGAAGTGTGCGAGTAAGGAGTGGTAGGATTGTAGTTTATGGAGCAGCAAGGAGGTATGCGTAAATAAGCATAGATGGAGGCAGTTATATTGTTGTTGAGATGACTCTTGATATATTTTAAGGGAGAAAGACTCTTGTAGCCTAACATGAACATTTGGGATAAAGGGCTTGTTTGTCTTTCAGGTGTTGTTCGTAGTGTTGGTCTACAGTACCTCTCTTTTGTTGCTGATAGCGATGGTAATGAACAGGTCCACGGGTCAATTTTGGCCTGATCTATTCAAAATTTTGAATTAGAAAAATAAAAATTTCATTTTTAGTTTAAAATTTTGAATAGTGCGGGCCAAAATTGACCTATGGAGACGTCCATTATGTTCCCTACTGATACGTGCTGATTGTTGAAGTAAAAACCTTTCTTATTATATTACATTGGTAGATTCTGCATGGGGTCTGGCAACCGAGAATAGTGGGCTTGTATAAGTTGACTTCTTATGTTGATTTTTAATTTCTTTAGGTGTATGGTTCTTGGCAGTGGAAGACAAAAGGTTAAGGATATTTTGATAAATTTCAAAGTGAATCAATCGAGTTTCTTGTATACCGTCAACACAAATACTCCATAGTGAAGTGATCACATATGTTATGCCTGATTCATTTTGTTATCTTTTGTCAGGAAAATGGCATTTTGATCATGTAATTAGTCAACTTGATTATTTTCGCTAGAAGAAATGACATAACTAGTTAATTTCAGTTTGTATAAAGGGAATTTGTCAATTTACCAGGAACGGATTAATAAGCATTTCCATAACATAAGTTGCAACAAAATCAACTCCTTAAATTTACTCCTTTATATTGATTTTAGGCATATTGGCAAGTACAACATCTAAAATCTTGATAATGTATAACCTTTTCATTATGTTGTGCATAATCTTTGAAGACATTTACTTTGGTTTTTGATGCCAAACCTAGAGAGAACCCTCTATTCTGTTGTATACAATATTAAAATTGCCCTTTAGATATGTTTTTTTTTTTAAATTTTTAATGTAACATGAATTCAGTTGAAATTTCACATCAATTTGTTGCTATGTTCTTTTTTCTAATTTCAGCCACTACTTTCTCTCTCTCTCTCTCTCTCTCTCTCTCTCTCTCTCTCTATATATATATATATATATATATATATATATATATATATATATATATATAGTAAATGGGAAATTCACTGGCGGTGAAGGGAGTTCCTTCACCGCCGCTTAGGTGGTCCAATACAATTATTACATGTGGCGCTATTCAAAGGGCGATTAAGAGAGTTCTTTTATTTGTTAACTTAAGTGGTGCCACGTGTAATAATTGTATTATATATATATATATATATATATATATATATATATATATATATATATATATATAGTAAACGGAAAATTCACCGGCGGTGAAGGGAGTTTCTTCACTGCCGCTTAGGTGGTCCAATATAATTATTACATGTGGCGCCATTCAAAGGGCAATTAAGAGAGTTCTTTTATTTGTTAACTTAAGTCGTGCCACGTGTAATAATTATATTGGGCCACCTAAATGGTGGCGAAGGAACTCTCTTCACCACCGGTGAATTTCCCGTTTTCTCATATATATATATGTGTGTGTGTGTGTGTGTGTGTTCAAACCTCTTCTTGTTTTCTTTTTCCTTTCTGAGACCATGCATGTGATGTTTGCATAAGAATTTGATAGATTAAATTGTCATATGTACTCTGCATGTTGACCGTGTACTCGTTTAACCACTCTCTTTTCCATTTTAATTTTTCTATCTTTCAGGTGGCTCCTTATGAACGTCCAGCACTAAGCAAAGCTTACCTTTTTCCTCAAGGTAGGCTCTATAAGTTTTAGCCCAAACACATGATAGTCTCATGCTCTCAAATATTTTACTATTTCTATTGAAATAAGTTTATATCTTGCACGTGCAAGTGTTACTGTGATTCTATATGTGAGAGCATCACTTGTAAGAAACTTCAGTTGCCATTATGGTATTGTAGTCCGTAAAATTACTGTCATGCTGCATTGTTACTCATGCTCAATCTTTTACAGGAAATAGGCTGAAACTTAACCACTATTGTTTTGTCCATAATGTTTAATCCATTTACGTTATTGATGAATATTGATTACTTGGTACATAGTGCGAGAGAGTCGACCTTTGCATATCACTACTTCTTTTGTATGCTTTTCCACATTCCTCATATTAAGAGTATAGTATTCACCTTTCTGTCTGTCACTGTTTTCTTCGAGCTTCTATTTGTTTTAGGCTTGCCTGAAATAATTAATGGTTATGGATTGTCCTCTTCTATGGCATTTCATTTAATTGATCCTTGGATTTCAACTTGTTAATTTGTTTATCATCATCTTCTACCCTTTTCCCATCAAGATGGGTCAGCTATGGAACATAAGACTTGATATAATGTCTGACTAGTTCTAACTGCCCAACCTATGCCAACCATGTGAATTAGTCTGCATTCATTTTCAAGAGAACTACAGACAGTAGAGAGGCTTGCGGTAGGTTCTAAAGGCTGGGTGGGGCTCCTAAGTTTTTTATAATTATGTTGTTTGGCTTTTGCCGCTGAGCGAGCCACTGTTTTCATCCAAAGGATACTTCGTTTGTTAAGGGAAAGAGTTAGATCTTTGTAGCTACCGCTTCGCTTACTTTTGCTTAGAGTGCGATTGGCTTGGATTTTTTTGCTATGAAATAATTGGATTTGATTACCTGATGTGCTTGGATTGAAATCCCATTGAACATATGATAGTTTTTTGCATCCATTTGCATGGTGAATGGCTTGAGTGCTTATTCACCATCAACTTTCTTCTCCTTTCTTTATAACTCAATATGAACGATGCTTATCTCTTTGGATGGGGGGACCTCAAGATATTGAAAGAGGAATATCTTCTTCGGCATATGATTAATTAAGATTTGGTCAAATTAAATCCTATGTCTATACTTGACAGTGGCACTACTCTTCATTCTTGCAACTACTTTCCACGGACTCTGACTGAGTTGTATAAAAAGGACATCATTGTAGTATCTTCTTGTCTCTCATTTTTAGGCTTGACCTTATGAGTGATAAATAGGTCGGTGAAGAAGAATTTTTTTTTTTTGGTCCTTGAGGCCCATGGAGAAGCCTCTTCATTCTTGATGAAGCAAAAAGCTCATTCAAAAAGGAAGCTTTAATAGCTCCAAGTGAGTTTGCTATCTCAACCTGTTGTCAAGAAGAATGGGCAAAAGCAGCAAGTAAAATGAAGGAGATACTTGAGTTCACAAGCAATGATTCATAGGTAGGAATTCAATGTTGAAAATAACGCGTTATGAAACCCGTTATATTGCGTTATGAAACCTAACGGAAAGTCAATGTTACTTAACAGTCGAAAATAACTCAATGCACCATAACGGTGCGTTTTTTATATTATTTTACGTTATTTTATGTTACGTTACGTTAAATTATGTTATGTTACGTTATTTACAATAATTTTTAAATAGTTTTTATATTGATTTCGATTATTTATTTTGATTGTTAGCGAATTGCTGTAGCTTTTTTTTACTTGACGGCTGTTATTTGCTTATTTGATTGTTTGTGATATTGTTAACTTGTACATTCTTATTTACTTGTTATAATTCTTTTCAATAACTGGAATTTTTTTGTTATAATTTCTTTCCAATTAATGAAATTTCTTACTTACTGATTAAATTGAATTCTCAGCTAATCTAAAATAAACAATTAAAAATAACATAAATTGAGCATTACAAAATACAAATTACAATATTAATAATAGTTGAAAATAAATTTGAAATCTTATTTTTTTATTTAGATGATAACTAAAATTATGGGTGTAAATGTAATTTAATTTATGAAGATAAATATGAGAATTACTGTGAAACTTGTTAGAAATTTAGAATTAATACTGGGATATAATTTTTTATATATTTTTTAGAATTTTTAATTCAATTTTCAATTTATAAAATTAATTTTATATAGTTTTATATTTATTTTTAATTAATAAATAGAAAATTGCGTAACCTACGTTATGCGTTACGCTATATGCTATATAACCTAACAGAGACAAAACGTTACGTTACCGTTATCGTTATTTTAAACATTGGGTAGGATATAGAGAGAAAAAAAAAAGAGTCAACAATAAGCAAGCATAAGGATATAAAATTATTAATTATAAAGAATAGTAAGGATAGGACCAGAATCTTTGTTTTGAGAGTTAGGTTGTAAACACATACCTTAGCTGCTAATGTAGTTTAAACTCTTGGAAGCAAGAAGGGACCCTCCAAAATTCTATTTGATCAAGATGAGTCTGTGAGAGTTTATGGGTATGAATCATATGACGAATGCATCAATTAAATTATTGTTTCATGCTGCTTGTGCTCATAAATGTTGGCACACTCAGCCTTCATGAATGGATGTAAAAATTACTTTTGCTCTCCCATCAATAATAAGTAAAATACATCACCTACTCTTGGTTCCCACTGAAAGGAAGACGTTTGCATTTATTCGATATGCAAACAAGTTTCTTATATTTTCTAGCAACATGGTAATCTTCCTTTTAGTCAATGGATGTTGATACACAATCTCACCAAGCTGTTTTGCTCATAAATTACCAAAACTAAGAAAAGATGAGGAAAATAGTGAGTTTATAAAAAATATTGAGAATTACAGATAAGGTAGAATACACATTTCCTCTCAAATATGTGAAAATGCAGCTCATGGTACAATCACTCAATGAAAATCACTATTTTCCTCTTTTGATTTGGAAACATGTGATAATGAGTACCTAGCTAGAATAGCTCTTTGGCCCGCTGACAATCCGATTACAATTTTAACACAGAGATTGACGAAGATCACAGGAATGAGGAGAGAAGTCTAACTTGCTAGAGTTATGGTTGAACGTAGTAAAGAACTCTCACAATGATGTGAGTGTTCTACTCTACAAGCTTGATGGGAAATATCTCTCCTTTGTATGCAACAAGGGAAATTTGATGGAGAAGTAAGAATCTTGTTCTCATGAAGATCTTGCTCTTGAAGAAGATGAATACAGCTCTCTCACGAGTTCTTCGAAAAATCTCCAAATTTTAGTAATTAGGGAACACTCGGAACCCTTTTAAAGTTGGAGTCATAGGGTTTATGTAGAGTTTATGGATTCTCAAATCGTTCAATTAAATTATAGCCTTTTGATCAATTCCAATCCTTATCTTAGTCATCCAGGGAGTCCTTTAATAGATAGGATACCTCTTATTGATGATTTTGCCATGTTATCACCTCGAACAATCCGCTAGAAAACCCGCAGTGTGCTTTTAGTCCAGTGTGCTGTCAATTGCAGGAGCCCGCCATCGATGGGTCAGCCACCAATGGTGGTTCCAAAGGCTCCAACGAAGGGCCTTTGCTGGTTGGACCATCATAGCCGTCGATGGTTGCTTTCCCATGTTATAGATAATTTATTTTTAAAGCTTCATAACTTTCTAGAGTCCAATTGAGGTGACTCAAAAACCGCTATAAAGAGAACTCTGAGCTTTCAATTCTCTCAGTAAAGAATTTTCCAGCTTGACTTGTATCATACTCATATTTGGACTTGAAGTTGATGTTTCTGCACAGGCTTCATCAATCTTCAATTTTTTTTAGTGTCTACACAAAGCTTCCCATAACAAAATGGGTTTTGCTCTGGGAAGAATGATGAAGTAAAGGCCATTTATTTAAACTTATCCCCAATTATATATGTAATGGTGCTGAAAAACATGGAACTGGAAAAATTGGCAAAATAGAGCAAAGGGAGAAAGAAACTCTATGCGTGACAGGTAGTAACGGATTTCAGATGTAGTTTTCCTGGAAACAGCTTTAAGGCCATTTTGCAGGTAGGAAGACTTACTTTATCATACATAGTTGTTTAAGCTCATGCAACTAGGCAGAAAACCACCAAATTTTCACAAAAATAGAAAAATAGTCTTAACATATTAAAAAGATGAAACGAAATATAACTTAAGCATATTACACTGCTACGTAAAGCAACAAGGAGTTAGCTAACTGGCTTAATCATTCTTTAACAAAAAAGTTTCGTTTAAACTAATTACAGAAGCATATCACTAGTGATATGACCACATGACCACTACTGTAAACAATAATTGAATTATAATGATTATTGATTACCATTACTTTGTAAGATAGCTCCGATGGCCAGTGGATTTATGGAGCATGTTTTTGATTACCATTACTTTGCAAGATAGCTCCGATGGCCAGTGGATTTATGGAGCATGTTTTTGATTACCATTACTTTGCAAGATAGCTCCGATGGCCAGTGGATTTATGGAGCATGCTGGTAAACCTAGGTAAAACAGTACCCTAAAGCTTGTTCAGCTTTTTATTGTCATTGTTACCTAACTGTAATGTACTGATTGTATGGTATACATATAAAAAATCCCTTGTAAAAGCAATTTGTTTGTTATTTGAATACGCCAAATACAGCAGATTTTGTCTATTCATAGTGGATACCTTATAATGGGCACAAATTCCTTTTTTTTTGTCCCTTGTTTATCAACTTTCATAATGTCTTTCTGAAGTTGTGTTATATTTTTATTTGCTTTCAGGGTCTGCAAGGCTCCCAGGTTTTCATGTTTGTGTCGGGAGTGGGGGAGAGCGACTACTTCCCGAATGGTATACAGAAAAAGGTGAAAATATTTTCATTTGAATATTTGATTGCATATAGTGATCTAAGCATTATATTTGATGGATTTTTCAAAAGAAGGTTTTTAATGAGTCAAGGTGTAACATGATATCCTCGTGCTCATGAACTTTTTTTCTTAATTTTTCTCTCTATGGGTTAGTTTAGTGTAAATAAAAAGTAAAATACCTTATCCCTGGATATCAAAGATGAGTTGTTCTCATGGTATTGATCCGGGAGAACTCTTTGCTGAGGGTCGGAGGAAATGGCCGATGAATTGCTGGCTGCACACATGTGCCTGCCACAGGGCTGTTGAAGTAGCCCCGCTGATCGGATATGAATAATCACATATTGTTGATATATGTGTGTGAAATCAATAACATCTATCGAAAATAAAGTGCTGATTCATCTGTGGGGAAAATCCCAATATGGATGAAATGAAAAATGTTCTTTTCTTCTATTTATTTTCTGCTTTATCTTTTTGTGATATTTTAGGCATGGAAATTTATTGCATATGAGCTTGTTGAGAGGAAAATGTTAGAAGAAATTGGGATTGGCTTTCACTTGTACACCACTAACTATGAGCTGATAGTGCTTATGCTTGAAAAAAGAAAGACAGCATGGAGATTGAGGCTGGTTTAGAATAACATCACAAAGTATCTAAGTTAGGTAAATGCCTAATTCATATGATTTATGATACTACCTATTTTGTATATTAAATCCATCAATCCTCTTTTTAATTAGAATGCTTGCCTATGGATGGAATTCAACAAACAAACAAACAATCCACTCCACCTTCCCACCACCCCCAACCCCCAAGGGTGTGTCACTTTTGTGTGATCCCACACACACACACAACCTGTTGATAAGGCTTACAGGAATTTTTCACACTAATGAATGACATACATTAACCCTTGCCCTTTGAGTCAGTGTACTGTGTATATTCCAAGAACTTTGGACAAGAGAAGGGCTCACCATAATATTAGGTAGGCAACGCAGGCAGATTCTTATGATATTGCAATTTGTGTTCGTGTTGATAATGGTTAAGACTAACTATTGATATTTAATCCAATTGTTGACATTGATTAGATTATCAACTAATTATGCTCCAATCTTCAATTAGAATACTGGGTTACCAAGTTTGATGTTTGTTGGCTGGAAGTTCCTGCTTCCAGCCAAATAACATTTTTGTGATTGGTTTAGCTGTGTGACTGATATAGTCTGTATGATTAAGATTTTCATAGTTTTGGCTAAGAGTATTTTCTTGAGGATGCAGATATCGAGCTGATTCTCAGTATGGAAATTGTTAAAGTCGATCTTGCCACCAAAACTCTGACCAGTGCAGCTGGTGCAAACTTCACTTATGATGTTTTGATAATTGCTACTGGTTCCACGGTATGCCTTAAAGTTATCAGAAGGATTGCTTTTCCATTTTCCTTTAGTGCCTTTTCAAACTATATGAAAACGATTCTTTACTTTCTTTGTTTCTCACCTCTACCAACTTATGCTCTATACTGGATGATTTGATTATGCCCTTCATGTCCTAATCATTTGGCATCTCTTTATTTCCTTTTATCATATCTATGCTATGCAGGTGATCAGACTAAGTGATTTTGGTGTTCAAGGAGCAAATTCTAACAATATTTTCTATTTGAGAGAGATTGACGATGCTGATAAGCTTGTAGCAGCAATTCAAGCAAAGAAGGATGGAAGGGCTGTGATTGTTGGAGGAGGTTACATTGGTCTTGAATGTGCAGCTGCAATGAGAATTAACAATTTTGATGTCACAATGGTGTATCCTGAACCTTGGTGCAGTAAGTATCCGTTTGCCTACCCCTGGAAACTTCCTAGAATTAAACATAAAATTGCAGATAGTCAGTTGTTTCTTTGTGTTCTTTCCGATGATTGTTTCTTGGTGTTCTTTCCGATGATAGGGTAAACCAAGTCATTGTCATAATTTTGTGCATTGCACTTTAGAATTTTGATGGCATTGTTGTTTGGTAACTGACCCCTTCTTTAAAGATGTTTGCCATTTTTTTTGTAAGGTGTGTGAAGACCTTACAGATATTACTTGAATATGATGATATCCTAAATACCAATGTTGTCTTGTTTCTTGCAGTGCCTCGTCTTTTCACTCCAGAAATTGCAGCTTTCTATGAGGGGTACTATGCTAATAAAGGAGTCAAAATAATCAAGGGAACAGTTGCTGTTGCTTTTGATTCCGACTCCAATGGGAATGTAAGTTCTTAAGTAACACCTTAAACGTTAAATTTTGGATAATTTCGTGGAAGTGGAAATTCCCATTTGTACTGTTAGATGATTCATAGTTTACATAAACAGGTGACAGCAGTAAGATTGAAGGATGGGAGAGTCCTAGATGCCGATATTGTTGTTGTGGGTGTTGGTGCAAAACCACTCACTACACTTTTTAAAGGCCAAGTCGAAGAAGAGAAAGGTGGAATTAAGGTCAGTCAGCCCATTAGTTTCTTGGCTATTTTGACACCATCAAACTTTTCTTAACTTGTTTTGAATATTAAGACTAGCATAAAATTGAGAGTTGACAGTATAGAGTAGCATGAGGACCTGCAGACCATGTTTAACATAAGTCATTGCGAAGGGTGAGCTTTCAAAAGAATAGCATTTAAAACCAGAATAATAACGAATCTCAATTTTCTTTTTAATTTTTTTTTCATTTTAGTTTACGTGAAGTCTTGTTCTTCAACGAAGCTCCTGCATGATAAATGTCCTGTTCAACTGACATCCTCTGTAATTTCCTTATCTATCTTGTTCATGGAGCAGAAAACTTTACGAAAGAGAAAATATAATTTACTGCCTGAGAGTTGACACAATTTTGATGATTACAGACTGATGGATATTTCAAGACAAATGTTTCTGGTGTATATGCTGTGGGTGATGTCGCAACCTTCCCAATGAAGATGTACAATGAAATAAGGAGAGTAGAGCATGTTGATCATGCCAGAAAATCAGCTGAGCAAGCTGTGAAGGTATTGCTTTTAGCTGACAATGTTTATTTTTCTATATTCGGTGCTGGTAAGCTGAATATCTTCTTCTTTGTTTTTTTCCCGTCACCTTTTAGGCAATCAAGGCAAACGAAGAAGGGAAAGCAATTGAGGATTATGACTACCTTCCCTACTTTTACTCCCGATCATTTGATCTCTCCTGGCAGTTCTATGGTGACAACGTGGGAGATACAATTCTTTTTGGTGACAGTGATCCGGCATCACCTAAGCCTAAATTTGGTAGTTACTGGATCAAAGACGGGAAGGTGGTTGGGGCTTTCTTGGAATCTGGATCTCCTGATGAGAACAAGGCAATAGCCAAGGTAGCGAAGGTCCAGCCGCCAGTGCAGGACCTTGAACAACTGAAGAAGGAAGGTCTCACATTTGCCAGCAAAATCTGATTTCATGTTATCAAAACTGTGGACTGTGATAGAAATTCTGATTTTCTTACATATATTTTATCACTGGATTGATTGAAACTCCTTGAATAAATGGGGCTCGAGTAAGTATATTTCTTGATCTAAGCCATATATCATTACTGTCTCACTATAATGCAGTGATTGTCCTGAAAATTGCAAAATGCATCCTTTTTTTTTTCTTTCTTTTTTTTCAACTTGTTATCTGCTGCGGTTGTCTAAGGAAAACTAATGCTGCCATCATGTGGATTCATCTTCTAAGGCATAGATATTTCAATCAAAGTTTATCAGTGCTCAAAAAAATTTCTGCGTTAACTTATCATGTGATATACAGGATTGAATATGGCTTTCAATTTTCAATTGAGATTTCCAATACTGATCTTAGTTTTTCAGTAAGGTGCATACACATCAAATGGGCTCATTTTGGTGTCGAAGAGGGGCTGTTTTTTATTGCTGCCAATTTTATTGCAGTCTATTTTAAACTTGGATTGATATCAGCAGAGGATGGATGAAATTGTACTGGTTATGAAATTGTACTGGTTATTATTTCTCTTTACGAGTGGTTATAGGGAAATTTGCTGAAAGGATCATCTTTTATAAACCAAAATGTCTTTAAACTTCCTCTCTTCCTTCTAAGAAGATCCTCAATCTTCTGTCTGGGTATTTAGTGTCTGGGTATTTACTGTTTCATAGCCTATCCCAAATACTTGGGATAAAAGGCTTAGTTGTTGTTGTTGTATTTACTGTTTCAACTGAGGTTTTCGCTTGCATTCACTGATCCACAAGGTTAAGGCACTGTTTTGCTTTCCAAAAAAAGAAAAAAAAAAAGGTTACTGTTTTGATTTGATTTTATTGGATATGAGTCTTGATGTGATGTTGGAGCTGCATCATACCAAATATACTTGGTTGCTAGTTTGATATATAACATTAGGATTGCACAGTTGAGCTTGAGCTACTGTTTAGTCATGGGGCCGCCACAAATGAGAATGGGCAACTGAAAGCCAATTTGGCGCATCTTGTCTATGTAGTTTCTTTTGCTGCAACCAGAGTGAATCTATAGTAGCAAAATCAAACAACATTGCCATTGTTTCATGTCATGGTCACTAGCCTGTGAAGTCATCGTGTGGCACGCTGAATTTTAACGGTCATCCCAAACGTGCTCATTTGGGTGTGGAGGAGAAGTAACTTCTTCAGTGCTGCTGCTAATGCAGTGCAATTAACACTTGGATGAATGTCAGCAAGAGGACTGATGAAATTGAACTGTCATGTGCTGTGGTATCTCTTGGAGCCTAAATGTGTCTTTAATTGGTTATTTCTCTTCGGGAGTAACTCTAAACAAATTGATCCAAGGATCATAATATCTACTAATGTTACTAAACACTGGAGTTGGGAGATTATGAGGGGGCCACAAGCTGATAGCACAAGAACCAGAGAGCAGCAACAAATTTGGGATGTCTTTTCTTCTGGAAGTCGTTTACAAGCCCACCCTTTTGCTAAGTGAGCCTATGCCCCCCGGGTAAACAAGAGCATTGCCACTAAACAAGTAAAAGCAGAGAATCATCAATCTCCTCCAACTAGAGATGAGAATGGGCCACTCCAAGGACTAACTATTGGTCTGTCCAATTTAATAAAATTTGAATTACAAAATAAAAATTGTAATTTTAATTCAATATTTTGAATATGACGTGCCAAGGACCGACTTAATAGAATTCATGAAAGCAAAGTTAAAAGCATAAGAATGTCACCTCAAAACCAACGGCCAAAAGAGGTTACATTACCTACAGCTTAACTGGCATGATAATAAAATCAAAAGAGACAATGTCTTTAACATGTTCTAGATGAAATAAAGGAAACAATCTTTCAGCAGCTGCATACATTATTAATCTTCAGTTAGCTTCTCAAAACTCTTTGCCTTAAATGCTCCACCTGATGAACAAAGTGATCGCCAAGCCAAACCCCCTCAGTCAAACAGAGAGAACATGTCCTGCAGAAAGCCAACAGGAAAACATAAAGATTAGAACAGCAAAGTGTCTCGACTCTCTTCTACTTGCAAAAAAAAACACATGAAGCTGTTGACAGTTCATACCATGTCAGATTCTTCCCCATCGTCCACTTCTTCCTTCTTCGGCTCAGCAGCCGCTTCTTCTGGTGCAGCAGCTGCCACATTAGCAGGAGCAGCCACAGGGACGGCAGCACCACCAGAAGGCACTGAGGCAAGCCTCTCCCTTCCAGAAGCAATGAGCTCAGTTATGTCCCTGCCTTGGACCTCAGACAGTAAAAGCTCAATTTTATCATCATCAGCCTCAGCCCCGACTGTTCTTGAGTTTACTTGCCAGCTATATAATGATTCTAAATCATCGGGTCTCTTGATGAATATGTGCATGTTTTAAAGTGCTGTGATGCTTAACTGAACCATAGAGATAGCAGAGAATTTGGATGCATGTTAAGAAGATATGTATCCTTAAATACCGCGGTGGAAGAAAAAAAAAAAATTAAGGAAATGGGAAGGCATGGTAATAAATCATTATGAGTTGAATGTTTTTTAAATTGCCTGACGGAGTAATCAAGCAAGAGAGATATAGAAAAATCACATACAACTTGGTTGTGAAGAATCTTTATTATCATAACGCAAACTCTCCTAACATGTCGACTTAATGGTCTCATGGCTGCTTGGTATTTGTTTCTTCCTAAGAACTTTTTGGCCTAGTGATAGTTTTTCTGTAACTTAAAATTTATAGAATGGATATATACACATACACACAATACTTCCTCATGCAACCAAAAAAGAAAATTGAATAAGCTCAACCAATTAGAGATGAGTAAATTTTTCATGTGCATGCGCACGTGGGCGAAATACTAGTGTATAATAAATGGAATTAAAAAAAAAAAAAGCAGAAAAGGAGACAAACCTGATCCTAAGATGTTCTTCAGATCATCAGCAGTGGGACTAGCGTTTCCGCCCAGCAAAGCAAGCAGATAAGCAGCAACGATCTTCATTCTGCATATAATGAGAAGACAATGAGCTACCAAAAGGGCACAAGGAGAGAAATACTAGGAGCATATAGAGAAGCACTAGCATCATGAGACCATTTATACAAATGAAATCATTTAGAAGCAAATTATCTGGTATATTACAGACAAAACAGTTCATTTAAAGGTTTCAACTTAAATAAACTGATTCAATCATACTTCACATAAATCCTAATCACCCTAAGGTCATATAGGCCCCTAAAGAATACTGCATTAACTTGACAAGATAATAAACAACAGGCTAGAATTTTTCCCTACTTCTCTTTTCCGTGTTCTGGGGTCTTTGCCACCCCTAAACATCAAATTTACCTCAAGTTTTCTCAATCCTAGAGAAAAGTTTTCTCATCTCCTATGTAGAGTATATTCTCTGAACTCATTGCATGCTAAATTTATCAAGTTCAACAAATAATTGTCGCCCTCGTATGAGATTTGTTTTTCATAATTAATTTAATAACACATGAACATGCCTTATTTGCAAAGACAACATGCCTTATTTGCAAAGACTATCAAACTGAAGAAGAAAAAAATATTGATATTTAAGAAGAAGCATTCCGTAAACAATAAGGAAATGAGCATGCCTTATTTGCAGAGATTATCAAATTGCAAGAAGCAAATATCGAAATTTAAGCAGTAGCATGCCATAAACAATTAGAAAATTCTTGTAACTATGTGTTTGAGATCTAAACAACCATTGATTAAAACAAAATCATGCAAGCATACGACACCATTATTTATCAAAACAAATGACATAAAAAGACAACCAAAAGAGCTAAGCAAAACAATGAGATTCTAGAATGTGAAAAGCACTAAACATCTCATAATCATGTCATATATGTAAATTAATCTAGAACCAAATTCTCTTGAGAAAAAACATGAAAAATAATTTTAAATATAGAAGTCAATTTAGTGATGAGAAATATGGGGTAAGAAAAAAGAAACACTATAAAGTGAGCAAAAATATTGCAGCAACATGTATGTTGGAAGAAAATGTATTGGTCGTTCATTTCATATTTGCGCCAGACTAATTTTGCATGATTTTATACTTTGGACATATATACCTTCTGATAACGAACGAGTACAGATCTCGAGTGGGTCATCGGAGGATGAGTTGGACTCCCAACATGACTAGCAACCCTACTATTGGAGTAGGACGAAGGGCCTATTCCATGGAGAGAGAGCCTTGAAGTTTCCTTCTCTTTTTCTCTTGCTTTTATGTACTTTTTTGTTTTGAATTTTGTAAGCTCTATTGTACTTTGAGAGCTACTCATATGGGTGGCCGTACTCTTTAATTTTAGTTCTATTATCTGCTTACTAATGGAATACAGAGGATTCTTACCCGCCATTTTGCTTCAAAAAGGAAAATGTATTGGTAGTGTCATTTTTGAGAAAAGGAATTGCTTTTTTAGAGTCATATTCAAGAAGCTATAATTTGACTAGAAGAAAAAAAATGACTAGTCGACTACTATGGCTGCCCGCATAATGCTATTAAAAGCCCCGAATAATAGTGTTATAATCTTAATTCTCCTTCATAGATGCATCATAGCTTGAGATTCCGATATGTACTACCAAGTTTCTATTGCATCTTGGATGTCACGTAAGACCATCTACCCATGTTTTAAAATAGCGAAATAGTAATGTGACATTCTGTCTCTATTAGGTTATGTTGCATATAGCCTAATATATAACATAAGTTACACAATTTTGTATTTATTTAATAAAAATAAATATAAAACTTGAAAATAAATTAAAAAATTATAAGAGAAGAATATAAATATTTATAATATATACTCTATTCTAATTTTCTAATAAGTTTCACAATATTTTTCATATTTATATTCATAAATTATTAAGTCTACGGTCTTAATTTGAGTCATCACCTAAATAAGAAAAACGAAATTCTAATTTTTTTATTTCAATTTCAGCTACTATTAATATTATAATTTATATTTTTTTAATATTTAATTTATCTTATTTGTAATGTTCATTTCAGCTGAGAATTCAATAAAACCAACGAGTAAAAAATTTCAGTAACCAGAGAAGAAAACAATCACAAATTACCAGGTTTCACAAGTAATCAAACAATTTAACAACAAGTAATCAAGTAAGAAAACTGCAGTACTTTGCTAACAATCAAAACAAATAATCAATAATGATATAAAAATTACTAAAAAATAACCATAAATAACGTAGCATATTTAATTTAATGTAACGTAATGAAAAATATCTTAAAAAATGCACTATTACGATGCACTTACTTATTTTCGACAGTTAAATGACACTGAAATTCTATTATGTATCATAGCACAATATAACGAGTTTCATAATACGTTATTTTCAACATTGCTATCTATATAAAATTGTATCGAGCATTCAAAATAAAGAAAAGAATTGGAATTCCAACATTAGCATTCAAATTAAAACCAGAACTAAATGAGTGTAAAGCCGCAATCCAAAAAGACTCATCTGATTCCAAGGAGCTTCCTTTCCAAAAATTATACTTGTCGGATCCTAAGATCATGTAAAGCCACAATTCTTAATCTATTACAGGTTAGCTATGTCTAGTTTCCCAACAGTTTTCTTAAATTTCGGATATTAACTCAAAGAATGCACTTGCAAAGTCAAGCCGCTAACTCCTATTGTAGGCATCCAAAGGATGAAACAGTCCTTAAGTACGTTGATTGTACAGCTAATTTAACAAGATCAAAGGTTTACTTATTCATTTAAAAAAAATCATGCAGCAATTATTTGATATAGATGATTCAAACCCCTAACTAAATAAGTTATTATTATTGATAAACAAATAGAGAGATTAGGGTTTAGATTATTTTACTTGCAAAGTTCACGTCCGGACAAAGAGCGGAATTTTGGAGAGAGAGAGAGAGACTGAGGTGGGGTTGCCTAGGGTTTTGGTAAAGGAGTATTTATATGTAAAATGCCCTTCGATTTTGTGAAACCCCAGTTGTCCGAAATCTCGATCATTTCGGGTTAGAGAAAGCGGGTCCGTCATCGACTAGCACACGGAATGAACCCGTTCCGGTGCTCGAGCAGTTCAAGTACCTTCACCTTTTCCGCGCCCAGCCTTATCCAAAAACTTATTTTTACCCCCTCTCAATATTTTTATTTTTTATTTAAACTTAGATAAAAAAAGAAAAGTTATTTAGCTGTTTAATAAATTAGAGTTATTTAGACCATGAAATGATTGGGGAAAAATGAGAAGGGTAAGGATTTTTTTTTTTTTTTTTTTAAATTGGTCCCTTGTATCTTGCACATTCTAATACTAGTTCATCTCTCTCCATATTTTTCTATGGGCACTTCCATTAGAAGTACACGAGTAATTTTTTGGACAATTTTGTTTCCATATTTGGTCTAACAGAACCAAAGCCTAATTCCTCTCACGACAGTGATGCTAATAAAGCTTGACAGATCTTGCCGGTCAGAGTGCCTTCGTCGCGCTGCTACCGATCCTTCGCCCTTCTCTCACTGCAATCAATCCTCAAAACCCTAAATTTCTCGAGTTTTTGCTTTGGATTTTAAGGATTTTGATAAAAAAACCTCCCAAAACAAATATTAAAATATTAAATTGAATTTCGCCTATAATGTTAAAAATAATTTAACAATTATTGCATAACTGGATATATCATGTACTTTTGAAACCATCCACCTGTACTGTGTCGTTTAATAAATTTTTAAAAAAAATGACTACGGTATCAAGTAAATCCATAATCGATAGCAGCAGCAGAAATTTACAGAATAAAAGCCAGATGCCCAAAAATAAAGCAACATATTGATATCAATCAAATAGAACAGCTAAAGAGGTATAGATTTAAATACCAGCTAAATGTGCAAAATAACTCATAATCCTGTTTGATCGTTACTAAGTAATCCGCAGGTGCTCAGACAAACAAAAATGACTTAACATATAACAGAAGAAGATAAAAACCAGGCCAAAATGAGTTCAAGACTGCAAGCACTATCGACCCTTCAACATATTTGCCTATCTCGCTCCCAAATAATTCTCCAAAACCCCTAAATAGTAAATTGAGAAAAAAAAGGCACGCCCTAATCAAACAGACTGAAGCCCATATCCTGCAAAAGCCCAAAAGGAAAGAATCAGACAGTGCAAGCCATATGTAAAAGTAGAAGGGCAAAATCAATAAATTTGCATTATGGCCGCAGGAAACACAGCATCCATTTTATGCCATTATATACAAAGATTAAAAGATCAGTAGCTTGCAAAGTATCTGTATTCGAAATGTCAATACTTACATCATCGGATTCTTCCTTCTCTTCAACCTTCTCTTCCTTCTTCGCCTCCTCTGCGGCAGCTGGAGCAGCACCTCCAGCAGCAGCTGCAGGTGCGGCCACAGCAACAGCAGCACCACCAGATGGGACGGAAGCAAATTTCTCCCTGCCGGAGGCAATGAGCTCGGTTATATCCTTGCCTTTCACTTCAGACAAGAGTAGTTCAATTCTGTCATCCTCGGCATCAGCACCAACTATCAAATAGAAGGAAACAGTCAATTAAATTGCATAGATTTATTCTGAAGCACAAGGCCATGTTTTGGTTTAAGGTAGCCAGATGAAACCAAAATACAAACATGTATGAACAGGTGCAGTTGGACCCTTACTATGTAGTTCAACACAAAATAAGCAAAGACTGCCAGCTGAAATTGCACCTTAGGTCTCTAACTTCAGCAGAAGAATCACACACAATTGAAAATGCAACCACTTATACATCAAACTGCATAGTTGAAGCTGAAATCATAACTAAACAACGAATTGTAGATCCAACTATGGCAGTATTACAGCAAGCAGCTGAGATGAAATGGTTAGTCTCAATTTAATAATGAAGCAAACAGATTTAGGCCTCATATAACAATAGTGCCACTCATAAAAAGCCCACTAAAGCCCTGCCTAGCTTCTTAACCGTCACCTTAGAAAGTCATTTTCCCGGGCACTTGGGTGTACTTCAAAATTTTTATACACTGATTCCATGTAATGTCTTCTTATATTGATGTTGGCTGTTACCCTTCAGATTTATAGGTTAATTTTAAATTTCTTTTAATTTTATCAGTTACACAATATTCTAATAATTAAATTACTTTCTTGATTATTTGGAAAAAAAAGAAATTCACATGGAATCCAGCCACATCTTGCTGCTAAAAGAGTCCTTAAGTTTGAACAATGCCTTTCTGCCTAGCACATTCTTTTACCACTTGTTTTTTGGCAAAATTGGCCATGACAGTTGCCCCAACTTGATCATAGTAATCAACCTATACAAGTTTAAAGTTTAAACCTTTCTCGTTTTTAAGTGTAAATATAGAGGCTCTTTGTAACTGAGTCCCTTCTGACTGCACTGTCCATGGAGATGAATGCAACCCTCTACAGCAAATTTTAGAAACTCTCTTTTTCTCTAGACTTAACCATTGATAAAATTTAGTAAATTGAGGTCCTACCTGCATGACCAATATTTCATACATGCTAGGATCAAGGCTTTATATCAGCCTATTTCTCTCTCCATGGTTCCCATTTCCAAGAATCTTGCACAAACTTTGATTGCAAAAAAGGGCTAATAAAGATAACGGCTGCTCTGTCATGCACGAATTGCCGATCAAGAATCCTAAAATATGCACATTTCATTTTGTACCAGGCACTCAACTTTATTAAGTAGTATTTCTACCTCGACCAATTCCCCATCTACCATTGTTGCTTCCAGAGAACTCAGAATACACCCAAAGTTTTTTTATTGAGGCATTATTTAAGTGGAAATTTCACAATTTGCGAGTAGAATTAAAGCTACACAGATCACAAAGGTAAAATGCGATCTAGAACATCAGTAAGCATCTGTTTTCTTTCCTATATTTGCTCAATTTCATATTTATCTTAGTAAAATTAATAACTTTATGCCACTGTACAACCTCAGACTACAAACCCTAGCTAGCAAAAGATAGCAAGGCCATAACTTTATGCCCCTATGCAACCTCATATAACAAACCCTAGCTAGCAAAAGATAGCAAGGTGTGCAACCTCAGATTACAAACCCTAGCTAACAAAAGATAGCAAGGCCATAACTTTATGCCCCTATGCAATCTCATATAACAAACCCTAGCTAGCAAAAGATAGCAAGGTGTGCAACCTCAGATTACAAACCCTGGCTAGCAAAAGATAGCAAGGCCATAACTTTATGCCACTATGCAACCTCACATAACAAACCCTAGCTAGCAAGATAGCAAGGCAATAACTTTATGCCACTGTGCAACCTCAGATAACAAACCCTAGCTAGCAATAGATAACAAGGCCATAACTTTATGCCACTGTACAACCTCAGATAATAAACCCTAGCTACCAAAAGATAGCAAGGCGAGATTGAAATTAAAACATTCTTGATTCTTAAAGATCATCTATTCTATCAAATAAGAAGCAACCAAACGAATCGTTCAATAGTACAAGAAATGGAACAAAATCGAACCTGAACCCAAGACCCTCTTGATATCCTCAGCGGATGGGTCGGTGTTTCCGCCCAAAACAAGAAGCAAGTAAGCAGCGACAACCTTCATCCTGCAAAAATAAAAAATTTACGGCAATGATCAACACAATGAATCAAATCTAATACAAAAACAGCGAAATTAGAAAATTTGGGAATCATTACTTGGGCAATAGAGAGAGGCGATGGAGAGCTCTGCCGCCTGTGTTCTCAAAGTCTAGGGCTTAGGAAAGACGGGGAAGAAACTGTGGCTTTAACAAGCGACTATTTATAGTTGACCTTATAGGCGTCGGTCGTCAATCTGAACCCTTGGTTAGTGAATCTAACGGGTCGATGCTATTCTGATTTAGGGCTGCAACTTCGATTGGGTTGAGCTAAAAGTTTGGGAGTTTCTAGATGGGCACAGCATATTTCCTAGTGAGCCCACTTAAAAAGATCGTTTTATTTACCACTTTGCCATTATTTTTTGGGTCAAAAATACCCTTCCTTCTTGATCAGAAATCTAAAAGTTTGATTCGGGCTAACCAGCCCGGATGAAGCCTCCCCATCCGGGATATCAGTCCCGGATATGGAGCATAAGTCCGGACTGGTTAGCCCGGATGAGGGATGAGAGATAAAAAAAATTAAATCTTTAGAATATGTACAACTGGTATAGTGGTATCATACTTCCCTCCCATGGAATTGACCAAAGTTCGATTCCCTGGATGCATAATTTTCATTTCTTCTCTTTTTTATCACCTTGCACAATTTTCATTTCTTCTCTTTTTTATCACCTTATTATGTTGAATTACTCTCACTGCTTTATATATTGAATTTTTACCATGAAGATGAAGATGAAGATGAAGACGAAGACGAAGAAGAAGCAGCAGAAGAAGACGAAGAAGAAGCAACAGAAGAAGACGAAGATGAAGACGAAGATGAAGAAGAAGAAGAAGAAGAAGAAGAAGCAACAGCAAGAATGAGAGAGGGGTAGATTGGGAATTTTAGTGTGCTCACTAGAAAAAACCCTCTCTTTTTTTAAAGAGAGGGTGTGCTCACTAGGAAAAAGTGGGCTCACTAGGAAAAAATCCGTGCCCATCTAGAAATTCCCAAAAGTTTCGGTAGATATCACTTGGTCTATTACATCCCAAACCTACCCGGTCCAACTAGACCGGTATTTATAAATTCACGCTCCAAATATCTAAGGAACCATCCAATTAAAATTAATTTTAGGAGAATTCTAAAATACACCCATCATTTTTGTTTTAAATATTATATTGAAAAACTAACTAGTTTAATATTATAAATTTTGAATTAAGTTATATTATCTTTTCAGTTATATTCTATTTCTATATAACCATTAAATCCTTAATCTAAAAACTTATTCTTCATTTTTCTAACTTTGTTCGAGTATTAATATCCAAACGAGTGAAAGAATTATTCGAATACATTAAGATTTGAACGAGTAAGAAAGTCGTTCGAATGTTCGAATATTAAGATCCGAAGAAAGAAAGTGGGAGGGAGCAACACAAATGCGACAAAGAAGAGAGAGAAAGAAAAAAAAACAAGAATTAGGAATAAGTTGGGAATATCGGAGAGTGTTTTGAAGCTAGGGTTCTTAGAAAAAAGTGGGTGGGTGCATATAGATTTTTATTTAATTTTAATTACAAGTTTACTATTTATTTTTATTTTTTTTTCAAATGCACCATTTTCTTCATCTTAACTCGGAGACGTTTCGAGCAATTTTGTTAGCACTGTAGTTGCTGAATTTTTATGCGTAATATGGTGTGCTTGGTTGCAATGACTTGGATAGTATTTGATTGATGAATTTGACACCGTTGTCAGCTTGATCTCTATTGTCAATGTGGTGAGCATGAGAAGTCATTACAATTTGTTTGATAATGGCGTTGGAGAGTTTGAGCTGATTAGTTGTTTTGGGTGCTTGTGGACCCGTGGTGGCATTGAGAAGCTAAAAACCTTAAGAATATTATGGATTTGAGTTGGAATATTCTGCGTTGGAATGATTGGGAAGATAAAGGTTATGGACGGACCAAGCAAGCATGTTCAGCCAACGCAATGTTCGAAGAACTGCTGCATCTTGGCTTGCTCACTCTGAAAATTGGTTATAAATTGCCAACCAAAGGATTTTTTTTTTTTTTTTTTTTGCTAATGGTTAAGCATCATTCAATGTTGAATATGGAGCCAGTGTGCAGAACTTACGAGACTAGTAGGGGAAGAAAATAAACTAGGAGTTTCAAACTATTTCCTGTTGCAGATTTTGGATTGTTGAAGACTTGAATTTGGACATGGGCAGCTTACAACAGCAACATTACAATGTGCCTGTCAGGCTCTATCTGTATGTGCAAGATTACAGACAAAACTGGTCGTGCATCAGTTCTATTGGACAGTCCGCAAACCACCCATGCATGCATTTTAAGGAAACTGTATGCCACAGATGGTGTGGGCTCTCGCCTCTCCACAAAATGATCACTTCTTTCGCAATGTTGGCACTTGGCATGTGAACATAACCAGTTAAAGTTCTTCCAGAACAATCTTCGTGCATGATAATGTGACTGGTCTCATATATGTGGTAAGTTGCAGTAATGTCCCGCTCTAGAGTTTGCTTATTTTCTCTATCGCTGTCTTCATATGGTAAAGTGATACCACTTTCTCTAAGGAAGTCTAGGAAATTGTCGAGATTCTCCTTTGTGGGATGGTAATGTCCACTGTATGGCCACACATGCTGCAAGAAATTATAAAATTTGTTACTAATGCATGTAACAAATACATCAAATTTGTTGAGCTTATCAGTAATCACATACGAGAGTGTGGAATATTGCATGGGGGCTGACTACTTCTTACGCTGGTGTCGCTTGTTCAGCTACATACTCGTCAAATAAGTTTAGGTGTGCACAATGCAATTTGCTTTAATCCATAATAATATTTTGTATAAAATTTTAAAAGAATACCTAAAACTGCTATGAAACAAGCAGAAAGCTTGAAAAGGCTGTAGATTATCATCCTCCCTCTCACACCCATTTAATACTATGCACAGTGCATCAATGTGAAAATGGATGAAGCTGAAGACAAACTAGGAGCTATGATTCAACATACAGGAATTTAGGGTTTGTGGAGGTGGGGATTAGGAAACTTGGTGAAGAACAAAATAGAATCTGAAATAAAAAATTGGTAAAAGATAGAATTGGGCCTCACAACCTGGTGAATCACTTAGCAACTACCACCTCCAATGAATGATTTTATTTGAAAATACGAAAGTCTCAATCCAAGAGTCTCATACACCATATTTATAATGAAAATTATGTGCATGACATGTGCAAGAGGGGAAAAAACCAAGAATCATAATACCCACTCATTAGCTCCACTAAATAGCTAAAGCATATACCCCATCAAGCTAGAATAATTTTCTGGTGAGAATCTAATACTAAATCTTTCTTATTCATTTTCTACATTGACCTTAGCTTTGTGTAAGAACTAGAGGTTGCTTCAATATACTTTGTGACCTTTATTACTTGTGTAGACGAAACATGTTTGGGCACTATTTGGTGGCTCACATTGGTGCTTAGGATCCATTTTAGTAAACTAAAGGACGCTTCAAGTAAATAGGGAACATCTAATTATTTTTGTACGAAAGGGGTAATAATGCAGAGCGAGAAATTTCAACAGCTAATATAAGATGTTAATTTTGTGCTTTGAATACAAAACTGGGTGATGATTTATACTCAGACCACCTTAGCATGCACATAATCTGATAGTTAGATTTGTTTTAACATGATTCGTATATATATTTACTGATCACAATCACAGTGTAAATTAGCTCATTATATTACTGTCGAATATACGAGGGCTATAATTTCTGAAGGCAAAAAGGCAGTAACTTCCAACACTATGAATTATATGACTAAACATCGTCTTTATGGATTTGTCAAAAAAGTCAAATTAATTGTAATAAATGTGTAAACTGAAAGTAGCTTGCTGATATGCTATGACTTTGGTGGTGGAAGAGCAGAAATCTCTCCTCAAGATAGCAGTTAAGTCTTATGTTTTGACATCAAAACCATGGTTTCTTAAGAAGGGCAAATCTATACCTTAAACGTTGACCATATAAGAGTTTAAGTGGCTTAGCAATCCTTTTTACGTCCGGCTAGATAGACTTTGAGAATCACGTGCCATTTCTATAAACTAAGTAATACCATGCATGATGAGTGGAGGTCTGTTAGCTAAAATTTGCTAATGAAGTGCCATCTTGTCTCTTATCAAATTTTTCTCCAAAATATTAGAAGAAAACCGTCAAACCTCTTGAAAGTATTTACGAAATTCTAATCTTTGTTTTTCTAACATGGATATTGGATTTCCATATAACATTAATGGCTTATATGGATGTTCTGAATCAAAATAGGTGAGTTGATACAATGCTGAAAATACTAGATGCACAACAATCAAGCTACTAATAGGTCCGATCAGCTCTTCGAATTTTTCTTTTTAGGAAAGTGAAGAATTAATAAAAAGACTTACTGGGCCAAGATATTTAATAGAGTGCTCCTTTAGCATTGACCTTGCGGATTCCTTCAGGTCCACATATGGGCTTAATATCTACTAATAAAATGTCAAAATCTTTTCATCTTGCTGAGGCATTCTCTTAAACAGTTGGTGGGGCACTCAGTGGCTCCCCACTTCAAGCTGAATAGACAAAATAATAATGTTTAGGAAATAAAAAATTTATAATTATCTGATTAGAATTCCAATATAGAAGCTTTCAATAGGTTTGAGGAAAAAAATGAATTGAGAGAAAAAAGAAATACCTGAAAAAGGAAAATCTGAACAGTTGGCTCAACACGGAGAGAGCAAGAGCCAAGGCTAATGCGGATTCCAAAAGATAACTTCAGCGCAATAAGTACAGGAATTTTATAGTAAAAATTCTCTCAGAAAATTTTACTTATTCACCAGTAATCCCTGCAAGAACAAACCCCATCCCTGAAATGATGAAACCGTCTTGAATCCCTCACTGTGATCTCCCTCCCAACCACCTTTGACATCACCTTGATTGCCTCGTGACAATCCGTACATGCGCGCAGGTTCTTCATCACCCTTATTGGTGTACCAGCCGGAGAATGTGTCAATGCAAAAGCAATGGCCAACCTCTCACTATGGTACATCAAGGACTCAGCCTTCGTCCCTTCTTCTACATTCTGATGTGTGCAGCTAGTATCAGGCCTATATCCTGCCTTCTCGATGTCTTTGGAGAGTTTCTGTAGAGTGTCTCTAATATCAGCACTGATATCATTGTTTGCGGAGAATTTGTAAACTTGATTTTTGACCTCCACCCAACTGTAACCTGGTTCTTTCCGTATTCCCCGTTCCCTCATCATCTTCTTTAGTTTCGCAGCCTCCTCCCAATTCCCCATTTTGGAGTACATCTGCGACAATATAATATACGGGGTGGCTTCATCATGTCCAATGTCAAACAATTTCTCAGCTGCTCGCTTGGCTAGTTCATGATTCTTGTGTATTCGGCTCGAGTTCAGGATCGAACTCCATATCATCTGATCAGGTTCAACTGGCATTCGACTGATCAATTTCTCGACCTCATCGAACCTCCCTACTCGGCCTAACAAGTCGATAACACAAGAGTAATGCACTCTTTTGGGTTGAACCATGTACAATTTCTCCATCGACTCAAAGCACTGAAGGCCTTCGTCCACAAGCCCGCTATGGCTACACGCTGAGATGACACTCAAAAATGTGACCCAGTCGGGCTTAAAACCTAACCTAACCATCTCATCTAATAGTTGAATCGCCTTCTTGCCCTCACCATTGTTGGCTAAGGCGGCCAACATTGCATTCCATGACACAATATTCTTTTCTGGCATCTCTTCAAAAGCCTTGAAAGTCTCCTCTAAGCAACCACATTTTGCATACATGTCCATGAGGGCACAGCCAGAGAACACGCTCGACATATTCCCTGATTTTATCACAAATGAATGTAGGTGCTTTCCTAATCCAAGTAAAGCCAGGGCGGCTGACGCTCTAATGACGGAAGCAAATGTAGCTCGATCTGGATTAAGTCCAGCCTGTATCATGTTACGAAACTGATTTAGTGCCTCCTCGTACTGTCCATTTTCAGTGTGACCTGATATCATAGCCGTCCATGAGACTGTACTATGTTGTTTTTTGTTAGCAAAGATGAACTCTGCCTTGTCCATCACCCCACATTTCGCATACATGTCGATAAGGGAATTGGCAACAATGTCATCGAGAACTGCACCAGTAACAATTACTTGTGCATGAATCTGCTTACCCATTTCAGGATCGGGCACAAAAGCAGCAAAGCTCGATAGACTAGGAAAAGGGAAATTCTTGCGCTCAAACCCAGCTATTGCCATTTCTCTAATTAGCTTGATAATTTCCTCCCTTTGTCCTGTCCAACAGTATCCAGATACCATTACATTGTACGAAATATTATCTCTTTCCTCCGTCTGATCAAAAATGGTTCTTGCCTCGTTTATGAGATCACATTTTGAATAGAAGTCCATCAAAGAATTCGTGACAAACACATTCCAACTAAAATTGGTCCGAATCACAAGACTGTGAACCTGACGGCCAAGAGTCAAATCTCCTAACCCTGTAGCAGCAGTCAACATACCAGAAAATGTGAACTGTGATAATCTCAAGCCCACGCGTCTCATTTCAGTAAACAGATCAATAGACTCCTGATAGAACCCTTCTTTCGAAAAGCCCATCACTATTGCATTATACGTCACCCCATCTCTCTCGGGCATCTCATAAAAATACTTTCTGGCTGAAGACAACCTTCGGCATTTGCAGTAGGAGTCAACCAAAGTATTGTTCACAACCGAATTTGACCCGAATCCCAATTTGACAATTTGCCCATGGACCTGTACAATCCAATTCGACGCACTGATATCCTGACATGAACCAAGAAGAGAAGTGATGGACACATGATCTACCATGACGCCTGACTGCCTCATCTGATTGAAAAGCTCTAACGACTCGCAAGTTTGGTTCGACTGTGAGTAAGCCCCAATCATGATGGTCCATGTGACTTCATTACGATTAATAGTTTGATTGAAGATCTTACGGGCCTCTTTGACATTGCCGGCCTTGACATAGCCCGAGATAATTCGATTGCAAGTGAAGATGTTCTCACTGGGCATTTCCTCAAAAAGCTTCCGAGCTTTGGAGAGGTGGCCATTGCTGAGTAGGACTGCTATTTGGTGGTTGAAATTGTAAGTTTGGAGGCTAAACCCAGTTTTGATTATCTGAGAGTCTACGTGAATTGATCTATTGGTGGTGAAGTTTGAAACGACGGAAGAAATCACAAGAAATGAGTTGTGTTTTCTGAATGGTTTCATGAGAAGTTGATCTGGAGTTTTTGAACCGTTATGACTTTTGAGGGGTTTTATTAGGGATTCAAGTAGTGAGTAGTGGGTGCTCCAAAAGCCCAAATACAATTCTGGCTCCTAGTTGCAAAACTCCAAGCATAATAGATTAGTTGACAGCTCAACCAGATCTCTTGTATCTGAAAAGTAGGCGATACTTATTAATAGTTATTATAGCTGTGTGAAAACCTGATAATTTAATCCATTTTGATAAAGCTCAAGTGGGGTCAAATCCTATATATCCTACAAGAGCTCCAATGATTGTTGTCGTCTTAAACCTGCAACGAGATGGGGTTACAACAAAAAAGATAGAAGAGGGAAAATGCAACTCCTAGGCAATGACAAAATGCAAATAGTAGGAAAAAAGAGAAGATAATAAAAAGATTAAATAGCAACATATAACTATTTTATTTTTCACATGTATTTGAATGCAAATCCATGTCCAATGAATCACTCAACTAAATACTTACATATCGAAAATGTTTGATACCAGAAGTATCAATATGCCAAATTGTTAAGTGAAAAGGTACATGTATTATGTCTAGCATCCAAGAGAGTGTTTATAGCACATAGCATTTAACAGGCAATAAGGACCCACTTGGGAAAGCTATGTAACTTAATCCTATAGAAGTTTGCATATAAGAATTTCCATTAGAATTCAATATCAAAACATTGTAAAAAACACCAAAAATTTACATAGAATTAAGCCGCATGTCAAATCCAAAAGGGTTTTTTTTTCTGAATATATACCCCAAAAATCTTCCATATTTAGAAATTTACACCTGAAATCTTCGTATTTGCCAACATACCTCTAAAATCATTCAAGATCAAATGTTTATACCAAAGATTTTAAATATCGGCTATATTGGTCAGAAAAAGTTCATTGTCGATGTCGTTATCAGGGAGATAAACAAATATAGGATGTCAATAGCGAACTATAAATATACATTTATTATAAAATAAATATGAATAGTGAAATATATGCATACAATACATAAAAAGCTTCATAAAATATCACATATATATACATTTTTATGATGTACTTATCTCGACAACTTGTATTAAAAAGATGCTTGATTACTTGAGCATATAAATTGGTTGTAATTGCAACCACTTTTGCTTCACCAGCGCTTTCCGCTATTCGGTTGTAGCGATAGCTGCAAAATTGCAACTCTAATTACAACCATTTACGTACTTACAGTTGTGAAAAAATTCCGTTCACTTTTCCTCTTTTCTTTGCAAACAATGATTGTATTATTAATAAATAGGGTATTTCTCAGACATCTTGAAAATAAAAAAATTATTTGAAAATTTTTGCAACTCTAATTACCACTTGCAACTAACAAACAAGCATAGTAATACCATTACAACAATCTATTGCTATAACTTTAATTGTAATAATATAAGATGCAACATGTAACATCACTTATAATCAACAAAACAGCCCCTAAGTCGATGTATCCATAATCACTATAATCAATAAGTTTCACTGTGGCTACAATAAATTTGATGTAATTCTTGTTTTTCCTATAATTCAAGTATTTAACAGTAATTGTACTGCCATTCAAGTACTTATCAGTAATTTTTCTGTTATTTAACAATAAATCATTGACCAGTAACCCGTTGATCATCAACATTTGAAAAAAAAAAGCCCAAAAAAACCACCCAATTCAAAGTATAAATAGAGTTAATAAAATACCTAATTTTCTCAAACAACTAAGAAAAGGTAAACTAGATAAAATGGCAAAAAAGATCATAATTTTTTGCCCACTTGCGTGGGCTCCGATATTAGTGGATATCTTCCGGTATTCGGATCCCAATATTATGGTTGCAAAAGAAGGTAGGACCCTATGTATTAGTGGTCTTTCTGAAAACGATAAATACATTGAGATGATCAATATTATAGATGTTGAGTATATAAAGCGCAATATCAACCGATATTGTGGCCGCTGCTTAAAGCCTTGTTTATACCATCAGTTTGTTATCATCATAGAATCAAAAGGGAATATTCCTCCATTTTTTCTTAAATAAGATAATATTTCTAAACAATAACTAAACTACCATCATGCCTAACCTTAGGCTATATTGTTTCACTCTTTCTTTGTTGCAACCCATCTAAAACACAATATGATTCCATCAAATCCTTCTTTAATCTCTTGTTTTCTTTTCTTACATATACATCTCCCTTGACTGTGAAATTGGCTTTTACAATGGTCTTTAATGGTGTTTGTGTAGGTACCAAGCATAAAATTGGACGGTAAAATCACTTGATCCAAAATGATTTAGAGGGTAAATTTGCAAATATTGAGATATGAAGGGTGAATTTCAAAATATGAAAGATTTTAGGGGTATGTCTAAAAAACCCTAATATAAAACATAAATACCTTTAGCAGCTCAGTTGAAGCCATATTAAACTAAGAATATTAAAAACATAAAAATCTTAATCATTGGGTAAATTTCAAAATATGAAAGATTTAAGGGGTATGTCTAAAAAACCCTATTATAAAACATAAATACCATTAGCAGCTCAATTGAAGCCATATTAAACTAAGAATATTAAAAACATAAGAATCTTAATCATTGTCTTGAATTGAAACCACACTGCAAATTCTCAAACAATGGTTGAAAACTCACAAAAGACTCGAATGTAGTTGGTCATTTTGCTTTGACGTGAACAAATAAAACAGATTTGGGTTTTTAAGACTTTGGAATACCAAATACAACCTAAAACCAAAACTGGATTCCTAGAAAATCAATATATGTAGCAACTATTTATTAACCCATATAACAAATGATATAGCATGTTACCTGAGTCCATAGTGGGTAAGCATATTCATGTACAAGTAATTGTTATTGGTGTATGTGAAATGTGGGGTGATGGACAAGGCGAAGTTCATCTTTGCTAACAAGAAATAACTCAATACAGCCTCATGGATGGCGATAATATCAAATCACACTGAAAATGGGCAGTACGATGAGACATTAAATCAATTTCTTAACATGATACAGGTTGGACTTAACCCAGATAGAACTCCATTTGCTTTCATCATCAAAACATCGGCTACCCTGACTTCGCTTGGATTAGGAAAGCACCTACATTCATAAGTGAAAAAAAATGAGGAAATATGTGTTTTCTGGCTGTACACTTCTGGACATGCATGCAAAATGTGGTTGCTTGGTGGAAACTTTCAAGACCTTTAAAGAAATGCCAGAAAAGAATAATGTGTCACGGAATGCAATGTTGGCTGCCTTAGCCAATAATGATGAGGGCAAGAAGGCGATTCAACTGCTGGATGAGATGGTTCAGCTAGGTTTTAAATCCGACTATCACATTTTTTAGTATCATCTCAGCCTGTTGCCATAGCGAGCTTGTTCACAAAGGTCTTAAGTGCTTCGAGCCGATGAAGATATTGTACATGGTGCAGCCTAAAAGAGTGCATTGCTATTGTGTTAGCGACTTGTTAGACTAAGCAGGGAGGTTCAATGAGGTTGAGAAGTTGATAAGATATTCACCTTATATTAGGCTTATAATCATGTTTTAATAATCTTATATGAAGGGACACATTTTATCTTAATGGGGTATTTTATCCTACTTGGGTACTAAACCCATTCATGAGTTGAATAGTTAGTCCACAAATTAAGATTTAACGTGTCTATCTCATTTTGATGTACTCAACTTTTAGCATCATCGTATGCAAATTGGTTTGGGCCAAAATTAAAGAGAGTCATGTCCATCAATATTTCAAATTTATTAACACATCTAAGGCATTTATGACTATTAAATATAGGAGTTTGGGAAAAGACTTATTTATGATCAAAATACCGTCAGGATGATTATACATTAATTAATTGTGGAATTAAAATCAATTTGTCATAGTGCACGGGGATTTGAACACTCTAGAAACAATTATAATGTTCTAAAATGCGTTTTCAGTATGCGTGCAGTCGAGAACTGCATAACACATAACCGGATTACACTCCGATTAAACGGATTACGCGGAATTATGCAGAATATTAATATTTTAATATATATTAATATAATAATTATAAAAAATGGATATATTAAGTGGTATAAAACTCTAAAAAATTATAAATAATAACTGTAAGCATGTAAAATAATTCATTCAATTATCAAATCGCCAAATAATTCAAATAAACTTATATTCTACTACATCTATGTAAAAATAATTTTATAAGTTTGTTGGTTTTACTAGATTGGAGAAGAGTTCATACCACTGGGATAAGTTTGTTGGTTTTACTTGATTATAAAATGTATCATTTTGATCATATTTTGGCTAGTAACCAACATAATCTAACCCTGCCTTGATTTTCTACTGCAGATACTTGATGAGATGCCAGTATTCTATAATCTAAATTTTGTTGAAAAACGTGAAGGTTTGGTCGTTGTTATGCAAATTATTAGGAATCTAGATGATGCATCCCTTTCAAGGCATGGCAACAATGCATTGCTCGAACCAGATTATTTTTCAAACTCCCTGAAGAATGTCTTACTCTTGTATTCAAATGGAAGTCTATGTGTATTTTGTGAATTGATCAAACGAACTCTTATCTTTCCACAATTTGTTTTGAGCTCAGCTATTATTGAATAATAATTGCACTTCAAATTTTGTGAATTGGTTTTGTGAATTAGTCTTCAATAATTGCATTTCGATTGAACTCAGCTATTATTTAAAAACAAAGAGTTCTGAAATAATGCAGTGGCCGAAAAACAAAAAATCATTCATCGATGAAGGTGAAGAACAAAAAACAAAAAATGGTATGGTCATCGATGAAGAACTCAGCTATTATTTTAAAAGAACTCAGCTATTACTTCAAATTATTGATGTTTGTGCTGCAGAAGTGGTGTGGTCATCGATGAAGGTGAAGAACAAAAACAAAAAATCGGCTAATGGAGGTGAAGAATCAAAATAATGCAGTGGCTGAATCTTCCCTTTTTCCAAAATAATTCAAACCCTAAATTCTACTCAGTTAATAGTTAACACAAAAATTGTCTCAACTCATTTTCCACAAATAAAACCCTAGCCCTAATTTAGCCGAATATTTCCTTTTACCAAAAAATTCAAACCCTAAAATCAACTCAGTTTACTCAAAATAATCATAAAAAAATATTCAAGAAGAATAATACCCAAAAAAAAACCATCAAAACCCTAAAAAGATCCAAAATCTTAATTGAAAAAAAAAAGAAAAAAATTACCTGTGCTGTCGCGCCGCTGGTGAGCTCGCCTTGAGGACCACAGCCACCGGAGGAGATGTTGTCGGGTCGCTGGTGAGATCGGAGGGGTGAAGGGGTGATCGGAGAGTTAGTTATTTTTTTTTCCCTCTGGGCTCGGGAGCTTCAGCTCGGGAGAAGAAGGAAAATAAATAGATGGGTTGTGGGTACGGGTTGGGTTTTAGGTGCGGGGCGGGCGAATTTTTAACATTCAAAACCCGATAACCCGTTAACTGCATAATCGTTATGCAGATTATGCGCCCGCATAATTGATTATGCAGCTGCATAATCGTTTGTCCGCATAATTGACCGCATTCTTCATTTTCTCCACGTTTGGGTGGCAAAAACGTGCCTGCATAGGGCATTTTTTAGAACACTTAATATTACGTAACCATGCAAATACTTAAGTTGGATATTAATAATTTTATATCATTTAGTCTTGGTCATTATCCCCATATCCGAATCTTGTAGAGGTCTTCAAAGGTTTGTTTAATCTCTGGCTACATACCCTAAAATTAATTAATGGTAGCCCCATAATAGATGCAATTTTCACATACACTAATTTGTGAATCACGAACTGTTAAATGGTAGATTAAAGTGTGGCCAACCTGTCAAAAACCCTTGAGAAGGATTTGCCTTCACTTCAATGAACTTAATAGTTTAAGCTTACTATGGGGACAATATTACATTAAAATCTTCAAATAGTACGAGATAGACATGAATAAGCTCCCCACAACTAATATTATTTATTTATTTGGAAAATTTTATTACCAATTGGCATATTATTGCAATGAGGGAGAAATAGCACCATTTACTATACACATACCACAAGCAGATTCATCTCTTTAACATGCATACAATATTCAAGTTCATGCTAAGTACTTTCTCTTGTAAAGATAATAGCTACATAATAGCTCTGATTAGACAAAAGGAATATTCCTACTATACACATACCATAAGCAGATTCATCTCTTTAACATGCACACAAGATTAAAGTTCATGCTAAGTACTTTCTCTTGTAGAGAATAATAGCTATATAATAGCTCCGATTAGACAAAAGGAATATTCCTAGTATATAGCATGAAGAATTTACAATACAGTTGCTGATTATCAGAGCTATTATAAAGAAGCAATGCACATCTCTTAGGTTCACCATAATGAACTGACCTGTAAATGTACCCAACTTATTGTAACCCTACAGTTATAATAATTACTAATGTGCATGGCCTCTCCACTAAATGCTGCAGTGACAATATGAGCATAATGCAAAATTAACTCAAGACATACATGAATCATTGCTATCTCCGCTCATGTGGGTAAATATGACTATGAATTGAATAACATGGTATTTTCGGGTAGGTTACATGACTTTATGAATGGCGGCGGGTCCATTAATATCAGCCAGAGGATAGATGGAAGTATTGGCATATTGCACAGTTTGATATCCGTGGATATAATGCTCAAAGAGTACTTGAAATTATAGCTGATACAACAATTTGTCCATAACAGGCCATCTTGTCCTCTCTCTACCTAGGTACTCTAATTTCCTTCTTATCTTTGTTAACCTTAAACTATTGACAAGGGGATGTTAGAATATTATACTTGCACATTATGTTAATGTATTCAAAGTCTCTAAATTATATCTCATTTAGATATTGAATTCAGGTCAACGTATTTAAACAGATAGCCCGCGATGGACAAATAGTTTTACTAATTAAAAATAATAAATGCTTATCCTACTCCCGTATTCATAAAATGGGTAGTTCACGGAAGTATGAACAAATTGGAATATAGATGGCCTTAGCATTACCAGAATTATCCCAGATCCAGGAGGACTCCGTAGACTATACGTCAATTTATTATACAGTCCATCATAATCATTCCATAGATTGATTTGAACAATGTTAGCTCTACCTAGTTGTGATCATTATCTTGTAGTAAGATGAATTCATAGCAAGGCTGATTACTTTTAAAACGAAACAGCCTGAGCTTATGCAATAGTTACATATTACAAAGATTAGCGGTAAATATTAAGCAACTCATCAACTCTAAATCTCTCTAAAAATCCTAGTCTTGAATTTTGACATTTATTGCTAGCGGTGCAAATTGACACTAGCAAAGAGCGATCCTAGTAAGACAAAGAAATACAATGATAATATCGGATCAATGGGTATCTAAATGTCTTTATTTCAACCACAACAACTAAACATTACCTTGTGAACGTTTGGTCACAAAATCCATAATAAATAAATGACCTAAAGAATACATTTTTTGGGAAAAATAAGAACAATCTTTAATTGATAAGTGCATGTCCATACCCGTAGTAGATATTTTAATCACAGGCAATATTCAAGAATGCGTTTTCAGTATGCGTGCGGTCCAGGACTGCATAACGCATAATCGGATTACGCGCCGATTATGCGGATTACGCGGAATTATGCGGAATATTAATATTTTAATATATATTAATATAATAATTATAAAAAATGGATATATTAATGCTATAAAACTCTAAAAAATTAATTCAACTTAATTCAACTTATATTCTACTACAATAAACTTATACAATTAACAAATCGCCAACTTATATTCAAATAAACTTAATTCAACTCAGTGATCAGTTAATTCTGCAACAATTATGCAAAATCCAACACAATTCTGCAGCAATTCTGCAGCAAAATCCAACAATTCTGCAGCAATTATGCAGCAATTCTGCAGCAATTGTGTTGGATTTCCAGCAAAATCCAACACAATTCTGCAGCAACCCAAATTCAACTCAAATTCAACTTAGTTTAAAATAACTGCAGCAACCCAAATTAAAATAACTGCAGCAACCCAAATTAAAATAACTGCAGCAACCCAAATTCTAACTAAATTGGAATAATACCCAAATTCTAACCAAATTCTAAATAATCATAAAAAATATTCAACATGAATAATACCCAAAAAAAATAAACTGCAAAACCCTAAATAGATCCAAAATCCTAACTGGAAAAAAAACTTTACCTGATCAGCGCCGCCGGAGAGCTCGCCTTGAGGACTGCAGCTGTCGGAGGAGATGTCGCCAGTGAGATCGAAGAGGGGAAAGGGCGAACGGAAGTTAGGGTTTTTTTTCGCTGAAGCAGGGACTCGACAGCTCGGGAGATCGGAGAGTTAGGATTTTTTGGTCTTTTTTCGCTAGTTTGGAGGGACGATCGGCCGGAGGTGATGTCGCCGGTGAGATCGGAGAGGGGAAAGGGCGAACGGAAGTTAGGGTTTTTTTTTCGCTGAAGTAGGGACTCGACCACCGGAGAGCTCGCCTTGAGGACCGCAGCCACCGGAGGAGATGTCGTCGGGTCGCCGGTGAGATTGGAGGGGGGAAGGGGCGATCGGAGAATAAGGGTTTTTTTTTTTTTTTTTTTGCTGGGCTCGGGAACTCGATTCGGGAGAGGAGAAAAGGAAATAAGTAATGGGTTACGGGTACGGGTCGGGTTTTGGGTGCGGGTCGGGCGAATTTTTAACGTTCGAAACCGATAATATGTTTGTCCGCATAATGGAGCGCATTCTGCTTTTTCTATGCGTTTTGGGGGCGAAAACGCCAATGCGGGCGCATATTAGAACACTGATCACAGATAATGTTTAGTTACGCTAACTCCTTTTTAACATCATCGATCGAGTCCCAGATTTGGATACATGTCAAAAGTAATACCAATAATGGAGGTCGGATTAACCAGATTTGGCAATTTAATTGTAGATGACTACGGTATTTTTTCTGGACAAGACATGAGAACAAAATATTTACTTAGCAACAAATGAAATGAGGTAATGTGGATTTCCGCTTATTATTTGCGCCTATGAGTATTTTGAGTACCACGTATGATTATCCATGGACAATAAATAATTCCAGTTCTTAATAACTATCGAGGTTTTCTCAACATGTCTTATACTATAATGTTAATCTATTACTATTTGATATACCAATATGTAATTTTCATGCATAGAATTGGTGCCTAAGATTATTTTGTGATCTTGTTCCAAATAGAAGGGTGGGTTAGGCCACTTGAGATTCTATGGTTTATGTTAAGCCCTCCTCTTTCCTATTTTCATGTTGGGTAGGAGTAAGACACCAACTCATATGTTGACAAGACATTGACAGCCAATTGTTAGATTTGTTCAATATCTTCAAGTGCTTTCTTGGCTTTTGACTTTTGTGCTTTAGAAGAGGTTTGGATGATTATGGTTTTTCACCTTTTGTAGAGTCCTATTCCTTTTGAGTTTTGAGGAATCTAATATACATAAAGAGCTTGAAAGGAAGTTACTATTTTTTTAGAGCCATGCTTATGAAATATTTAAAATCAGATTTTCCAATTTTGTTTTATAATTATTGGTTTCTATATGCTTTATAAAAAGAGTTGCTATCCAACTTTTGTAGCCAGGTGAAGTTCTTATTTATTTGGTCCTCATTGCAGAAACCAATATACATTTTTTGAAGAGGTCAATCATATGTCCGATACCAATATACATGAGTTGGTATGATCTTGCTTCTACCATACAATACTGTCATTCCAAATGCAGTCCAATTCTTCCAAAATAGATAAAACTTTTATACTCTAATCCCGTGTATTGTCTTCTTATTTTGATAAAACTTTTATACTCTAATCCTGTCTTCTTATATTGATGTTGGCTGTTACCTATGAGATTTTTAGGTTGATTTCAAATTTCTTTTATCAGCTACACAATACCCTAATATTTAATTTCTCTCTTAATTATTCGAAAAAAAACTTCACATAAAGCCCAGCCACTTCTGCTGTAAAACTGTCCTTAGGTTTGAACCATGTCTTTCTGCCTAGCACATTCTTTTACCATTTGTGTTTCAAGAAAATTGGCCATGACTCTTTCCCCAACTTTATCATAGTAATCAACAACCTGTACAATTTTAAACCTCTCTTGTTTTTAAGTGCAAATCCACATATAGGCTCTTTATAGCCGAGTCCCTTCTGATCCTACTGTCCATGAGATTAATGCAACTCTTTACAGCAAAGCCTAGAAACTCCCTTCCCCTCTAGGCTTAACCATTGATAAAACCTAGTAAATTAACGTCCTACCTGCATGACCCATATTTCTTACATACTAGGATCAAGGCTTTATGTCAGCCCATTTCTCTCCCCATGTTTCCCATTTTCAAGAATCTTGCACAAATTTTAATTGGAAAAAAGGGCTATTAAGGATAACAGCTACTCTATTATGCATAAATTGCCGATCCTAAAATATGCAAGTTTCATTTTGTACCAGCCACCCAACTTTCTCTAGTAGCAGTTCTAGCTCGACCAATTCCTCATCTACCATTACTGCTTCCAGAGAACTCCAAATACACCAAAAGTTTTTCTCTTGAGCGTTACTTCATTGGAAATGTCACTAATTACAAGTAGAATTAAAACTACAGAGATTACAAAGGTACAGCGCGAAACTAGCACATCAATAAGCATATGTTTTCTTTCTTATATTTGGTCTTCAGCTCGATTTCATATTCATTTTAGGAAATTTATAGCTTTATGCCGCTGTGCAACCTCAGAAAACAAACCCTAGCTAGCAAAAAATAGAACATAGCCCATTCTTGATTCTCAAATATCATCCACTTTATCAATTAAATAGCAACCAAATGAATCATTTAACAGTAGAAGAATGAAATGTAATCGAACCTGAGCCCTAGATCCTCCTGATATCCTCAGCGGACGGCGTGGAGTTCCCGCCCAAAACAAGGCGAAGCGACAACCTTCATTCTGCAATGAATCAAATCTAATACAAAACTTAGCGAAATTAGAAAATAAATAAAAAGAATTTGCGAATCGTTGCTTGGCAGATGGGCTTCGATCTGCACCGTTGGTTAGTGATCTAACGGGTCGATGACATTCTGATAACGGGCTTCAACTTGGTTTCGATGAGTCTGATTCGACCCAAACCCAACCCGGTCCAATTAGCAGAAAGAGATGGGCACAGCCTATCTCACCAATTCTTTAATGAGCCCAGAGTTGCAAAATTTCTCATGTTCACATGACAAATAAAGATTTTATACCGTTTGTCAATATGCTTGTCTCCTGTTCGATGAAATGCCCAAAAGAACGTCGTCTCTATGATTCATGTTGAATTCCATGGTCTCCATTGTTTTCCTCCGCTTGTTCAACCATGGGATTAAAGTAAGAGTAAGAGATTCATACAATGATGCTTCGAGCAGTTTTGTGCGCACTGAAGTTGCTGAATTTTTATGTGGAACCTGAATTTGACACTGTCGTCGGTTTGATCGCTACCGTCAATGTGGAGAGCACGAAGAGTCTTCACGATATGTTTGATAATGGTGTTGGGGAGTTTGAGGTGATTGTATTTTGGGTGGATTTTGAAATGAAATATTACGGAATTTGGATGAACTAGGCCTGGCATTCTGCGTTACAATAGTTGGGTAGATAAGGTTAGAGATCTGCTAACCGAGCATGTTCAGTCTCTGCAATTGTCGAAGAACTACTGCATCTTGGCTTGCTTACTCTCAAGATTGGTTATAGATTGTGAATGCAAGGAATTTTGTGCTAATGTTGATTGCTTGAAGAAGTGTCCAAGGTTATCTACGAGATTGAGTCGTGTTGCAGATGTTATTCACCAGACACATTCTCAATTGCTACTCAGTAGGAGCTATATTATTTTATATCGTTTGAAGCGAAATATCATGATCTATCAAGTATTTTGAATTTTTGCATTGAAAGTGGGCACAAGGAACCAAACATAGTTGTGCATACTCATCGGCATGAACGGGAAGTGTGGAAGCTTGAAACTTTGAATGATGCTCGAAAGGTTCCTACAGACTGTTTCAATGACTTTGAATGATGTCCCAGGTTAGTATTCCATGCCACCGACAATAAACATGTTTCTATCAGAAATCAGATCCACAATGGTAACTGACACTTCGAGAGCAGAGAAACCTTTGGTAACCAACTCCCTCAAGTCAATGAATTAGGCGCAGGAGAAGATACACTGCTGTGGAGATGGGAGAAACACTTTCTCGATTAGGTTGACCTACAAGACCATAAATGATGGCGAATAAAGACTGAGACACTCAAAGAAAATTTGGTCTGTACGTTATCCATTGAAAGTGAAAGTGTTCCTATGGTTGTTAGTAAAGAAGGCAATACTAATATGGGAAAAGCTACAACGTAGGAGTTGGGAGAGCCCGAGTCATTGTGTATTTTGTACTTATAAAGAGGAAACTATTGATCATATCATGGTACATTCTCACTTTTCTCAGTTCATTTGGCAGCATTGTTGTGACTCAATACACTCTCATCCATACACATTTGGAATATGTGACAAAATATTCTCAGCTAAATATGAGAGAGTTAGAGCACATCAAACACTTACTTCGACATGCTGGAACATAAAGAAAAAAATAGTAAAATTTTTAGAGACACCGCACATCCTATTGATGCATGTATTACTAGTGTATTTTCTGATATTAGTGATCGGACAGATTTGCTCTCTGAAGGAGGCAAGTTGGAGGAAAGTAGAGAACCACTGGAAGATAAACACACCCCAATCCAGCATCAGCGGTGGGACAGCTCCCTAATGGACGAAGAGAGAAACGGCACTTGATCCGGCCTTCATCACATCACTTTATTGGTGGTTTTGACAGAAAACCTATGGCACCATATGTTTTAGATCCGATATAGTTTAATTGTGATATATTTTGATCTCCGGTATGGAGTAACGTGTACTATTTATGATGTATTTTGTTGAGTTCATATAGAGCTTTTTTTTTTAAATGTTCTATTAAGCTTGTTTAATAGAATGCAGAGGGATCACACCCACCGTTTTATTTCAAAAAAATAACTGAGTTTCTTGATGTTTATTCTTGGGCATGCTTAGCATGGATTAGAGAGGGGACTCATAAAGATCGTCAACCTGATGCAAGGGACAGCATGAAGCTTAATGCTGCCAGGTTCACTAGCACTTCAATAAATAAATAAAAAAAAATAGACATGCAGGGAAAAGCCACGATGAACAGATTCTCGATGAACTTGATAAATCGGTAGGTTCAAGATAATTGATGCCGTGCTCCTTCCCAAGGTTGATATTGTTATGAAGAAAACCAGTGGGAAAATAGCAAATGACCACAGACCAGAGAAATGGAAACACAAAGATTTACGTGGAAAACCCCTTCTTGGGTAAAAACCACGGACAAGACAGCAGAATTTATTACTATACAGAAGTAATAATACAAGAGGGAGAGGAGATTGGGGCAAGAAACAAGTGAGGGGGAGAGGCTCTTTTTATAGCCTCTCCTCCCTTAAGCTTTTAGTCCCACCACCGATGTGGGACTAAATGTTAACATTCTCCCACTTGAAGATTTAATTGTATTGCAATTAATCTTCACACCATCCTTTCTGCCTTGTCATCATGTTGCTTATGTCTCTGCTAGGCCACAAGAGGATCGACACCAAATGAACTTGTCTGTGTTGACTCCTTTTGTCAAAAAATCTGCTAGGTTTTCTTTAGTGTGTATTTTCTGTACATCCACCGTTCCTTCTTCCACTTTCTCACGAACGAAGTGATACTGAACTCGGATATGCTTGGTTCTTGAATGAAAGGCTGGATTCTTTGCAAGATGCAAAGCGCTCTGACTGTCACAAAACAAAGAGATCTTCTCTTTTTTGTGCCCGAACTCCTCCATCACCAACTTCAACCATATCGCCTCTTTGCTGGCTTGTGTAGCTGCTACATATTCTGCTTCTGTAGTTGAGGTTGCAACAACAGACTGCAATTTTGAAACCCAGCTTACAGCCCCACCTGCAAGAGTGAACACATATCCAGTAGTGGATTTACTTTTGTCAAGATCACCTGCATAATCAGAGTCAGCATATCCACGAACAATTACATCTGATCCTCTATAACATAATGCAACATCTGAGGTTCCTTTAACATATCGTAGAATCCTCTTTACCGTATTCCAATGCTCTTTACCAGGATTTGCCATGTATCGACTAACCACTCCCACTGCATGTGCAATGTCTGGTCTTGTACAGATCATAGCAAACATTAAACTCCCCACTGCTGATGCATACGGTACTCGAGACATCTCCATCCTCTCTTCTTCATTGCTAGGACACATACTTGAGGATAACTTGAAATTAACAGGAAGAGGGGTAGAAACTGACTTACAATCCTGCATATTGAACCTTCGAAGAATTTTCTTCAAATAGTTTTTCTGAGTAAGCCAAATCTTCCTATTACTTCTGTCTCGGTGAATTTGCATCCCTAGAATCTTGTTTGCTGGTCCCAAGTCCTTCATCTCAAACTCCCTAGCCAACTGAGCCTTTAATTCTTGAATCTGACCTTTGTTAGGGCCTGCAACTAACATGTCATCTACATACAATAGCAATATAACAAAGTTGTTATCATCAAACCTCTTGAAATATGCACAAGGGTTTGCATAGAGTCTATTGTATTCCAGGCTCATGATGAAAGAATCAAATCTCTTATACCAACATCTCGGCGCCTGCTTTAATCCGTATAGAGATTTGTTCAACCTTCCTTCTGAGCGTAGCCTTTGACCACCAATCTTGCACGATAACGCTCCAGTTGATCATCACTGTTCCTTTTGATTTTGTATACCCATTTATTGCCAATGGGTTTTCTTCCTGATGGTAGTTGCACAAGATCCCAAGTCTTGTTTTTATGAAGAGCTTCGATCTCCTCCTGCATTGCTGTCATCCACTGATATGCATTTGAACTGGTCAATGCTTCTTGGAAAGTTGATGGCTCTCCATCTTCAGTTAGAAGGCAGTATGCAACATTACTATCCACATCATAGTCAGCATGCCAAACTGGAGTTTTTCTGTCTCGGCCTGATCGTCTGATCTCTTGCACACCAGAATCAACAGTTTCTGAAATCTGGTTCTCTTCAACTGCTTCAGAGGAATTATCTGTCACCTGTATCACTGCAGTCTCTGCTTTTGAAGTGCTATCATTTAGGATCTTCTTTTCTGTAAAGATGACATCTCTGCTGATGACAACTTTGTGGGTAGTGGGATCCCACAAACGATACCCCTTTACACCATCAGCATACCCTAAGAAAATACACTTTCTGGATTTTGGATCCAACTTAGTAGTTTCTTGGGAATTGTACATCACATATACAGAACTTCCAAAAACATGAAGATTAGAGTAATCTACTGGTTTACCTGTCCACATCTCCATCGGCGTTTTCAACTCAATTGCTGTTGATGGAGTCCGATTGATCACATAACAGGCGGTGTTGACTGCTTCAGCCCAGAAAGATTTTTCTAAGCCTGCTGCTCCCAACATTGCTCTTGTACGTTCAAGCAACGTTCTATTCATCCGCTCTGCCACTCCATTCTGTTGAGGGGTGTACGCCGTCGTGAACTGTCTTTTGATACCTTCCTGCTTGCAGAATTTATCAAAATCATTACCAGTGTATTCTCCTCCATTATCTGACCTGAGACATTTGATCCTTTTACTAGTCTCAAGTTCCACCTGCGCCTTGAAATTCTTGAAGGTTGGAAGCACATCTGCCTTACTTCTGATTGGATACAACCAACATCTCCTGGAATAGTCATCAATAAATGTTACAAAATATTTTGCTCCTCCAAGAGACATACCTGGTGCCTGCCATACATCAGAGTGAACCAATTCTAGAATTTGAAGGCTTCTAGAATTTGATGTGCTAAACTTTAGCCGGTGCTGCTTGCTTGTCACACATTGCTCACAGAATGGTAGAGAAACCTTCGTGAGACCCGGAAGTAGCTTTCTATCTGCAAGAATCTTCATTCCCTGCTCCGATATGTGACAAAGTTTTTGATGCCACATCGTTGCAGTCTTTTCATCATCATTGTTTGTGACAACTGATGCTTCTCCTTCCTGCAGAGTCTCTCCCTTGAGTAGGTATAAGTTTGCAGCTAGCTTTTCTCCTTTCATGATCACAAGCGCGCCTCGCACAATCTTCATGATCCCCTTCTCACCTTCCATCTTGCACCCGAGGTCGTCAAGCTGTCCTAAAGACAGCAAGTTCTTCTTTATTCCCTCCACATGTCGCACTTCTTGGATGGTGCGAACTGTCCCGTCAAACATCTTCAATTTGATGGATCCTTTTCCAACGATCTTTAAGGCATGATCGTTACAGCTGTAAACCATTCCCCCAGAGACTGATTCATAGTGATAGAACCATTCTCTGCGAGAAGTCATGTGAAATGTTGCTCCAGAATCGAACAACCATACATCCTGTAATCTTTTTCTGCCTTCGTGTGACGTTGCTGCCTCACATACTAGGGTATTTCCATCATTTGAGCTGCTTGCCACATTTCCTTGAGGACCGGAATTTTGTTTCAAATTCCAACAATCCTTTTTGTAGTGACCCTTCTTGCCACAATTGTAGCATTTGACATTCTTCTTACTCCGTGATTTGGATCTACCGTGACTTTGACTCCCACTGGGGCCAGGCTCCATTGATCTTCCTCTCGTCATCGACAATGCTTCTGCTTGGTGTGAACTTGCTCGCCTTTCTTCTTTGTTTTTGCGCCGCTTCTCTTCATCTAGGACTGCAGCTGCAATATCATCGAAGTCGAGGCGATCTTCAGCCAAGTTGCTTGTTTTGTTGATGATGAGTTGATCATATGAATCCGGTAGACTTTGGAGTAGAATTTCAGCACGTTCACCCATCTTTATATCATAACCCAAATTCTTGAGTTGTGAAAATAAAGTGTTGAGGGTGTTTATGTGCTCCGTCACTACAGTGGATTCTGACATCCGAATGGTGTACAACTTCCTCTTAAGAAAAATTTTATTGTGGAGAGATTTTACCTCGTACAGTTTGATGAGATGGTCCCAAATCTCCTTTGCTGTCTTCTTCTCTTGAATGCTGGACAATAGATCATCTGCTAATCCGAGATGGAGATCTGAAATAGCCTCAGCATCCATTTCCAACCATTTCTCGTCTGAGATATTATCTGGCCTTTCACCGATAGCAGGAAGACACTTATCTTTTACCAAGATAGCCCTCATCTTCATCTTCCAGAGACCAAAATTGCCTCCAGTGAATTTTTCAATCTCAAATTTGCGTGTCATTGCTATATCCCAACTCCAACACAACTCCCACTATTCAAAACAAGTGGACGAAAGTGGGCCCCACGAGAACACTATTCACGGAAGTGGGCCCCACAAGAACACTATTCACGGAAGTGGGCCCCACAAGAATACTATTCACGGAAGTGGGCCCTACCAGAACACTATTCACGGAAGTGGGCCCCACAAGAACACTATTCACGAAAGTGGGCCCTACAAGAACAAGTGGGAGAACCAGCGGAAGAAAGTGGGTCCCACAAGAACAAGAACAAGTGGGTGGACCCCGCAAGTGTACCGAGTAGGTTCCACAAAGAAGCAAATACTTATTTTCTGATGTGGAGGGTGGCAACCACAAATGTGGAGGATCCACTTACAGCCACAGAGCATACGATAAGTACCACGACTTTATTGACCTTACTCACACAAGAACAACAACAAGTGGGTGGACTCCGCAAGTATACCGAGTAGGTCCCACAAAGAAGCAAATACTTATTTTCTGATGTGGAGGGTGGCAACCACAAATGTGGAGGATCCACTTACAACCACAGAGCATACTATAAGTACCACAACCTTGCTGACCTTGCTCTGATACCACTGTTATGAAGAAAACCAGTGGGAAAATAGCAAATGACCACAGACCAGAGAAATGGAAACACAAAGATTTACGTGGAAAACCCCTTCTTGGGTAAAAACCACGGACAAGACAGCAGAATTTATTACTATACAGAAGTAATAATACAAGAGGGAGAGGAGATTGGGGCAAGAAACAAGTGAGGGGGAGAGGCTCTTTTTATAGCCTCTCCTCCCTTAAGCTTTTAGTCCCACCACCGATGTGGGACTAAATGTTAACAGATATTTTGAATAACATAAGAGCAAAGATAATATGCATGACGAGAAAGTGATGATCAGTGATGATTTATTCCATTGAATATACTTGCTATGTGACATAGATATCGATTAGTTCCAGCATGCATTATTTATGATGGTCTAAGCATCATTCAATGTGGAATTTGGAGGCGGCGTGTGGAACTTGCAAGACTAGTAGAGGGAAGAAATTAGACCAGAAGTTTCAAATCAACGGTAATTTACTGTTGCAGATTTTGGATTGTTGAATTTTACACTTGAATTTGGAGATATGGGCAGCTTACAACAGCACCATTACAATTTGCCAGTCAGGCTCTATCTGTCTGTGCAAGACTACAGACAAAACTGGTCGTGCATCAGTTCAATTGGATAGTCCGCAAAGCACCCATGCATGCATTTTAAGGAAACTGTATGCCACAGATGGTGTTAGCTCCCGTCTCTCTTGAAGATGATCCCTCCATCATCACTTCTTTCGCAATGTTGGCACTTAGCATATGAAAATTACCGGGTAAGGTTCTTCCAGAACTATCTTTGTGCATGATAATGTGACTGGCCTCATATATGTGGGAAGTTGCAGTAATAGTCTCGTTCTTGAGTTTGCTTGTTATCTTCGTTGTTGTCATCATACGGTAGAGGGGTTGCACTTTGTCTAAGGAAGTTTAGGAAATTGTCAAGACTCTCCTTTGTCAGATGGTAATGTCCACTGTATGGCCAACACGCTACAAGAAATCTTAAGAAAATTGTTATTAATGCATGTAATAGATACATCATATGGCGGGGCTGACTGCGTCTTATGCGGGTGTTGCTTGTGTAGCTACATACATGGCACCTCTCTGTAAAGGAAGTTTCAAGTAACTAGGGAACATTTAATTATTTTTTATTCGAAAGGGCAAATACTGCACAGTGGGAAATTTTGGCAGCTAATATAAGATGTTAATTGTGTGTTTTGTAGATCTATACTCAGAGCACCTTAGCATGCATATACTCTGATAGTTAGATTTGTTTTAACATGACTCGTATATGTTTACTGATCACAATCACTGTGTAAATTAGCTCATTATATTACAGTGAAATATACAAGGGTTATAATTTTTGGAGGCAAAAAGGCAGACTAAACTAACATCTTTTTAGTTGGTTTTGTCAATATTTTTTAATACCCTGAAATAGAACACAATCTTCTTTTATTTTTCGATAGAAAGAAGACAACCTTTTATGTATCATACTGGTTTGTATATCTTGCCTTAAGTACCCCGTCTTCTGCAATGAGTCTTTCTGCTATTATCGTGGCACCTCCTGCCAGAAAGCTGGAGTGGTGAAACTTCCCTTTTATTTTCTGTGCATATCACGGCAATGTTAATAACTACATTACAGGAAACTGAAGCAGCAAAATCTGAAATAACCAATAAATGGAAATTACCTCCCCAGCATACATTCTTCTAGAGGTGCTCATTATAAAAATCCATTTAGCGTTATCACACTCTGTAGTAGTATCAAGAAGTTCTCCGCTTTGTTTATGGACAAATTTTCCGTCCATTGGCTCATATTCATAATACTCTTGTTCAAGCTGCAGACATCAAAATCATGCTTTTAAGAAGGGCAAACTATACCTTAATCATTGACCATATAAGAATTTAAGTGGCTTATTGCGTCCTGCTAGCTAGATAGACTTTGAGAATCATGTGCCATTTCTATGAACTATGTAATACCATGCATGATGAGTGGAGGTCCTTTAGCTAAAATTTGCTAACAAAGTGCCACATTGTCCCTTTTCGGATAGAAGAAAATCGTCAAATTTCTTGAAAGTATTTACAAAATTCTAATTATTTGTTTTTCTAACATAGATATTGGATTTCCATAAAACATTAATAGCTTATAAGGATGTTCTGAATCAAGATGGGTGAGTTGATACAATGCTGAAACTACTAGAAGCACAAAAATCAAGCTACTAATAGGACTGATCAGGTCTTCGAAGTTTTTGTTTTTCTTTTTCGGAAGTGAAAGATAAAAATCAATAAAGAGACTTACTGGGCCAAGATATCTAATACACTGTTGCTTTTGCTTTGATCTTGTGCATTCCTTCAGGTTCACATCTACACCTGAACCAACAACCAAAGACAAACTAATCACTTTAAGGATACGAACGCTTAATATATAAAAAACTTTTGTTAATCATTTGACGTTCTTTCTTAACCTTTCTATAGGTCAGAAGCTAGATTATTAACTAAGCTACTGATAGATTTTAAAGTTTGAATGCGGTAAGTTTCTTGGTCTTTAGGGGAATATGGTCAAAGTGCCACAACTCAGAAGTCCCCGTTTATGTTAGAAAATATGAATATGTCTTCTACATAGAGAGGATTATGCCACAGTGAAAGTAAAACGGTAAAGCCACTAAATATGATAATTAAAATTTTCTTCCCTCTAAATTTTGTGAATAAACAGTGATTTTCTCATCATACCAATAGAAAATGGCTGATCAGCCTGATTTTTGCGCCACTCTTCGTAGTAGAACTGCAGATTGTGTCCATATCGATGCCTCGGGTCAATCTACACAAAGTGTTAATTCAGCATGAGTGGTTTAATATAATTTATAGGGTTGAAGTCAAATAATATCTTAAAAGGATATTTATATATTAGGAAAATGATTTATTTGGAGTCAGGAATTGATTTTCAAAAAGATTAACATTGGAATTTAATGATTAAGTTTGTTCGTTTAATTTGTAAGGACAGAAAATTATACTTCACTTATACTATGCTAACTGAATATAATTAACTGCATATGTGATGCTTTTTCGGATTTTTTTTCAGTTAAGAGAAATGAACAAAGGAAAGGAAAATCTAGATTTACCACTTCAATCCAATGCTGAAATGCTAGCTTGAGAACCTTGTCATCGATGGCCAAACCATCGCCAACCTGCAGAGAATCACCACAAATTCCTTATGACTAGATTATTCAAAAGAAAAGGAAAAGGAATTGACATAAAAATACCAATCTATGATCTAACATTTGAAGCATTGAATTGTGTCCCCTTCAATTTCTTAACTGCAGTCTCTTGCTTCTGGTTTTTGAAGAAGGAAGTGGTTCTGTTGCTCAGGAGTGCATAATCGAAAGCATGCCGCCTTCCAAAATCGAAGAAAAGTGATTCAGTCAAAAAGAGAAGCAGCAAAGCATGTAATCAAAATGTGAGTAGCTTATCTGCCTCCCAGAAATTGTTTGCCACAGCAGAGTCTGCCAACCTACGTCTAGTGCGGTAACTCCTGTAGACCTTCTGCACCATTGTAGCAGCCTTGTATTCCACTGACACATTGGAATCGAGCTCTGTTGTGAGTATCTGTGTCTCAACCGGACTACACTTTATATGAGCTCTCAAATCTCGTCCAGTGCAGCCTGGACAAACATTGGCAGTTGTTAGCCCGTACTTCTCTGGAAATTGTGGAGCATCATGGGCAGTTGATATCAGGTTTGGCTAGTCGGCCTTGGGCAGATGGAACGGTATTAGGAAGATGATAGGAAGGAAAGATTCAAAAGCTGCAGAATTGGCGAGAAGGTTATGTTATGAAGAAAACCAGTGGGAAAATAGCAAATGACCACAGACCAGAGAAATGGAAACACAAAGATTTACGTGGAAAACCCCTTCTTGGGTAAAAACCACGGACAAGACAGCAGAATTTTATTACTCAACACAAGTAATAATACAAAGGAGGGAGAAGTGATTTTGGGACGAGATTAATGGGAGGGGGGAAGGCTAATTTTATAGCCTTCCCCTCCCTTTCAAATTAGTCCCACACTCGATGTGGGACTAATAATTTCAACATTCTCCCACTTGAAGATTTAATTGAGTTTCAATTAATCTTCACACCATTCTTTCTGCCTTGTCATCATGTTGCTTACGTCTCTGCTAGGCCACAAGAGGATCGACACCAAATGAACTTGTCCGTGTTGACTCCTTTTGTCAAAAAATCTGCTAGGTTCTCTTTAGTGTGTATCTTCTGTACATCCACCGTTCCTTCTTCCACTTTCTCACGAACGAAGTGATACTGAACTCGGATATGCTTGGTTCTTGAATGAAAGGCTGGATTCTTTGCAAGATGCAAAGCGCTCTGACTGTAACAAAACAAAGAAATCTTCTCTTGTTTGTGCCCGAACTCCTCCATCACCAACTTCAACCATATCGCCTCTTTACTGGCTTGTGTAGCTGCTACATATTCTGCTTCTGTAGTTGAGGTTGCAACAACAGACTGCAATTTTGAAACCCAGCTTACAGCCCCACCTGCAAGAGTGAACACATATCCAGTAGTGGATTTACTTTTGTCAAGATCACCTGCATAATCAGAGTCAGCATATCCACGAACAATTACATCTGATCCTCTATAACATAATGCAACATCTGAGGTTCCTTTAACATATCGCAGAATCCTCTTTACCGTATTCCAATGCTCTCTACCAGGATTTGCCATGTATCGACTAACCACTCCCACTGCATGTGCAATGTCTGGTTTTGTACAGATCATAGCAAACATTAAACTACCCACTGCTGATGCATACGGTACTCGAGACATCTCCATCCTCTCTTCTTCATTGCTAGGACACATACTTGAGGATAACTTGAAATTAACAGGAAGAGGGGTAGAAACTGACTTACAATCTTGCATATTGAACCTTCGAAGAATTTTCTTCAAATAGTTTTTCTGAGTAAGCCAAATCTTCCTATTACTTCTGTCTCGGTGAATTTGCATCCCTAGAATCTTGTTTGCTGGTCCCAAGTCCTTCATCTCAAACTCCCTAGCCAACTGAGCCTTTAATTCTTGAATCTGACCTTTGTTAGGGCCTGCAACTAACATGTCATCTACATACAATAGCAATATAACAAAGTTGTTATCATCAAACCTCTTGAAATATGCACAAGGGTCTGCATAGAGTCTATTGTATTCCAGGCTCATGATGAAAGAATCAAATCTCTTATACCAACATCTCGGCGCCTGCTTTAATCCGTATAGAGATTTGTTCAACCTGCAAACCAAGTTCTTCTTTTCTTTTTCTTCAAAACCTTCTGGTTGGAGCATATAAATCTCTTCTTCAAGATCACCATGAAGAAATGCTGTCTTTACATCTAATTGCTCTAGATGTAAATCAGAGATAGCACATATAGCCAGAACTACTCGAACTGTAGAAAGTTTAACCACAGGAGAAAAGATATCATTAAAGTCAATACCTTCCTTCTGAGCGTAGCCTTTGACCACCAATCTTGCACGATAACGCTCCAGTTGATCATCACTGTTCCTTTTGATTTTGTATACCCATTTGTTGCCAATGGGTTTTCTTCCTGGTGGTAGTTGCACAAGATCCCAAGTCTCATTTTTATGAAGAGCTTCGATCTCCTCTTGCATTGCTGTCATCCACTGATATGCATTTGAACTGGTCAATGCTTCTTGGAAAGTTGATGGCTCTCCATCTTCAGTTAGAAGGCAGTATGCAACATTACTATCCACATCATAGTCAGCATGCCAAACTGGAGTTTTTCTGTCTCGGCCTGATCGTCTGATCTCTTGCACACCAGAATCAACAGTTTCTGAAATCTGGTTCTCTTCAACTGCTTCAGAGGAATTATCTGTCACCTGTATCACTGCAGTCTCTGCTTTTGAAGTGCTATCATTTAGGATCTTCTTTTCTGTAAAGATGACATCTCTGCTGATGACAACTTTGTGGGTAGTGGGATCCCACAAACGATACCCCTTTACACCATCAGCATACCCTAAGAAAATACACTTTCTGGATTTTGGATCCAACTTAGTAGTTTCTTGGGAATTGTACATCACATATACAGAACTTCCAAAAACATGAAGATTAGAGTAATCTACTGGTTTACCTGTCCACATCTCCATCGGCGTTTTCAACTCAATTGCTGTTGATGGAGTCCGATTGATCACATAACAGGCGGTGTTGACTGCTTCAGCCCAGAAAGATTTTTCTAAGCCTGCTGCTCCCAACATTGCTCTTGTACGTTCAAGCAACGTTCTATTCATCCGCTCTGCCACTCCATTCTGTTGAGGGGTGTACGCCGTCGTGATCTGTCTTTTGATACCTTCCTGCTTGCAGAATTTATCAAAATCATTACCAGTGTATTCTCCTCCATTATCTGACCTGAGACATTTGATCATTTTACTAGTCTCAAGTTCCACCTGCGCCTTGAAAATCTTGAAGGTTGGAAGCACATCTGCCTTACTTCTGATTGGATACAACCAACATCTCCTGGAATAGTCATCAATAAATGTTACAAAATATTTTGCTCCTCCAAGAGACATACCTGGTGCCTGCCATACATCAGAGTGAACCAATTCTAGAATTTGAAGGCTTCTAGAATTTGATGTGCTAAACTTTAGCCGGTGCTGCTTGCTTGTCACACATTGCTCACAGAATGGTAGAGAAACCTTCGTGAGACCCGGAAGTAGCTTTCTATCTGCAAGAATCTTCATTCCCTGCTCCGATATGTGACAAAGTTTTTGATGCCACATCGTTGCAGTCTTTTCATCATCATTGTTTGTGACAACTGATGCTTCTCCTTCCTGCAGAGTCTCTCCCTTGAGTAGGTATAAGTTTGCAGCTAGCTTTTCTCCTTTCATGATCACAAGCGCGCCTCGCACAATCTTCATGATCCCCTTCTCACCTTCCATCTTGCACCCGAGGTCGTCAAGCTGTCCTAAAGACAGCAAGTTCTTCTTTATTCCCTCCACATGTCGCACTTCTTGGATGGTGCGAACTGTCCCGTCAAACATCTTCAATTTGATGGATCCTTTTCCAACGATCTTTAAGGCATGATCGTTACAGCTGTAAACCATTCCCCCAGAGACTGATTCATAGTGATAGAACCATTCTCTGCGAGAAGTCATGTGAAATGTTGCTCCAGAATCGAACAACCATACATCCTGTAATCTTTTTCTGTCTTCATGTGACGTTGCTGCCTCACATACTAGGGCATTTCCATCATTTGAGCTGCTTGCCACATTTCCTTGAGGACCGGAATTTTGTTTCAAATTCCAACAATCCTTTTTGTAGTGACCCTTCTTGCCACAATTGTAGCATTTGACATTCTTCTTACTCCGTGATTTGGATCTACCGTGACTTTGACTCCCACTGGGGCCAGGCTCCATTGATCTTCCTCTCGTCATCGACAATGCTTCTGCTTGGTGTGAACTTGCTCGCCTTTCTTCTTTGTTTTTGCGCCGCTTCTCTTCATCTAGAACTGCAGCTGCAATATCATCGAAGTCGAGGCGATCTTCAGCCAAGTTGCTTGTTTTGTTGATGATGAGTTGATCATATGAATCCGGTAGACTTTGGAGTAGAATTTCAGCACGTTCACCCATCTTTATATCATAACCCAAATTCTTGAGTTGTGAAAATAAAGTGTTGAGGGTGTTTATGTGCTCCGTCACTACAGTGGATTCTGACATCCGAATGGTGTACAACTTCCTCTTAAGAAAAATTTTATTGTGGAGAGATTTTACCTCGTACAGTTTGATGAGATGGTCCCAAATCTCCTTTGCTGTCTTCTTCTCTTGAATGCTGGACAATAAATCATCTCCTAATCCGAGATGGAGATCTGAAATAGCCTCAGCATCCATCTCCAACCATTTCTCGTCTGAGATATTCTCTGGCCTTTCACCGATGGCAGGAAGGCACTTATCTTTTACCAAGATAGCCCTCATCTTCATCTTCCAGAGACCAAAATTGCCTCCGGTGAATTTTTCAATCTCAAATTTGCGTGTCATTGCTATATCCCAACTCCAACACAACTCCCACTATTCAAAACAAGTGGACGAAAGTGGGCCCCACGAGAATACTATTCACGGAAGTGGGCCCCACAAGAATACTATTCACGGAAGTGGGCCCCACAAGAATACTATTCACGAAAGTAGGCCCTACCAGAACACTATTCACTGAAGTGGGCCCCACAAGAATACTATTCACGTAAGTGGGCCCTACCAGAACACTATTCACTGAAGTGGGCCCCACAAGAACACTATTCACGAAAGTGGGCCCTACCAAAACAAGTGGGAGAACCAGCGGAAGAAAGTGGGTCCCACAAGAACAAGAACAAGTGGGTGGACCCCGCAAGTGTACCGAGTAGGTTCCACAAAGAAGCAAATACTTATTTTCTGATGTGGAGGGTGGCAACCACAAATGTGGAGGATCCACTTACAGCCACAGAGCATACGATAAGTACCACGACCTTATTGACCTTACTCACACTAGAACAACAACAAGTGGGTGGACTCCGCAAGTATACCGAGTAGGTCCCACAAAGAAGCAAATACTTATTTTCTGATGTGGAGGGTGGCAACCACAAATGTGGAGGATCCACTTACAGCCACAGAGCATACGATAAGTACCACGACCTTATTGACCTTACTCACACTAGAACAACAACAAGTGGGTGGACTCCGCAAGTATACCGAGTAGGTCCCACAAAGAAGCAAATACTTATTTTCTGATGTGGAGGGTGGCAACCACAAATGTGGAGGATCCACTTACAACCACAGAGCATACTATAAGTACCACAACCTTACTGACCTTGCTCTGATACCACTGTTATGAAGAAAACCAGTGGGAAAATAGCAAATGACCAGAAAAATGGAGACACAAAGATTTACGTGGAAAACCCCTTCTTGGGTAAAAACCACGGACAAGACAGCAGAATTTTATTACTCAACACAAGTAATAATACAAAGGAGGGAGAAGTGATTTTGGGACGAGATTAATGGGAGGGGGGAAGGCTAATTTTATAGCCTTCCCCTCCCTTTCAAATTAGTCCCACACTCGATGTGGGACTAATAATTTCAACAGGTTAGTCCTCTTAAGAACTGTCTAAAGATCTTCGTGCGTGTTGACTATCAATTTATGTCCTTCATCTCATTTACATTCTCATTGTCATCTCATTTGCTGGATTTTTATCATGAGTTGTATTCTACTTAAATGTTCAGATTTTCTTGCTCAGCCAACTACATGTCAAATTCTTTCCAAACAGAACCATTGCTTGATGCTTTTGATATAAACAATCTGCTAATTCAACAGATTGATGAAGTGATTAATCCATGCACTTATATTGCAAGATTTAAGTTGGACAACGTTTTTTCTTTCCCTCTTGGTTAAATTTGATTGCTAAATGAATATGTATTAGTTTCTTGAAATTTAATGACTATTCACCATTTTAGATTAGAGATACATAAATGCAATGCACACTGACCCAATTGCCACCACCTAGAAACAGCAAGAGCTTATTAAATCTTATAAGATTTGGGCTACAACTATCTATCTATTGTATCTCACTGATTTTCAGCTGAGTTCTTGTCGCGCAAATGGACAAGATTTTACTTTTAGCTCTTATTATTTGTGCTTATCGCCAACATGAATCTACAACAAATTATAAGATCCTTGACTACGTACTTGTTTTATGTGGCATGAGTGCTCTCCATAGAAACAAGTATCTCATGACAATAAAATGAAAGCATGCATTGAATGTCACATAATCAAAGGACAGGACACAAGATAAAATTAGTTGTATTCTTGCAAAAGCTAAAGTTTGTTCCAAACTTTCCTAGCTGTCTCTCCTTGCATCTTATTTTTCTTCTTTCGTTGCTTCTTCTTCTTCTTTTTTTTTTTTAATTTTAATTTTACACCGGAAACTTGCAGGTAATGATCTTCTTGCCTTGCCAGAAATTGCCTGGTAAGGTTGCCTCTAGAAGCGTGCCTTTCACCTTAGAAATTGACTCTCGTGGTCATTAGTCTGAGCAACAAAGTTGTACCAGTCACTTGTAGCAGATTCAAAAATAGCACAATGTATGTTATATAGCATGTAAAAGGGAGAAGTCGGTTGGTGTTTTTTTTGGGGTGGGGGGGGGGGGAGGTGTGGCAGGTGAAGAAGCACGAAAAGACTCTAGGATGTTTATGCATTCATAAGACCTTAAAATAACGGTTAAAAGAGAATTTGTCACCATGAAGTAGGATCTTTGAATTGATGGTTCTCATCCTTTAGATGATATTGCCTCTATTATCTGAGTTTAGTCTACTGTGACCAATATCAGTAACCCGCAAATCTTATCCCATGTATTATGAACTTTTATATGTAGGACTGTTTTTTGGTATTAAGTACTAATACCATTTGTATATTTTCTATCTAAACGTAGTATTGTCTAATTTTTTTGTAATATGTCTTTTGATATCTGTGATCAGCACTCACGACTTCCTATTCACGGTTCCTCTGAGCTTGCTTTGTTGTTTTTTCTGTTTAATTTTCCCATTGCATTATTAATACAACTTCTGTTTCCAGGCTCCAATTCAAGGTTAAAATTGTGGGATATTGAGTCTGGCCGCAATACATTAGTCAACTTCCAGGCTATGCCTCTACAGACCAGCAAACTGTTACAATTAGCACTCAATGATGACTCTTCACTCGTCTTTGTTCCGTGATCCTACTTTTAATCATTTTCATGTTGATTCTTTAGGCATATGGTGTGTGGTCTGGTATGATGTATCGAGCATTTCATGATCACTATGAGTCAGTGAACTGCTGTTGTTTTAGTTCTCAATATCAGGTGAAGATTGCATTCGTTTGCAGTCTTAGTCGTTTGAGACATGTACATCACTTGTATTGATTCCTTTTTTTATGGCCTGTAGGAATTGTACACTGGGAGCAATTATAGACAACTGCTTGTCTGGTCGCCGCTGAATCTGGCTGTGGTACGTTTCTCTCACTCACCAATACATGCAAGGGAATTATGATATATGAGGAAGAAGATCAAACGTGCCATTTCTGTGAGTTTCATTCATTATGGTCACACAGATACAACTTGTGCAGGCTAATCTTTGTATTGGGATATATGATGAAGAGACACTAAACATGCCATTTTGATGATTTTCACTCATTGTGGTAAAACCTGTAATATCTGGGACCGAGATCATCCTAATTCCTTTTGAAAAAATGGGATAAACATGTTAGAAATAGCTACCATTAAAAAGAAATGGATCTTTATTTACTGGTTAATCCAGTTTTTAGCTGGTACCGGCTATCAGATTCAGACGTAAACCAGAGTTCTCTTTTATAATTTTAATTTTTAGCTGTAATGTCTTTGTAGCTGAGAACCTACTGACAAAATTTGATACTCATGGAAATGAGTTAATAGATTTTGTGTACCAGAGCCTTTTGAAAGGCTAGCGCCGTGGCCTGGCTTTGCTAACCGCGCATTCACTATATCTGTTGCATACATACAGGAAGAAGATGGCACAATAGGAGAGGACAGCGATAACTGGAGCGACTGAAAGAAGAATCTGCTGCTTTACCCGTCCATATGATTTACGCGTTCACATCTGTTCATCAACTCTTCTGTGAATACCAACGCAAATCAGTGGACCATCATTCAGAAATACGACATGATCATATTTTTACTTTGCTCTAGAATTGTACATTCAAAATGGCATGAATATCATATATATTTAGGATCAAAGAAAATTTCAGAAAATATCATTTAGAATCTTTAAAAAGGAAATTTCATTTTTTTTTTTTTTTTGGAGATTCTAAAATTTAATCAGTGTATATATATATTGTGTATCAGTATAGTTTGGGGTGGCTGAGTGCATCATATTTGCCTAAAAAGATTATTTCTTTCCTGGTTAAAATTCAGTGCATTAAAATTGAGATGGGACAACAGTGAAAGGTCATGAGTGAAGGATAACGTTATGTTCTCAAAGTCTCCTGTTTCTTTCAATCAAATGCCAATGGCTGCAATGCTTGTGAACCCGTTTCGACTTCTTCAATCCGATTACAACACAAGCTGAGTCTGCGAGTCGAAATCGTCACCGAAGTTGTCGATTGGGAGCGATCCGGTGTGTGAAGAAGGGCGATTCGCTGGAGATATGCAGAGTTGTGAATGGGATGTGGCAGACGAGCGGCGGATGGGGGAAGATTGATGGCGACAGAGCCGTAGAATACATGCTGCAGTATGCTGATGCCGGGCTTGCAACCTTCGACATGGCCGACATCTGTAAGTTTTATATGTCGTGTATGTTCGGTTAAGAAATAAAAATGGAGGTTTCTTCTTTTACTCAATTCTACTTAAAATTGGAAGCTTTTTCCACCACTCAATTTTGAATAGAAGAGTTCTTAAAACTATAGAAACAAATAGTATGTTAGTGTTTTATTTAAATCTCATTATTACTATTTGAAAATATCATAAGAAAACTATTAATTTATTTCGCAACAAAAATATTGCTTGCTCCTCCTCCTTCTAAAAACTAATGTACAAACACTTGAGCTATAAATAAAAAAACATCCCAACTAAATTACAATTACTTCAATTGCAAATTAGTGGACACCTTATCTAAGTTCATATTCCTTAGTTTGCGCACAACAAAGTGCATGCGCAAATACAGCAAAAAAAAAAAAAAAAAAAAGCTATTAATTGATTAAGGAGAAAAATAGTGTCTTGAATAAGATGATTTTAATCATTTTATTATGTCCTAAAAAAATAAATCCCGAAATTACAATACTAAACTTTAGGTGTAGAATTGCAATTGTCTCCTTCAAAAGGGGGGGATTCTTAAATTAGTCCGAGCTTTTCCTGCGGGAAATTCCAAAGGAGCAAACTTTATTTCCAGAAAGGACCAAACTTTATTTCCAGAACTTAACTAGTTGGTTATTATTACAAGTTATCATTCTTGTTTTTTTGGAAAAAATTGACCTCTTTTTCAACCTCTCTTCTCCCTCTCTATTTCTCCCCCATGAGAGCTGCAGGAGAGAAAAAAAGGCGAGGGACGGCAACAGTCAGCGGTGGACAGTGGTCAGCGACAGAGCAGAGAGATATTGGAAGGTGAAGAAGTGTGAGGGAGATATGTATTCACAAGTGAGAAAATGTGAGTGGAGATTGTAGATGAGAAGAGTTAGTAAGGAACTTTTTAGGATTACGGGTGTGCTCACTAGAAAAGAACTCTCTTTTCAAAAGAGAGAGTATGCTCACTAGAAAAAGTAGGTTCACTAGTAAAAAAAATATGTGCTCCTTTAAAAACTCCATTTTTCTATGGGAATTTCCAACAAAGGAGCACACCATTTTTCCTTGTAAACCCACTTAACAATTGTCTTGGCTGAAAATCCAAATCAAAAATATATTGTCCAGTAGGCTCACTAGAAAAAGTGGTATGCTCCTTTAGAAACTCCCTTTTCTAACGAGAGTTTCTAAAGAATCAAAACAATTTTTCCAGTGAGCCCACTGTCCGGGTTTTCAGACAATTGTTAAGTGGGCTCACTGCGAAAAATAGTGTGCTCCCGTGGAAACTCTTATTTCCTATTGAAATATCTAAAGAAGCACACCTTTTTTCTCGTTAGCATTTTAAAAATTTAATTAATATAAATTTGGACATTAATATTTTTGTCAACAACCTCCATTTCATTTCTATCCAGACGGTATTATTTTCTGTACAGTAAATATAAGGCTGCAGGATGTTGGGCAAGGAGAGTGCGGCAATGTGGGATAGTGGGACTAGGATAGCGCAGCTAGAGCACAAAGAGATGGGGAGATAGAGTGATGGAGAATGGGTTACAAAGAGATGGGGAGATAGAGTGATGGAGAATGGGTTTTGGGAACGTGGTGTGCTCCGTGGTGGGGGAGAAAGAAAAAAAATGTATTGGAGGAAAATTGTGGTACGGTCACTAAAAAAACCTGTGCTCAATAGGAAAAGAAAGTGAGCTCGGTGTGCTACTTTAGAAACTCCCTTTCCCATGGCGGAAACGGAAGGCGCGAAAATATCATCTCCACTCGAGGGAGACCAAACGAAAGACAAAAGGCCGACAATTAAATTTTTTTTTTTAAAAATGGCAGCTTCTAGTTCTTCAGTGCACCCTCGCCTCATCGTAACCTCGTCGGCGGTGACCAGATCCCAATCTCACTGTGGACCCACCGCAATACGATGCGTGAGCACGACATCCACCGAGGAGAAGAGCTCGCGAGTTGCCACAGTGAAGAACGGCAACGATTTCCTGGCGATATGCCGAGTCCTGAACGGGATGTGGCAGACCAGCGGCGGGTGGGGCCGCATCGACCGCGACGTTGCCGTCGATACCATGCTCCGCTACGCCGACGCCGGACTCACTACCTTCGACATGGCCGATCACTGTAATTTCCCCTTTCTCCATCCAAAACCCTAATTCCTAACATTGTAAATCAAAATTCGATGCCCTAACCCCTAAATCTAATTCTATAGTAAAGCTGCCTCCTTTTTTACTTGCTTTGTGATGCCTAATTGAGAGCTAAGCTCAAATTCAGTATCTTTCGATTATTTAACGATTAAATAGAACACTTCGAAATTATCTAAGATGTCTTTTTCCGCAAAAAATAACAAAAAAATAAAAGAAGATGTGTATGATATTTCTCTGCATTATCACTTATAACACATCAGCAGAAAATCCCAAAAATATAATAAATTTATGTTCCTATAAAGTACATTTGCTTTATTTCAATGGGTTAATTACAGTTAGACCCTGTAGTATTGGGGGTGTGTAACTTTAACGCTCTTGAAATTTGAAACTCTCAAAAAAACTTCTGAACTTAGTTATTTTCACTCTCTTTTTTTACTAAAGTGCACTCTTGTCTCTCAAGTTCCTATTCTACCCTCATCCCTCCTTTTACAAGTGTGTTGGTTAAAAGGAAGGATGATGGTAGAATAGGAACTTGAGAGACAATAGTGTACTTTAGTAAAAAAAGAGAGTGAAAATAACTAAGATCAAGGGTTTTTTTTTAGAGTTTCAAACTTCAGGGGTGTTAAGTTACACACCCCCAATATTACAGGGGGCTGTAATTAACCCATAAATTGTTGAGAAGATTGAGGTAGCAATGTAGCTGTTAGGACTCTTTGAGATGAGGTCTCAATAATAGGTTTGGGATAATGTTGTTATGATCACTGTTAACTATCTTTCCTATATGGGATCAAACTCAGAGAAACACCTCTACTTATACCATGCATCAGATGTGAATTCCCAACTAGGTAGTTAACACATTGGGGTATTTCTGTGTATTGGCCTTCTTCAACAAATAACAATATTTGATTTCCGAATTTAAAATTTAAACTTATGTTATATTGAATATGAAGTGTAACTTTTAAGTTCTGTTAGTATAATTGCTTTGAATTAGACAACGCCTGAACGGGCACCCTTTAAAGTGTTCCGCTCACAGGCACTCCCGTGATACAAAACCAGTAGCCTTTTATGAAAAGGGGAAGCTTGGGCTCCATACAAGTTAAGCGATTAGTCAAGTTTGCTAAATTAGAATAATTTAAAGTCATATCTGGGCAGAAACTTGATCTTTAGATGTTGCTGAAAAACAGAGTACGGCAGAAGGAACCTTATCCTTTTTTAATTTTAATCTCGGAGCCCATTAGCCCTTACTTTGAGTAAATAGTGCTAAAGAAGTGTAATAGATAATCTTCTAGAATTATTGGTGAAAAGATGTATTATTTACAATCTCTATCCAGCATGCTTTTCATCATAGGCTTACCTGTATATCTTTTATTTTGTCATTGTAAGTATTTTTTTTAATGTTGGTCAGATGGACCAGCAGAGGACTTGTATGGTACCTTCATCAACAGAGTTCGCCGAGAGCGCCCTCCCGAGTTGCTTGAAGAGATCAAGGGGTGAGATGGCATTGCATTTTATTCGTTTTGGTCTGTCAGTTCCTATATATTTTGGTATTTCAAAACTAAAGAAACATTCAGTGTTATTTCTCTTTGAAATACACTAGTCATTAAAATTGAGTTTTATACTTATATGCGTTTCATCCACTGGTCCCATATAATCATATTGATGAAGGATTCTGTAGTGTCTCCTTTCAATTTTGTATAGTCTTTTTTGAAGTGTCTTGCTTAATAAGGTATAGTGTATGGGTGATTGGAAAAAATGCTACCTGACGATTGAGTTACATTATTTTCTTGCTAGTAGGTTATCTGGATAATCTGTCGTTTATAAGGAAACCTAGTAATGCAAAACTCTAGAGTTGAGACGCATGCATCAAGTGCATGATTTACTGTATTTAGACTTAAATCAAGTATGTTTGCATGCAGCCTTACGAAGTGGGTGCCGCCACCTGTTAAAATGACAAGCAGCTGTGTGCGAGAGAACATCAACATTTCACGGAAGAGGATGGATGTTACTTCCTTGGACATGCTCCAGTTCCATTGGTTTCGTCTTTATTCCCTTTGCATTTTTTACTTAACTAAGAAGTATCTATCCTGTAGTTTGTATAATGTCTGAATATGAACTGAGATATGATGTTTGACTGCAAGTTTAACTAGTTCTCTGAAAAAAAGAAAACTCATGTTTGTTCCCTTTCTTTTTCTTTTAAGAATCAGCATGTTTCTTTCAGTTATAAATGCTGTCTTGTCAGCAGAGTTGTTTAGCTCTCAGTCTTGCAGGTCTCACTTCATTTATCTTTATGGTTATTAGCTGTCATGTTTACATGTTTCTTTGATTTGTCTTTTTGCAGAGGGTGTGGCGCTAGGTCACCTAGTACCCACTGTTAGTTCACTCTCCTATTTAAGAATTAAAACTTCTTATTGTTTCCTAAGATTAGAACCTTAATTACTTTGATAACATGTGTAATGTGGGTATGCATGTGGACGAGAAAACTAGTCAAGTAGATAAGATGAGTTGAGTTTAAGGTGATTTCTTAGACCGGTGAAGGTCGAAATATTTTGTTTTTAAGATATAGTTTAGGATGCAAATTAGTGTTTCTTTTTTTTTTTTCTTTTTTTGTCTGTTCTTTCTCCACTTTGTTTTCTGCTTTCCACTCTTGTGAAGAGGGTCTGTCACAGAGAGTGAGACTACCTATCGGCTACCGTGGTTCACTAGTTTGAACTTTCTTGTAGAGATTAGAATATTAGATGAACTGAGTATATGCACCTATAATGGAAAACAGCAATTACACTACCCAAAACTGTATTGCTATTTCATACACTTGCCTCTGTTTTAGACACTCTTATCTACAGAACTAGGTTAGCGAACCCAGTTATTAGTGTCTAGTGCCACTGAAGCCAGAGTCGATTAGTATGACAAATCAGAATGTTCAGTACGTGGAAATTTGGTTAATGTCTCCTTCCTATGTAGACTGCTAACAGAATATCCATCACAAAAGTTGTCTGCTAAATGTATTGTATATTCAGTATGTTTTGGTTCTGAAAAATGTTGTTTCTGCTTGAATCAGGTGGGATTACTCTAATCCTGGATATCTTGATGCGTTAAAGCACCTCACTGATCTGAAAGAAGAAGGTTAGATTGACAAATGATTGCATAATCCTACTTGAAGTTGATTTTTTCCAGGGAGCAAATACTTATTTGTTGTCATAGTAAGGCATCTTTTTCGAGTTGATCTAATTCCTTTGCTGCAAAGCATGCAGGTAAAATCAAGACTCTTGCATTGACTAATTTTGATACAGAAAGGTTGCATATAATCCTTGAAAATGGAATCCCAATCGTTAGCAATCAGGTGAAATTCCCTTATCTCTCTGTAATTCTTGTCGACTTAGGCAGTTTTCATTACTACTGAGTGTGATGTGTTGGAATTGTGTGCTAGGTGCAACACTCGATCATAGACATGCGCCCTCAACAGTGAATGGCCAAACTTTGTCAGATTACTAAAGTCCAACTGATAACGTACCTCCTTCCTCTTTCTCGCACACATACATGCACGAGATCTTTCTTCATTAAAAAATAAAAAAAACTATTTAATATTATATTTGGAGATGCAGATACGGAACAGTAATGGGTGGTCTCCTCTCTGAGAAGTTTTTGGATACCAACTTGTCAACTCCTTTTGCTGGCCCTCCTTTGAACACCCCATCTCTGCAGAAGTATAAAAGGGTACAGATTTCTGTAACACCCTCAGTTGCATTTTTCCTCAATCATGATTTATTGTCCAACACTTTGCGTAACTTGTATGTGATGGATTCTTTTCAGATGGTTGATGCTTGGGGAGGGTGGGGCCAATTCCAAGTTTTGCTTAAGACACTCAAGACAATTGCTTCTAAACATGGAGTCTCGATCCCAACTGTTGCTGTTCGATACATATTGAATCAGGTAAAGCTGCTTATAAGTTATAGCCCCATTCATACCAGCGAATTCCAGTTCTCTTTGGTTGGTGAACTTTGTATTGCATTTATTTGTGATTTGAAAAACTGCAGCCATCAGTTGCTGGATCCATGATAGGCGTTAGACTTGGTCTGGCGGAGCACATAAAGGACACAAATGCTATATTCTCCCTTGTTTTGGATGAAGAAGATATGGACAGCATCTCAGAGATATCAAAGAAAGGGAAAGACCTGATGAAAGTAATTGGTGACTGTGGTGATGAGTACAGATGAGCATAAATTTTTACAAAGCTGAGATTTATAATCTTATTTCAATGAGTATGAACATTTTGGATACCTCGACAAATTTATTACCCACATTGTCTTCAAATGTGGAGAGTAAGAAATAATGGGACTTCTCTGTTACTTGGGTGCATGACCGTGGTGGTTATGTATCTCTTTGAAGTGCTTATTGAGACATTTGTTGCCTATGGTCCCCATTATTTGTTATCTTCACATTATCGATGTTACATAAGTTCGTATTTTATTTGCTTTGGAGACTTACTGTATGAAAATTTTATGAACTTTAGTTTTGAGAATTACTCAGGTGCATATCTAGATTGCTTGACTGCCAGTTTATTGAACAACAACAACAACAACAACTAAGCCTTTTATCCTAAGTACTTGAAGCAGGCTATATGAACTAAAAGAGAATCGTGTCGGATTGATTATACTGTTTATCCTTTTACATTCATTCCTATCGAGTAATATGTCCTCTGGAATCCATAGTTTTTTGTATTACCTTCATCCATATTTTTTTCGGTTTTCATTTCACTCTTTAAAATTTAAAAAAATTAATAAACTCTTTTGATCGAACTGGCGCATTTGTCGCTTTACGTTGCATATGACCAAACTATGACCAAACCATCGTAAGCGATTTTCTTAGCACGCTATTTTCTTAGCACGAATATCTTCATTTCTCATTTTATCTCTCCTAGTATTGCCACATATCTAACGAAATATACACATATATGTTACACTTATCTTCAGTGAATGACGTTTCTTTATAGTCCAACATTCCATGTCATATAATACAACTGACCTAATAATAGTTCTATAAAATTTCTTCTTCAGCCTTAATGGGATATTATGATTGTATAAAACTCCCGTTGCACCTCCGTTTCAACAATCCAGTTTGGATCGTATGGTTGACATCTTTATCGATTTCTCCGTTATTTCAATTTACCATACATATTTATCTGGAGAGGATTGAGCATCATTCCCTGGACATGAGAGATGAGCAGATTGCTGAAATGGCACGGACAGTGGATTCTTGATGATGCAAAGGTAATCTCCATTCTTTTTGTTTGAAATGTCCTATACCTGCCATTTTTTTTTAAGAAAAATGTAACACTGGATCAATAAATTCTAATTTTAAACATTAAATATCCATTTAATGCATGTAAAAAATAAATAAAAAGAATGATCCATTTATTTGTAACTGTAAGGTTTTATTAATAATAATAATAATATTATTAATTATGTTAAAATCTGGAATATATTTAAATAAATAAGATGAGATAAGGAAAAATATAAAGTCTTATTCATATATATAGGTATTGGATGCAATTAGAATAAGATGAAAAGAAAATTATGAAAAATTATAAAATATCTCTACTAACTAAAAGAGAGATTGCAGGAAAATGACAAGTGTTCTGTTAAGAGAATAATAAAGCCAAAATTTGATGGAGAGAGATAGAAGAAGAACTCGAGATCTCCCATGAAGTGATGAGTCAATCACTAAATTATCTCCATATTATTTATCTAAGATTTTTTTTTTTTCCTAATTTTCTTCCCTCAAGCAGTTTTTTTTATAAATTAATTTATCTTCAATTCCTTCAGCCAACTCCAAATACCCTTTTATAAATCACTCTCTATTTTTGATTCTCCAATAAATTTCTTTATTCTTCTCAAATATCACTCATAATTTTCATCCTGCTCGGATAGTGTTCATAGTCAATTATTATTTTCAGAACATCCTGGAGGGTTAAAAATAAAAGGGGTTTTTACATACCTGTCCGTCGAATCTTTAAAAATTAGACTTTACCCCTCAAAATCTTCATATGTATAATTTAGCCTCCTAAATCCTTTAAGTTACTACAATTTAGTCACTCGATCGTATTTTTGACCCGAATTTTCCGTTGCACTTCTAAGTTACTTCACTTTAGTCTTCCTTTCTTTCTTCCTCCTCTCTTCCTCTTCTTATTGAGTTCCCCTCTCCATTCTTCTCCTTTCTCTTTCTCTTCCTTCTTCTTATTGAATTCTCTTCTCCATTCTTCTCCTCTCTCTCTCTTTCCCCTTCTTATTGGATTTCTCTAAGTTACTTAACTTTAAAAATTAACTTTCCCCCTTCTTATTGGGCTCCCCTAAGTTACTTCACTTTAGAGATTAACTGAAAGGGAAGAAAGGGGAAAAGAATGGAGAGAAAAATCCAATAAGAAGAGGAAGAGAGAAGGAAGGACTAACGTAAAGTAACTCAGAAGTATAACGAAAAATTCGGACCAAAAATATAACTAGAGCATTAAATTGTGGTAACTTTAAGGATTTGGAAACTAAATTATAAATATGAAGATTTGGAAAACTAAATTCTAATTTTTAAAGATTTAAAGAACACATATGTAAAAACACCAAAACAAAAAGAGTCACACGGATTAACTGGTGCAGAAGTATTCTGAAAAATTCATCCCCCAAACCAAGGGGGCAGCAATACTAAGACTAGTTAAGACATGACCCTTCTATTTATATTTGAGCTGCTGCTGATATTTGCAGCAGAATAAGTTTCTTTCAATGCTTTGATTCAAAGGGACGCTTTTGTGTCTTGTTGATTATAGAACGCAACTGTTCCCAAGCAACAACCAGTCATCGACCTTGACAGGCAACAAGTCATATATATGAACATCACAAACTTGTTCTTCCAATATACACATGAAGATGGATACCTCTGCAGCTGTATAAAATTATTTCTAGCATCTACCAAACAGGATGCAGCATATTGCACATGTGATGACACACAAAAAATACATCAATTAGTTTACGCAGGACCATAGTTTCCATAACCATCCGGCACGAGCACACAAAGCTTGTCCGGGAAAAGATGAGTAACTTCAGAACACATCAACCTTGTATAGTTACTGTTCGCTTATTCCAATCTAGTTTGTTCAATTGTAATCTACAGGGCAGAAATTTAAGATGAAACACGGTGCCCACAGATGTCAGATTCTCTTCATTATATTCTTTAACTTGGGCTTCAGAGTTTAAAAATCTCTGAACAGCTGCATCAGAGACAAAATTATATATGAATAGCACGTTAGATGACTGAATAGAAAGAGATCTGTGATCTGAATAAACAAAGATGAAACAAATACATAAGTAGCTACACTTTAAGATCAAGACTGCAAGACATTAAATTATATGAAAACATACTTGATGAGATGAGATGATACAAAATTGATAGATGAGATTTGTGTGAAAGAACTGAAGACAAAGGGAGAGGTTACAAAATCGAATACCATTTAACTTTAGTACACTATTTCTAACACTGCCAGAACCAACTCAGGACTGGTTTTTGTTTATAGAATGTGAATAGACAACTATAATGACCAATGCCAGGGATGCTGAATCTGACAAGGTCCAAAAACATACTATCCTAAATAAATACAGTTCTTGCCCACAATTTGGTGCAGAAATTGACTGAAACCAACCACATTTGATTTTTCAAATGGTTTATTGAGATATACTGGGTTCATAGACTTTAAAAGGCAAGGAGGATTCTTAGGCCGAAGGTATTTTAGGCATCAGATTCACAGTGGGTGATAATGAGCCAATGTGAGCTTTTGCTTTTCAAGCTTGTCACTTGTATTTTACATGGCCTGATCTTGGCAAAGATCTGTTCAAGGTTGGCTCAAGAACTAACTAAGCAGATAGGATCATTTTAAATGGGCTTGTTCATGCTAAAGAAGTAAAAATGAGGGCGGCCTGAGTTTGCTTGGCTTAAAAAGAAAAAGAGATTGATAATTAATTTAAGCTTTTAGAACCATAAAAAGTACTTAATCAAGATTATCGAACATTTACCAACCTTTATCCCCATAATTCATAACTATCTAAGACCAGCAGTTCATTTTCCTGACAACGGATTCTTCTTATGATTTCAACTTAACATAAGCACCAGTTCTCCCATTCCAATCATGTGGTAGCCCACTGTACATAGTTCAGCCGCACAAGGAATGTGTTTGGCCAATACTGCCTCATAGTCGCAACTCTTCAGTGAAAGAAAGGAGCATAAAGGAGGAGGAGAAGGATAGGAGCAAGTTACAAAGTTTTTCTATATGTTTTTTGATAACACTGGTCTTATCTGATTTAGCCTATATGTTTTCGGTCAAAGATTCCTCATGTTAAGTTGGCATTAATAAGGGGGAACATAACATTTGCTATGAGATAGTGAGAAAAAAAAAAAGAAGACATTAGATCAATCTATATAATGCATATTTGTATGAACATAAAAAAGAACAGGAGATATGTTGTATGTGAAGATTACCTGCACCATAATGTTAAATTTTGCCTGTAGACGATAATATTCGTTCTTAACCATATGTAATGCCCTCAAACACCTAGGGATAAAACAAATGTTATCATTGCCAAATGCCAAGTGTCCAAGAGACAACAATATCTGTAGCTTTAAAGGAACGATGGAGACAAATACAATGTAGAGGCATGAAACTTATAGTTAAATCAGTAATCATTCCATTGCTGCAAACAAGATTGTTTCTCAGGAGAGCAAAAAAAATATCCATGTTCTTTCTTTCTGTATGTAAGAGAAGAGAGGTGTAGTTGTGTAATTTTAAACCCACAGACACAGACCAAATTGTCACTCCCTTCCACAGTTAACATTGAGATGTTTTTATTTTTAAGGGTTAATTACACTCGGACCCCATATAGTATGGGAGGTGTATAACTTATCACCCCTAAATTTTAAAACTCTCACTTAGATTTCTTGTACTATCAAAGTCACCGTGTTTTAATTACACTCAGACCCCCTGATTCAGAGAGTCTAAGTGAGAGTTTTAAACTTTATGGGTGATAAATTATACATCCCCAATACTACAGGAGTCTGAGTGTAATTAACCCTATTTTTAAATAGACTATGATGGTTCAAATGCAGGTAAGATCCATAGTTCCTACAGGAAAGAACATTTTGGGGCAAGATTTAAGAGTTTGGCCACAAATTTACCCTTACGATTTTCTTTTCCATGCTTATTATCATGGGGATCACGAATAGCCATTTATCTCAGCTTCCAAGAGTTAATAAAATCATCCTATGGAGTATGGATAATGGAATAAATTAGAGTAGATGGAGAAGCCATCCAAACTTGCAATTGATAGTGCTGCACAGGAACTTGTCTGTCATGGAACTGTTAGAACTCAGCATTTCCACATATACTGTGAATCAAATACGCTGGGCCACAGATTTATTCATGCAAGTCCCTTAAATTAAGATAGTAACAATATCAAAAATTAGAAGACAGAAAATTTAGGATGTTTTGAAGGCAACTAATGTGTGTAAGGTGAAGATGCTCTCACTGTATGGTACAGATAACCTAACATAAAATAATGATAGCTGTTGTTATAACAAAATCAACAATATTACTCCACAACCTGAAAGGTGAACTCCTAACTAGAACAGGACCCAACATTAATATTTCAAAGTAAACGCAATTCCTTATCGGCCTTAAAACGTGTAATATCTGGATATCGTCTTGGGCTGGCCTGGATTAGGAACTCTGTAATGAAATATGGTTATGTTCGGTCTGGGGGCGTCCAACCAAATTATAGTATGTATCAGCCTTCCGGTTTAGCTGGAACAATGCTCAACCTTTAGATCATTAACAAAATACTACCTGATTTTTTAACTGAACTTGGTAAATAAGGTAAGGATAACAATCCTGGTTGGCTCCATGGCATGAAGATTTGGACTTAACAAATAACATGAATTTTAAGAGAATTTGCACTTTATCTGTAGCCTGAACTAGATACACATCCCAAATTCAACTCAAAGTGATATGTCTCTAAACTTACAATCCTCACTACAATGTGCCTCTAAGTAGTGCTTCACGGTCTTATCTACAAGTAAACTACATAGCACAATATTGGAAAAGAAATGTTTTCCTTCAATATTTCATTAAGAATGTAATTCTCATATGCTATCCAACACAAAATTTTCATTATTAATTTTCTTTTCTAGAAGTTCACAATTGAGAAAATGCTCAATTATGTAGTCATGCAGCTCACGCAATTGTTTATCAATTACATTAGTTAATTTGTACAAATATTTTGAACTAAATACTTAAATATACACAAACATATATATGTTGTATGTAAGATAGAAGACATGTCATAAACAAACATTTAAAAATTTATAATTCTGACCGCTGACCTTAGACAGCCAACTAAAAAGTTGAATTAGCTGATTCGAAAGTTCTTTGTGCCGCATTCAATGTGAATTCTAGATCTTTGTTAGGTCCACTTTGTTTTGTACAGTCTCAATTATAACATTAATTTGATATGGGAATTTCTAGGATGTAGGAGATTACATGGTTTACCGAAATAAAAAGCTATCAGTCAATGATAATTCTATGAAGCAGCAGACCAAGTCTACTGTATTGACAGATATGCCGGATACGCTGTGAACACACCTTTGATATAGAGAAGAAAGCTATCACATGTCTAGGCTATACTTGATAATGCATGTGAAACAGATTAAGCTGACATTTTAAATGATGATATCTGTGACATTTGATTTATCCATCAATTTATGCCATTGTCTTCTCATGTTCAAGGTATTTGATATGTCTGATTCATATTAACAGACTTGCTAGAACTTAACTGAATGCACTTTTGGCACATACCAAAGTCAATATATATTTAGTGATGTATGTAAGATTGAGATTAAGGTGATATTTCAACTGAGGATGTTTCGTGACAATTTGATTTGTTGATGCATTAATGTCACTGGTCAGTTTACATTAAAGGTATTTGATATGTGCTTACTATTCATACCATGAGCCATTCGCCTCGTCAATCCAAACTCAAACACAACAAACCCAACCAGAAAAGTTTTCATTTTCTTTTTAAGTCCATATAAGCCCAAAATTATATAACCAGAGGCCTCTAAAACCAAGAAGATCGTCTGATTATGCATCTAAGTGCTCAGGCGTGCAAACACACATTCACATGCAATCTGTACAATGTATACATATCTCATATCTGCATACATGTATAGCACAATGTAAGCTAATGACCTGCATGGCAAGACCAGAAAACAGACACTGATACTAACCAAACAAGCGGATCTACTCAGGTAAAGAATATCTCAAAAAACCTTTTGACCAACCCGTGCACAGCTACCAACAACTATGTCGAAAGTCTTATTTAAAACACCATTGAAGCAAAAGGCAACACTCAAAGATAATAAATAAATAATATTCCTTCTATTTCATTTTATTTGTCATTTCGAGAGCATTTTTTTATTTGAATAATTGATGTTTTGAAGTTTCCAAATTATAGTTATTATTGTCTTTTCATATTTTATCCTTAACTAGTGGAGTAATGATAAATGAAAGAATTCTAATTTTGTGTCATTTGTATTCTTAATTAGGGGCATAATGGAACTATTGCTAACTATGAAATTGGAGTAATTGCTCTTTTTAAATAATATGCAATAACCTTAAACCACAAATAGAGTGAAACAGAGAGAGTGCTAAGTGCATGAACTTTATCATCAGAAATAAATGTGAGATACCTTTTTCTTTCTCTTATCCCTTCCTTTGTAAACAAACCCAGTTGGGAATACAAATAAGTGGCAGCATGTTAGCTGATTGCTGCTATAATATTTTTAAGAGAAAGGACAGGGTTTACTGCTGGAAATAGTGCAAACCATGTCAACTAATGGATGAGGCAAGTTATCCCCAGGAATGAGTAGGGATGAGGGCCGCGCACAACAGATTGTGACAGATATGATCAAAGCAGAGGTCGTTGGCATCAGAGAGAAGAAAGGGCTTCACCAGGGTGGTGTGGAATCACGGACGGAGGAAGGAGGGGTAGTGTGGGATCGTCGAAGGAGGAACTGGAACAGGCGGTGCCAGCGGCAGCATCAGAAGGTGGTAGCGGTGGTGGACAACGGAGAGAATGGTGGCAGGTGGAAAGTAAGAGAACAAGGATGCCAATAGGTGAGGAAAAAGACAAGTCTGGATGCACTTCATGAAGGGGCCAACAGAGGAGGCAACAACGGATTAAGGCTAGGGTTTTTCTTATTATTGCTCCCATACCATGTAGAGTAGTCCGGAGCAAAAGGGTTTGAGAGTCGATTAACCTTTTCAACCTATTAATATTTTTAAAATAAGATAATGATACAAATTAGACCCGAATACCCAACTAAACAAATGACATTAATATTCAACACTTTCTTTTGTTTTGCTAGCAAATAAGGATTTTTAATTTATATAAGTAATTTTCTAAGTCCCAACAATTATTGTAGAGAGAACATTTATAATTCTGTAAGGTACCATGATTAATTTTTTCTTTGTTATAGCTTCATGGGTTAACTTAGATAAGGAATGAATTCTACCAATCATTAATATGAGAGAAGCCGGAGAAACAAAGTTGTTGCATTTCTCCCAAAGACTAAGAAAAGCTTCTTCCAATAATTTGTAACGTGTCGAGATTTCACTGTGCACACATGCGTTTCGGTCCTGGTGTGCGTAGGTATGTAGGTGTGGAGAGTGCCGACTTAACCATCTCGACATCCCAGGAAGTCGTTCAATACTGTGACATGAAGTTAGATATACTATTTTATAGTTTTTCAGTCAATGAACCTGACATGTAGGATCTGATCTAACATCATTAGAAATGTCTAAAGATCTTATTTTGCACAAGAATTTTATTGTTATTGTGACTGTTCCTTTACTTGTTTATAAGTTATAATGCAATATGTATCGACCCATTAAACATTGTTTGTTTGGTTGTATGCATGTATATGCCGTCTTTTAACATCATATATTTTAGGTTCGTACAATTTTATTAGATGCATGACAGTTAGGTACTCATCATGTTAATTTTGTTAATGTTCATCTACAAGAGATACCTAGGTCATTAACCCATCATGGTGCCCTCTCTTGACATGATCATTGGGCACCTTGCACCCGCCATCCGCCATTTAGAACTTTGGTGGAGAACTGACATAGTATATGGAGTATAAAGTTTAAACTTATTACCGTAAGAGGATATTTTTTGTAGACTTTCTACGTTAATCAAGTGGCTGGTCATAGCAAGTGTAACAATCAATAGTTTTAGTTTTAGAATTTCCTTAACACCGTTTCCTCCAGAGATCCTCCCTCGCTGTGTCAGACATACATACACATGTACCCCTTTTTCATTCCGTCTCTTTTCCTTTCCTTCTTTTAAGGGGCTGGAAGCTGGCCAAGGCGGTAGGGGTTAGGTGATATAAAAGCTTTGGATATCTCGTATTCACTGCTTATTTTATCTAGACAACCATTATAGCACCAGTTCTTAATTCTCATATTCTAAATGGATACCTCTGCACTTTCATCTAAAGCGGAAAAGGGGAAAATAACAAAAAAAGACTTTGCCTTAAATGTTGAATGATAAAATAGTATATTCTAAAGGAACTACCTCTGCTACTTTCGTCCAGAGTGGTAAAGGGAAATATAACTAAAATAGACTTTGCCATAAATATTAAATGAGAAATAGTAGCATACAGTTGCCTACGAAAATTTATCAAATCCAGAAAAAAGATATGGAATCTCTTGTGTTAGTTATTTGTCCCATAAGACAAGATTTTCATTTTTCACTTTTAATCTGAAGACTACATAACAGGTGTTGCAGCTCCATGGGACACTGTTTTTGCATAATTTAGCCATGACAGACACTCGAACATGACACAACACTTGACAGTCTTTCCTATTACTCGAATACTTAAAATGTAATAAAAAATTGAAATAAGGTATTACTGCACTGAAAGAAGCAAAAGCATCAGAAAGCATATCTAAATAAGATCCATATGGGACAAAAAGAAACAAGAATGATTAATATGTATTATATTTTTTCTAGTCTTGTAGTTACCTAAACCTTTTTCATGACTTCTTCTGAAAAATATGTTAGTGTTGTGAGATAGGTAAATGAGCAGTGCTAAAGAGATTGTTGCACATCTAAATACAAGATATGTGCATGTACACGTGTGTATATGTAAAATATATATAGAAGTTGTTGTGTCAGATACTTTAGGACACTTAACACATACATCTCTTGTCCATGTAACGCTGTTGCCTAATATCTGCAATTCAGGTCATTATCACAAATCGCTTGATCTAACTGGCATCAGTAACCTGATTCATGTCAACTACCATAAAAAATTGCAATCAACCATTATTAAAAAATGATAACAGAAATGATAAAAAAATAAAAATAAAAATGTTTTTGAGGTTATAAGATTTAGGTGTTGTAGGTTAGCATTCCACCTACCCTTGTTTGTCATGTTCCTCGCAGGATTGGCGGAAGTGCACGCAAGCCACCTTGATGTTATGTGCGCCTATGCTGATTTATAGAAATGAAAAGGAACAAATGGAACAAATATTAGCAAAAGAAAAATTCAATGTTTTGGAAATAGCTTAAGAAAAATTCAATGTTTTGGAAATAGCTTAATAATTTTGATCAGCACATGTATGGTTCCAATACAAACTGAACAAGGTATATGTTTGGCCAAGATTATTTAAGAGCTATACCAAGAAAGTGGGTGAAGAACAAAACAAACAAAATCCTAATGGAACAGAATTCAATTATTCAACCTTGCGTGGATAAATTTCAGACCTAAATTGAAAGTGCATTTTAACCTAAATTGATATGTGGTGCAATAAATTTATTAACCATTTAAAACAATCTGCTCAAGATTATAGAAATGAACACATAAGTAGAAGCAATATTGTAACTTAATAAAACACGAATTTATTTGTTTGGAACTGCAGTCCCACCTTAAAGTTAATTATTACAAACTCCATTTGACATGTATTTCCTTTCATTTCTTAATTTTACGTATAACCCTTCTCGCACAGCCTTCTCTAATTATGCATTAGTACCAATGATATCTTACCAATAAAAGATCATTTGTCACATCCATGCATCATTACTTTCGATAACTACTCCCTCTAATATATACAATACAATGACAAAATAAAATAAAACAGCAAAGGGGAATTAATCATAATCTGTATCCTAGTCTCATTCTTCATTGCCAGTTAAGGTTTTCTCCAAAAGAAAAAAAAAAGGGTCACAGAGTCCTGACTCCAACATTACAGCATGCAATATGTGCAACCAAGCAAATTACTGGCGCATACCACATATGCAGTCACATGCAATCTAGATAAGTTAAGAAGGAAAAAACAAGAAAAAAAAAAACAAAAAAAGAGAAATTTTGATTACAATTGATTAAGTTCTCAGGTATAATATAACAAAAGCATTTAAATAGCTATTTAATTTAGTGGGGTCAGATATTATGACTAAATGCAGATGTGACACTGTTGCATAATAAATATGTGCCCGTGTATGCAGATGGATAAACATTATGCAACCCCAATATTGTTTTGTACAGCCAATATTAACGTTTTCCCACGTACACTAATGAGGAGTTCTTATCGTGTCTAACGCCCACTAACTTTGTGGATATTTGTTAAATACTCTTGAAACAAAATATGACCCATAAAGGAATTCCCTTTGAAGTCAAGGGTCCAATTGCATTTAGGCATATACCATCTCCTATTTTATCCGAAAAGGGACTAAATTCTAATCCTTTTTCCTTCATTTCTTATTGTCCTTCTCAATATAACTGTATTCAAGCCATAATCTCGATAACCTCCACCTAAGCTCGTATTCGGCAAGGCATCAACCGGAGAGCTTAAACATTTTGGAGATCATCTGTCATTCTTTACGTTGAACAATGTTCCATTAAGCACATGCGAGCATACTCTGAAAATTGTCTAACATGTGAGTTTAACCTTTCACAATCATCAGTCATTATGTGGAGTTGGTCTCAATTAACTTTAATACTCACCAAATATTAAGCTATTATCCTATTGCATCATAGAACGAATTCATGTTATGGCATGGGATCATCATAAAATAAATCATATCCTCATTTGCACCATAATGCCCATTCCATACTTGTACTTTGCCCAAGAATTATTACCATGGCCTTCTATCTCGTTATTGTCCTTAACATGAGTCTTATGAATTGTATTCGAGCCATAGCCACAGTGATTGTGAGCACCAAATGTGCAAACATGAGCATAAAAGACATTTTGGAATTCAAAAGTAAAGAACACTCCAAAATCAAGTGTTTAGCTATCAACTGTAATTCCACTATCTCAAAAAGTTTGAGGAAACTGTGAGCAAAAGACAGCTACATCTAGTGGGTAGATAGGTTTGTCTTTTGTTGGCATGTTAAGATGGGTAACAAAAGGAAGAAAACCACTTTCACTTCTCTAGCCCTAGAAAGAGTCTAGACAAAGACATAAAAGATTTACTTTGCTGCGGGAAATTGAAGTCATCTCTTGGGCACAAATTAAATGAAGAGTAACATAGAATTGTGCTCTCCAAGCTCAAACCCCACTACAATCTTTTAATGAATATCTTCGTATTCCTACTTCTTAAGAGTTATATGTAACTAGACCCTACTCTATTGTGTCAGTTAGCCATGGGATAAAAGTCAATTTAATACTGATTTGACTTGTTCATGTCTGTCATGTTTTCTCCCTGCATCTGTTGGCACTTACGAAACATAGACACAAACACGAGATACATATATGACATACCATGAATATAGGGATACTGCAAACACTAAAGAAGTAAGGCTATAGAGATATGGGACACAACGACATAAACATGAGCATATATAAGGACACGTTTTCTTAGAAGTAGAAAAAATTTTAAAAAAAAAACAGAGAGAAATCTTAATAATTTGAAACATTGATGTTCATAAGTAACCATATCAAAGAAAAGAATATAAATTCAATCTAGTGGACCAATACCCTCAATAAAATAGAGTCTCTATCTTTGTAAGGTATTTGGGACCTATTAGTTTAGTATTCTTTTTATGTCAAAATAATTTTATATCATTTTAGATAATATACGATTATATAGTGCTCAATACACGATCTCTGTGACTTTGTGACTTTTTGAAAGAGGACATGATGCTGACATGCATCTGTATGGTTTTTTGAAAGTGGAAACGGCTCCTAAATGCAAGTTTTTGGATCCTAAAAGTCTGAAATGGTCTTGGTGTTTCCAATACATATTGACAAGTATCGTGCAAGTGTTGGTATTCGATATGTACCCAATATAGACGTGACACTCACTTTCAATACGTAGCCAGAGCTATCTCGTAACCAGCACTTCATAAGTCAGCTTAAGAATGCTAATCAATATTTGCCTAAGCCAACTTGGATCGACAATAAACTTGCCCAAGATAAATTAATCATATGTATAATTCCAAGTGTGATACATTGATCGAGTTTCATGTTTTCCTGTCGTTAGCTTTCAACTTCCTGTTTGGAGTTGATTCCCTGAGTTCATCTTTAAAATATTCTTAACCTTTAGATGTTCAACTTAAAATATCATCTAGGAATAAACCATTCGAGCTTTTGCACTACATTTTATCCAACTTAAAATATATTTTTAAGCTTTAGGGGTTAGTAACCCGCTTTAGATTGTTATAAATCTTAGTCTAGCATCAATTGCATTAAGGGGGCAGTTTGTTATGGCTGTGTGTAAAGTAGGGGTGTTGCAATTGCATTTGCTGCAAGTTCCACTTTTCGCAGTTTGATTATAGTTACGGTTGCAAAAGTTTGCAATTGCAATTGCAAACACTTGCATACTTGTAATAATCGCAGTTCCAGAAAAAGTGCGTAAGATACTTTTCTTCTTCCCATTGTAATGGGTGATCATATTGTTGATAAATAGAATATTTCACTACCTCTTGAAAATAAAAAATTAATATTTAAAAAATTTTGCAACTCTATTTACTACTTGCAACTCCCAAGCCAAATGCAGTAACACAAGTTAAAGTAACTTCTATTATTACAATTTCAAAAATTATAGTAATATAAATTACAACTTGCAACATCAGTTGGAAGCATCGAAACAGCCCCTAAATAAAAATCAACGCAAGAAAAACAAGTAGCTATTTACAAATTTCTTATCAAGATTTGCTACAAGAGCAACGCACAAAGAAATTAATGCTCAGCATTACCTAGTCAGGAATACTTATATTATTTCGGTAACATGGTAAGCTAATATGTACAACCTAGCTGAAATCCTGTATTATCAGAGTTACAAACATTACTAGCTACTACATCATAATTGCATATTTGCATGCATGGAAGAAATGCTTGATTCAAACTTTAGCCTCTACTGCGAAAAGAATGATATAGCTAAGTTCACTTTCTAGTATGGCTCATGAGATATCATGATAAGATGGAAATGATTTTCTCAAGAAGTAGAATCAAGTAATGCATTAGAAAGCACAAACATTTATTATTTTAAACACTTGAAGACGTGTCAAATTTACTCATTACAGAAATCTATTGCTCGTTTTACCATTAAGCCTATAAATTGCTCTAGAAGGGATAAATGTTATTTTTCAAATTTTTATGATAGATCAGAAACTTCAACTGAGTTTCCAGGATTCATTTTACATAAACACCACAGGAAATTTAAAGGAAGATTCCGCAGCCATCAATTCAGGCAGTCCACATTAGCTACAGAATCGTGTAAACCTTATCCCATAAATATAGGGTTGCTGTGGAGCACGACTCAAAATCAAGAGAGCTCCATAAAATAATTGACCAGCCTTTTCTGACTGGTCACAAACATGACATTACCCCTGCTCCAAAATCCATGTCAAGACTAAAATGTAAGTTCCCCTAACGTCATGGGTTCTACATCCCTCAACAATTTAAAACACAGATTACTTCCATCTTTTCTAATAAATAGGCAAAAATGAATGTACATGAAATAAATGTGTTTGAAGCTTACAAACACATCTCTCTCCAAATGAATGCGCCTTCATGTGAATGTGCACAGATCCATGCATACATGAGAATTTCACAACCTATAGCAGCTTCTCCTTCCATCTTTCTAATTAAGCTAAATTTAAAATAAATCCCATGTATACAGGGAATATATTTCTTCACAATGTGGAAAAAAGATAATCTAAGTCATTTTAACTAAATGTTGAATATAACAAATGACTCTTAATTTAAGTTTTAAATTACATTTAAACTTGAGAAAACAAAACCTACATACCCAATTGGCACATTATTATGATCTATCCGATGCTAAAATCAAATTAATGAATTCTCTTACAAAAAACTCATCGACGAGAAGTCAACAAAACCACCATCAATTACTTATAGCACCAACCAGCCAAAAAAAAAAAAAAAAAAAAAGTAAAGTTAGAACCTTGAGCTGCTTCCCTTCAGCTGGTGGACAAAAGAATCCACCTTCTGGAAGTCCACAACCGGCTGATCACTGTAAACAGGAAATCAATCAATAACCAAATTTGAAACTTAACCCACAAAAAATACAATTGTTTTAAAAAATAAATAAATAAATAAACATACAGCAAATTGCCCAGCTCGCCAATGATCCTCTCGGAATCATCACAGAAGAGCTTGATGACCTCGACGAGGAATCCCGTGCCGTCCTCCTCCAAAATTAGCAGCTGGTTGAACTGCTGATCCAGCAACCCCTGCGAGATCCAACAAAAAAAAAGAACCCTTCTTGATATCAAACTATCAAATCAAAACCCTAAGAGGTCATCTTCTAAATTACCTCGGCGATCATGGAATTCGCGAAGGCTTCGCGCTGCTCCTTAGGGCTCATGGACGCCATTTCTCGAGCGCGATCGAGAAATCGAGAGATCGCGAGGAGAGGATTTGTTAACTGAAGGAGGAATCTAGCAACAAAGATTGAATTTTTTTTTTTTTTTTTTTTTTTTTTTTTTTTTTTTTTAATGGGAAAGCGAGGGAGAAAGCAAGAGTCGATAGGGTAGGAACACTTGCGCTTGAAGTTTATTTTGTAGTGGTGAATCTGGGGATGATAAGTGCACGCATTTAATTAATATAACAAATAATTATTATTAAATGGAATTAATTATGGGTTTCTGTTTTTTATTGCGATGCTTCCCCTCTTTTGCGTGGATTCGTTGGCTGCAAGTGGGCGGATGCTTACCTATCCAGTGGGCCATCTGTGTTTGTAAGATTGCGACATTACCAGTCTTGTTTTGAGACACATTATGCTTGGCTCTTTTGGTTCAATGAATGATTAGGGAGTGGATTTCAATTTGGATTTAATGTTCACCGTTACTAATTCATAAGTCTACAAAAATTCATGTTCTGTTTAGGGATTTAATCTCCGAAAAATTATAGATTTGACTTCAAATAGAATCTTCATTTTTCCATAGGAAATCATGTAAAATCTATAAATTTAGTCCTTTTTTATTTTTTGTATTTAATTGTAAGAGGATAGAGCATCTCTTTTTTTTCTTTTTCTTTTTTGGCAAAATTATTACGATATTTAACTAAAAAAAAATGTAAAGCTTTTAGCAAAATTTATTAAAAAATTGCTAGTTACTGATCACCCGCGGATCTAGTCGAAATATTCTAATTTACCAATCTGTTCCAAACTCTTGCAGAGAAATAGTTAATCCTAAATCGATCCAAAACCGAAAACCGAAAAGAAAAACTCATTGATTGCAGGTTTAACTTCTTACATAAAATATTTTTATATAAAGTTTGTTGGATCTCTGAATACCATCAGATTTCAATTTGGATCCGAACCCAATACAAAAGGATTCACATACCATTTACAATCCTCATATTTACATTTCATAGGATGGATATGATGAGAATGAATGTATAGTAACATCTAAATCGGTATAATCAATAATAAGTTAATAACCATCGAATTTCAAAAACTTATGGAGAGCACTCACACTGTTGTTAGCAGTCAGTACTGTTTAATTGGGGAACAAATTGGCCAAGTTACTAAACCCCATCCTCATTGCAAAGCACCAGAGTAGATTTTCTGGCATCTAACTATTCCAGCAGCTCCACCATAACACAACCATCTCTCACTGCCCTTGTTCATGTTCCATCTTATTTTGTGAATAGCCACATCTTTGGGGGGTAACCCTTCAATTCTTTGTGCACATCCTTCGTCCGTGCCATCAATGATTTGTAGTGTCCCTTCATCAGCTTCAGTAGTTGATGCTGGGCATGGTCGTTTGCTGGTATCAGATAACTTACTGCTGGATTTCTTCTTGTTGTATCTGAGTGTTGATTGGGACCTCATGACTGGAGGAGTTTGATCATCTCCTGAAGACAGTGCCGATGAAAGAAGTAAGAATGAGTTCCACGGTGAACGATTGACTTTTGAGTAGGCAACTGTGACCAGACAACTTACCTCCTCCTCGCTGATTCGAAAGAAAAATGGCTAGGGGGGCATCTCCCAGCCCTGTTATCATTTTCTTCCGTGGAACGTTGGGCAAGGGATCATTAGACAGCGGACTGTTGATCTTAAAACTTTTCTCATCACTGCTGAATGAACCACAAAGGAAATGGGGCTCACGGTACCGACTTGGATCTTTTTCCACAGCATTGGCAGTTAGCTAACATACATAATGAATAAGTATCAGAATTAGTATACATTTAAAGATGGCTAATACAAGAAGTTAAAAGCTCAAACAACACCCCCACCCCCTCCTTCCTCCAAAACCTCATCTGACAGTGGTTACCTTGAAGTGTCGGGCAGAGCCATCTGCAGTACAGTAAGCAGTAACACCTGAAGATAAAACAGGGAAGAATATGTTAGCATACTTAATAACCAACGTGCTATGCATAATGCATCCATAACCACTGTACTAGTAGTACCAAGCACCAAATAAAGACTTTCGAGGAGTTCAGAAGCTTGGTAGCGGCCACCACCCAGAATGTCTATTCTTAATAATTAATAAAAAGATAGCGACAGAAAGGGAAAATTCTAAATGCGCCCCATGTTTTTCTTAGTGAGCCCCATCACCTAAGGAACAAATAATTATAAGTTTGCCATAAATTTTTTTAAAAAAAAAAAAAAAAAAACCCTTAACCCTTACAAGTTTGTTGCCGCCGCTACCGCTGAGGGGAGGAGATGAAAGTGAGATCGACGGATGGCGATGGCAGGGAGAAACTGCTAGGGTTAGGGTTTTGGGGTGATCGGAGGAGGAGAGAAAGGAGAGGGCAATTGCGAAAAATGGATGGGGCTCACTAAGAAAAAATTACCATGTTTCAAATTTGCATAGGGCTCACTAAGAAAAACATGGGCCGCATTTAGAATTCCCGATAGAAAGACAAGCGAAGGAAATGTAACAAGAAGTTCTTAGAGACAAAATTATCATCCAACTACTAACATAAAATCTCATCTAGGTCTATGGTTGTTCAAAGGCGGGGAAGCACCAAAGTGGAATCCGAAAAGATTCATCTTCATAAGAGATCTGATCACATCTAGCCTTCTTCATTCATCCGGGCTTGGGAAAGGCTGTGTTTGGTTTGAAAGAAAATGGAAGAAAGAAAAAGAAAGAGAAAGGGCATGAGAAGAAAAGAAAAGGAAATGGAAATTGGTATCTCTTTGATGTTTGGTTAATAAGAAAATATTTTCTTTGTACTTTCTTTTCTTTTAAATTTTCTCTCAAAACAAACAATAGAAAAAAAAAATTCTTATTTTCTTTTCTTTTCCTTCATTTTCCCTCAAACCAAACATAGCCTAAAAGTATAAAACATTTTAAGCACATAGAAGAAGCTATTCAACATTTTCCTCAATGCTTATCATTCCACTATTCTCTCAAAACTATGGTTTGAGTAACTCCTACTAATATTATGAAACATACCCTTCTTTTGTAGACCTTTCTAAGGTGTAAAATCAGTATAGGTTACTTTGGAGATCAAATTTTATTTATTTAGAGTTTCTCTTCCAGTAGACTTCTATCTATACATGTAAATCGAGGATCCACACCTTTCCTTCCCGAAGGGGCCAGCTAAAGAAGTTGAATACTCAAAAGCTCGGGGAATGGTTCAGTGATCCTACATCCAGAAGTAAACATGTATGAAACCGGCAAACCAACTTGAGTAACGGAGGGTATTTCCCTCTTCAAGTAAATCATTTTTTTCAATATTTCGAATTAACTCAATAAATCGTTAAGACAGAATCTGAAATGTCAGATTTTGAATTTCGAATTTATTTACTCGGAGGCAATTCAGATCTTGAACATATTCGTACACAAAACCTGAAGGCAGTAGATCTTGTGAGAGAGCAGAAGTGGAGTTGATTATGCAATGAGTCTCATGAGAAAAACAACCATAACTAGAAAATGAACATGGAACTCAACTCACTGACCTGAAAAGCCCATAGCAATTGAGGTTTTGGATGGAAACCAAATCAGAGTTGACAATCTTGAAGGCGGATGTTGAAATGGAACCAAATAGAAGACCCGATAATTATGCTAGAGGAGATCTGGAAGAAACCAATTGGAAGATGACGAAACTTATTTTGAGAAGAGGGCTTTTGAAAATTTCGAGATGAATTAAATTTCTTGGGAATGAGCAAGAATCGGATTACTGAAGCAAAATTACGATGGCAACAAGAAGGATGGCCTTCACTAGGCAGGCAGGCATGCAGACGCCCCAGCGTTGATGTGGTTTTGTTGATCGCCTAGGAGGTGCATAGCCTTGATACCATCTTAACTCGAAGAGGAATAAATAATTTTTATTGAATATTGAAAAAGTAATTATATGCACAATAAAAGCTACACCTCTGACTATTTTCAGTAATTACATAAAGAGAAGATAATATCCTATTTATATAGATTCATAAAACTTGGAGAAGAATAAAATATAAATCCTGCTCCAAAAAGAAATATACTAGAAAAGAATCTATATAGAAAAAATACTTAACCCAAAGTGACCTAAATTAATTTCTCTTTTTTTTAACACAGGGAATACTTTGTAATTAATTTATATGGTATATTAATCTAGAGCACATTAGTGGGTTTGACTTGATTATGAGATAATCAAATTGGTCCCAGGTGCCTGCAATCCCCTAAATCACCACTCCATTTCTCCCCCCTAAAATGTCATAAGGGATTGTGCTTTTAATGAAAAATCCATAAAGTTGTCATTATACATGTGATCATCCCCCCCCCCCCCCCCCCAAACCAAACACACACACAAGAAAATAAAATAAAATAAAATAAAAATAAATCTTTAGTGCAGGGGCACCAAGTTTGGGTGGTTTGATGGTGGTGGTGGTGTTGTGTGTGTGTGTTTGTTTGTTTGTGTTTGGGGTGGGGGGGAGGACTCTTCCATGAGATCTATTATTGAAGTTTGTAAGGCTTGAACATACCCCCATTTCGAGTGTTACATATTGACTAGGTTAAATAATCACAATACTTTTCTAAAGTTCAACAAAGTGATAACAGTCAGATAAATCCTCAATTTTATGCATAATATAGTTGATGAACTCCAACCATTTCGAAGCTGATAAAACAAAGAGCACATCAGATGTACAAATCTGAACTGCTAGTTATCTATAAAAATTTCTCATTCTTCTCTTAGGATCACGAGGATGCAAAAAATATACTACAAACAAATATTAAAGACATACCATTCGAATAGCATTATCTTTATTCATTTTCTACATTTTTTATTTATTGTAAAACAATTAACAATATAACGATAATTCCCTAAACTCGTATTAGTACCTTATAGAGGACATGGCACAATCTTTCTAATATATTTATAACTTCTAATTTATTAAGATTACTGAGTTGAGTCAAACTTCAATTAGCGTTGACTCCCTCAAGTTTATAAGAGACATAGCTATAATCAAGTAGGTTTCTAGTTGTATAATCAGGCAATCATTTGTCCAAGTCGCACTTAGGAAACATGTTGAAATTGGATCGGAAAATGAATTTATATTGAAATTTTCTTCCTTTTAAGTTTCTACTAGATTATGGCACGTGTAAATGCATATGGAGTTGAAATGATAAATTAAATATTTAATTAAAATTTAATCTTGAAAAAGGTTATATGAAAATTGGACTTTACTCGATTTAGACATGAGGTCCATGAAGCATATACATGGTGCGACCCATGTTTTTCTTTTAATTAATGGCATGAGGGACAAATTCTTTCTGTTGCACACATTTAAGCCTTTGCAATTATGATAGTAGAGACTCAAATGTTTTTGAAAAAAATAGATCAAGATCTTAACCAACATATTGGATGGCGGTAAATATTACTACAAGAAATGGATGGCTAGAAATGGTGGGTGTGAGTCGAACATGAGGCAAAAGTCAATTAGAAACCCTAAATAATAAAGTTGTGGTTATAATGGTAGCGATTTAAAATCAAATTCTTCCTAAATTGGGAAAGTTAAAAAAAAAATGTAATATACTAGTAATAATATACCGACTTAAAATCGCTCTTAACGAAAACATTATTGGTGCTTTTGCAAGTAGAATAGATAGAGATGACTCAATTGAACATCATTGCTAAAGCAACCAGATAAAGAAGGTACCATTTGCTCGTGACACCTGGCAACTCCAAATCGCTGAATGTGAGCAACAATAGAAACTTCCAGTCTGTTTCGATGGGCCAGGGAGTTCTCCAGTAACCAGGAAATTATTTGCCACCTTCCACAAACTAAGCATCCTTAGCTCTCCATCATCAAGTGACATGATGATACATCTATAAAAGTAGTAAAAATCAAGATACTCAAAGCCTGGATAAGACAATCTATCAATTGAACAGACAGCAGGAATTTTGGCTTTTGTAAGTGAACATGAAATTACAATCTATACTTGTGTGCCTCATGATTCAAAGTTTAAAACTGAAGATCTTGCAAACGGGTGGATTTTATGATTCAGCTACGTTGGAAAATAAAATAAAAAACAGTACTTCAAATCAAATCAATAGCACACCAAACTTTTGCAGCTACCCGAGATGTGTCAAACTCAGATCATAGCCAATACAGTTTGGATCTTACACTTTACACACTCGGTAAAAGAAAGTAGAAAACAGTATTTTATATCCAATCGATAACAAAGTAATATTGTAGCTTAATTTTTCATATGTCTAAATGCAAACTTCGCATCATGAAGAAATTCATCTTTGCTGATGCTACTAATCTCTTAAGACTTTGAAAACTCTGAAAAATAAATGAGCACAGATTGGGTTAAAAAATAACTGAAATCAGGCAATATATGATGGAGATCAGATTTGATTTGATTTGGATTTTGTTAGGATATTTGATTGGATTAGGACTTTGGATTCTATTAGGATTTTATTTGTTAGGGTTTTCCTATATATATGGGTTTGTATGGAGAATTAAAAAAAATGAATAATATTTGAAAAAATTTTGAGAAATTTCTGGCGTGGATTTCGCTTGAGCAAATCTTTCCTCGTGGATTCGTGGAGAGTGGGCGTGGAGTCGCCTGGGTGGATTCCCAAACCCCTTAAGTTCTTCCCCAATTTATCTATTTTCCCCAATTCATCCAAAAAAACCCTAATTTTCAAAACCCTAACCCTAATTTCGCCTCCATCCTGCGTCAAATTTGGTATCAGAGCCTAAATTTTATTCTCCATCATTTTCTTATTCTGCATCTCCATTCTCTTTTATTTCAGTTTTTTATTTTTATTTCGAGAAAAAAAAAACAGATCTGGAAAAAAAAAACACATCTGAAAAAAAAAAGATCTAAAAAAAAAAAACTTCTTTTGTCCTATCTTCTTCTCCCCCAACCCATCTTTTTTTCCCAACTCAATCCAAACTCCCACCTGAACAACCACTCCACCAAACCAAATCCAACTCAAACTCCCCAAGTTCAGGCCCTCTTTTCCTTCGGCTCCATCTCCTCTTCCACATCTTCTTTTCCCTTATCCCCTTCTCCGGGTCCACCCCTCTCTCCCTTCTCTGGTGAATCCACTGCAATAATAGCTGCATAGTAAGCAATAGTAGCACAGCAGCATCAGCAGGAACTGCGATATTAGCTGCAAAACTGCAGCCGCAGCAGTTTTACTGTTGCTGGACAGCAACAACGGCTGCAGAACAGTAGTGGCAGCAGCCAGTAGAAGCAGAACAGTAGACCAGTGCAGCAGTGAAGCGAAAAGTGGTGATTTGGAGCCCATTCGGAGTCCAACTCGAGTCAGATTCGAGGCGTTGTTTTCCTGGATTTGTTTCCAACAATTATGGCAGGATTTCAGGGCTCTTCAGCAGGCGAACTAATTTCGAAAAACTCCAAGGAACCACTACAAGTGCACGAACTTTTTCGGTATTTGGTATAGTAGTGGATTCGACCAGACAGCAGTGCAGACCCATTAAGAGCAGCAGATCCGTTAAGGGTTTTTTTTTTATTCGGAGCCCGTTTCAACTCCGATTCAAACTATTTTCGAGCCTCCGTGATTCATGGGTATTTACTAAACTTTTTGAACTAAAATTTTGAATTGATTATATATGGAGTTTATATTCCATGGTCACCACATTAACACCAATGCTAAAATATCACGAATTGAGTGTGATATATATGCTACTGTACCCATTTTTTTCGGTTTTGACGATTGACAAAATTATGGAGATTGGGAGAATCATCTCGAAAATTTCTTTAGATATTTTGATCCAATATCAGCACAGAAATGTCGTTACGCCCGACAAAAATTGGGTGGAGAAGTTTATATTTGGAGTAGAGAGTATAAATTATGCTTGAATTGGAATATCTTGCGACGTCTACTTCGTCATCGGTATACTCAACACCACATTCTAAATTTATCATCTCATCGGTTTCAATCGTCTGAGCCTAAAATAATGACCATTGATTAAAAACTTCAATATATAATTGATGAATTTGAAAAATGTAGCCGAATACTTGACAGCTTCAACAAAATACTTAAATACAAGAACGAAAAAAGTCAAATGGTTAATAATGATAGCATCACCAACAAGATTGAAGCAAATATTCATATTTTTTATTGCAAATTACAGCCTATACTGGATAAAGAAGTTCATGATGAGCCACTATTAATACCAGATAGAACTTCCTTTCCATCCATAGAAGTTAAAAACTCAAAAGTTCAGATTTCTAACGATCTCTCAATGGAACCAACTGAGAAGTTTCAGCCACATATAAATACATCTGATGATCATATTCATGAGCAGAAACCAATAGAAGTACCTCCTACTCTCCTATATCACATGCACATGAAACCGACAGTTTTTTTAGAAGACCTTCTACTAAAATTTCGTAAGAAACTTTGTCGATAATTCATGTTTACTGATAGCATTTGCATATCAGTTGCAGATGTACAGGGAGTACAGGAATTTTCAATCCAAAGCGAGACTTCAGACTGAAAAAAAGTTATTGTTGATAATGAGGTAAAAACTTCAGTTGCTCTTGAGAGATTCATTACAAGAATTATGAAGAAATTACCGACTCAACATACAGATTCATATAAAGTTTCGAAGAGGTTTGCTTCTACTGTTCATGGCCAGAATAATTTGTGGGATTTACGATCATCTGAAACTTATTCACGAAAAAAATCAGTTCCACCTCCACCGCCTTAATTCAGATGTGATGTACTAGATATGGTTTTCCGACCACCACCATGACCCAATTGGGATATTTCGTGAATGCCAAACAGTTCAACGCGGACGTGTTTATCATTTCTAATCTCCGTATTCATCGGGGATGAATGTTTTGAAGCCGGGGAGAATTGATGGAGATCAGATTTGATTTGATTTGAATTTTATTAGGATATTTGATTAGATTAGGAGTTTGGATTCTATTAGGATTTTGTTTGTTAGGGTTTTCCTATATATATGGGTTTGTATGGAGAATTAAAAAAATGAATAATATTGAAAATTTCTTGAGAAATTTCTGGCGTGGATTTCGCTTGAGCAAATCTTTCCTCGTGGATTCGTAGAGAGTGGGCGTGGATTCGCCTGGATGGATTCCCAAACCCCGTAAGTTCTTTCCCAATTTATCTATTTTTCCTAATTCATCCAAAAAACCCTAATTTCGCCTCCATCATGCATCAATATAGTATTAATGTCCTCTTGATTGACAAACAATTTACTTTTTTTCTTACCATATCTTTGTCAATATATTCTTTATATTCTTCTTTCCTTATTTAGTTTCTTTATAGCTGTATCTCTCATTTTTTCATTATTGCTGTAATTACTTCTGTATTTCTTCCTATAATAGGCGTAGGATTAAGGGATCTGATTATACTTACTATATTAGATCCTAGGATTAAGGGATCTGCTCATTCTTGATGTCTATATATTGTAATTCTATTAGTGAAATGAAACAGAAAATATTTTTCAGAATTTCTCTTTTATTTTGTCATGGTATCAGAGCCAAAACTCTGAGATCATTTCATCTTGTGTCTGGTTTCTTGTCTAGCTCTGAGATCTTAGTATTTTGTTCTTGATTTTCTTACGTTCTATTCTGTCTTCTTGGACCTGATTTCTTAGTTCTTATTTCTGGTTGAATCATATCTTTGGAACGATCTGAGCATTTTCTTGTTCGATTTAATGGCAAGAACTATTCTGCCTGGGCATTCCAATTTCAGATCTTTGTCAAGAAAAAGGAATTATAGGGTCATGTTGATGGGACAGATCCTGCACCTAACAGCAAGGAGGAGAAGGAGAAATATGTAAAATGGGAGGTGAAGGATGCTCATATTATGTCTTGGATCCTTGGAAGTATGGAACCCTCTATACTTCTCAATCTCAAGCCTTATAAGACCTCTCGAGAAATGTGGGGTTACTTGAAGAAAATTTACAATCAAAGCAACACAGCACGAAAATTTCAATTGGAACTCGAGTTGAGTCAACTCAGTCAAGGGAGTATGTCAATCCAAGAGTTTTATTCTTCTTTTGAGAATCTTTGGGCTGAGTACACCGATATTGTGTATGCAAGTGTACCTCCTGAAGGACTCATTGCTGTCCAAAGTGTGCATGAGACTAGCAAGCGTGACCAGTTTCTAATGAAGTTAAGAGGAGATTTTGAAGCAATCAGGTCCAACCTGATGAACAGAGATCCCGTCCCTTTATTGGATATTTGTGTAGGAGAGCTTCTCAAAGAAGAACGGCTTATTACACAGACTGTCATGGAGCAGAAAGCTCAAAATTCTATTCCAATTCCTGTTGCCTACGCTGCTCAAGGGAAGTCTAAAGGAGGTAGAGATATGACTAATGTCCAGTGCTATAGTTGCAAAGGATTTGGGCACATTGCCACTAATTGCACTAAGAAATTCTGCAATTATTGTAAGAAAACAGGGCATATCATCAAAGATTGTTCCATTCGGCCTCCAAAGAAATCTGAAACTGCCTATAATGTCTCGGTTTATTCCTCAAATGTCCCTAGTCCTGGTCAGTCTTCTATTACTCCTGAAATGGTCCAGCAAATGATAGTTTCTGCTTTTTCTGCTTTAGGCATTTCAGGTAACAAAAATTCTAATCCTAAGCCTTGGTATTTTGATTCTGGTGCTTCCAATCACATGACCAACACTGTCTTACCTCTAAATAATGTTCAAAAAATGAGAGAGATACAGCTATAAAGAAACTAAATAAGGAAAGAAGAATATAAAGAATATATTGACATCATACATCAGAATGTACAAGGGGCTGATCACTAAGCTTCAAAATAAGTTGCATAGTACATTTCAAATGAAAGATCTTGGGCATCTCACATATGTTTTGGGGCTGGAAGTTCACACTCGCGATCATGGTTTGTTCTTAAACCAGCATAAATATATCCAAGATCTCATTGAACTAGCTGGTTTAAAGGATACTACTGCTGCTGATACCCCAATGGAAGTGAATGTGAAATACCGCAAAGATGAAGGCGAGCTTTTGCCTGATCCTTTTTTATATAGGCAACTTGTTGGTAGTCTTATCTACCTAACAATTACAAGACCTGATATCTCATATGTTGTCCATATAGTTAGCAGGTTTATGCAATCGCCTCGACATTTTCATCTTGCTGCAGTTCGTCGCATTATTCGATACTTAATTGGGACACCTACTCGTGGGTTGTTTTTTCCTCGAAGATCTGCTCTTCATTTGACAGCATATAGTGACGCAGATTGGGCTGGATGCCCGGATACTAGGAAGTCTACAACAGGCTGGTGCATTTTTCTTGGAGATGCCTTGATTTCTTGGAAGTGTAAGAAACAGGATTGTGTCTCAAAATCTTCCACGGAGGCTGAATATAGAGCCATGTCAGCAGCCTGTTTTGAAGTTGTGTGGTTACGTAGTCTTCTTTCTGAACTTGAATTTCCTCAAACTGATCCTACTCCGCTTCATGGTGATAACACTAGTGCCATTCAAATAGCTCCGAATCCAGTATATCATGAACGCACGAAACACATAGAGGTGGACTGTCATTACATTAGGGAGGCTTTTACTCGTGGTGTTATCACTCTTCCTCATCTTACTACTGATTTTCAACTCGTTGATGTCTTTACCAAAGCTTTGACGCGCCAACGACACAAGTTTCTTAGTAGCAAATTGATGCTGATCGACTTACCCGCATCAATTTGAGGGGGATGTCAATATATTCTTTATATTCTTCTTTCCTTATTTAGTTTCTTTATAACTGTATCTCTCTCATTTTTTCATTATTGCTATAATTACTTCTGTGTTTTTTTCTATAATAGGCCTAGGATTAAGGGATCTGATTATGCTTACTATATTAGATCCTAGGATTAAGGGATCTGCTCATTCTTGATGTCTATATATTGTAATTCTATTAGTGAAATGAAACAGAAAACATTTTTCAGAATTTCTCTTTTATTTTGTCAATCTTTTGCCTGAACTTTGCTTAGACATTTGTAGCATTTGATGGTTTATTAAGGATAGTTACTTTTTGCAAACAACTTAATAGATTTCTTCAATAGGTATCATCCAGTTCTCTTTTATTTTTTCCATTTCTTTTCTTTTTATACTAATGATGGAGGAGAATAAACTTATTAGTTATCCCGATGGCAATAGAAAAAGGTTATGAAGGAAATTTGACTTTCTATGCAACATATGTTATTTTATTTCCTATTTGTTGCAGTTTTAAGTTAAACCAAGTAATACTGTATAATCTACAATTTGATTCATTATGCAATCAAGAACAATTTATGATGAAGTCTCCATGTTTACAGCCTTTATTGTACCCCACCAGTGCTATGTAAGAAAGAATGCAAATGGAAATAATCATTGATGGATAAAGACAGAATATCATCCTAATATATAGAATAACATCCTAATATGCACAATCTTGGATAATAATAAGATTGACATGAATCATATATCTTTTAGATTTTTTGGGTTATAGCTATACTATGGTGTCTCTTACCCTTGTTTAGTCTGGAAATTTATCATAAAATATTAGTTTAGTTCTGACTAAGAATTTGGCTGCTGTAACAATAATTCAAGTCTATAAGAAGACATCCCTTAATCAAAGTTATTTAGCTCTAGGTTTATGAATAGAATTGATATTCATTTGAATGCCTCTTCCTTGATTTTCTCCTACAGATCAAATATTCTTATCTTCCAACTTCCAGTTCCCCATCCTCCCATATATAATTACTTCGCCTCCTCTATCAGTTATATTACTATCTGAGAGATAAATGAAAATGGGAAAATATAGTTAACATCTAAGAAGCATGGACATGGATACAAGAAAGGGGTGCGGGCATGGGCACGAGATACACAGATAGTGTCACAGCAATTCCTTAGGAAGAAAGGGAGACAACAAAATGACTATAGATTATATAATAAGCATAGAAGGAAATAGAGACACAGAAACTTATAGTAGTTTATATGATAATGATAGTAGTAGTCGTAGTCGTAGAATCAGAGACACCACAACATGAGTATAAATGAAATAAAAATGAACAGTAGTAGTAGTTAGTAGTAGAGAATACAAAATTATATACTAGGATCAACAAGTGAGTATACAGATATGCAAATAAATGTTTCCAATAATATGACAATCTTTAAAAATACTCTCAAGGGTAACCTATCATATACCTAATAAGTTGAAAACATGATAAAAGTTAACCTACCATATACCCAGTAAGTTTGTAGAAAGACTGGTCTTGGCTCTTTAAGTTTCTAAAGGATAGCTTAATATACTGAAGAATACCTTCAGCATATTATGGTGTTTTATATGACATTATCGGAGGTCATTTCCCTTGTAAATAATACATAAATAGAGCAAAGACATCTCTCAACATGTAATGAGTATGAAAGAAGTGCAAAAAAAAGTGTCCAAGATGTGTCCTAAAAAGTGTCTGATTAAAATATTAATAAACCCTTCGTCTCAAACTTTTGCGGTCAGCTACATGATTGTTTTTTCTTCCATTCCATTCAGGTAACAGTCATCTCCTAAGTTAAATTAACACTATTACCATATCCTTCATAACTGCCTCCGTCCACATTCTCTAAGGTGCCCATCTCTAGTCCTCACTGCTCCCATTCACAACACTTGTCATTTCCCTGACAAGCGCACCTTATTGACCTCCTTGAACATTGTTTCTTTGCTGAAATGTTCCAATTGATAAAATAATAGCTTTTCCTATAGGTTCTTCGTTTCAGTTTCATGAATATTTTACAATCACATAAAACTTAAAAGAATTTCTCCACCTTAAACAGCCTACTTTAATTCTATGAACTACTCCTTCCTTGTTTCACCATTTGATGAACGATTGATCTTACAAAGTGAAAATGGTCACTACAAGGCATTTCTTAATCATTCATATGGCACATACACTAATTTCTTCCCAGAGTTACACTAAAATTATAATCCATATATTTTATTTCATTCTACTATTTCTAAATCCTTTAGGTTGCAAATTTTCTCACTACCTTTCTGCTTTTGAAGTTATTCACTTATTCCATTCTTATTCTCATCAACAATATCATCACTCAATAACACGTGCCATCAAATATATAATGAACAAGCTTAGTAAGTTCAGAAAAAGTAAAGGCTAGATGGGACCTATTTAAACATAAAAATAATATTTAAAGAAAAAGTGTGCCTAGAGTGTCTCCTTAGATCATTATCTAAGGAGATGGCCTCAAAACCATGATGTAGGATGTCTCCATAGATTGTAATATGAGGAGACGGCCTCAAAATCCTAACGTAGTGCTTCAAAATGGAAGATATGAACCATTTATCATGATTGGCATGAGCGAAATAGGTGGTGTAAAAAAAATTATGTAAGCTGGACACTTCTAGATCATTGACCAAAAGGTCTCATTTGTTTTATTGTTAAAAAACTGTTCTTTTTGCAACTATCCAATGTATGATAAATAGTATTTAAAATGCATAATTTTTTATATACTACCTACTTAAAATACAGAGATCACGATGACCGGTTTGGATCGCCCTCTTTGATGTCCTATGTTAAGATTTTAGAGCACTTCCTTAGGTTACAATATAAGGAGACATAGACACTTTTCCCTAAAAGTTATTTTTAAACAGAAAGTTTGAGACGTTATCAACATGTAACCAATGAGTGTCCGCCCTAGAATTGATGGTGTTCAACATGTACAGCGCCTGATGGAAGTATCCTACTACTTAGCTGCTACTTAGTTTACAAGACCATACTGCTGCTGTACCACAGTCGTTATTACACCCTCTAATTTACTTGAAAACGCAAGACTTGGCGCACTCCAACCTCCTAGCTAAAACTTAAAAAAATTCCAATTAACTGCATGGATATTGTAAGCTTATAACAACCAAGACTCTCATCCAACAATTGCTTGCCAAAGGATCCATCAACAATTGTAAACTTGGACATATTAAGATTAAAGAAAAGTGCAAACAAACAGAATAAGCTCATTTCATATTTTCCACAAGAAAGAAATATCTCCTACCTTGGGTCCTTCAACCACTGCAGACTGAGTATGACCGATCCAGGACACAACTCGCACAAAGGACGGTACGGATCCCTGACAAATATAAAATAGATGATCAGGGTTTGAATAGTTAAAATCTAAATAAAAAGTAATAAACATTGATGTGAAAGGTCTAGCTTGTAGCTCAGGGTACAAATAAAAATGAGAGCATATATGTTGCATACTCCAGTGACCATTCAATTGGAAGGTGCATACTTCGAATTTGACGTTACACGAGTTGAATGAAGTATGAGAATAAATAGATCTTAGACTAATCAACTCCAAACTTTCTACCGTTATAATCTGAGTGGAATACCTGATTCACCCTACAGAGGAAGAGAAACCCTCTTATCTTTGGATGTAGGGCAAATAACATGTCACAAGGTGGCAGTAGAAAAAGGAAGGATTTTCCAGTTAAGGGAAACAAAAATGATAAGCTAAAAGAGGCCAGATAGCTATAACTGAACTTACGTGGATCTCTCTTACAAAGGTTGAACCCAATATCTCCAAGGATCTTGTCATTGGCTATGCACCACAGAAACTTCAATTATGAAGCCGTGCATGCACATCCTATGTATTTTTTAGAATTTGTGATGTGTCGGTATGTCATGTTTGTATACGCATAGCTGTGTCCATGTAACAAAGGGCCCTGATAAACAAGTCCCAAAGGGGTATCTTATAAAATGATCACAACCATGGTTACATATTTTAGATTCCTAGGGAGGTCCACCAAGATCTCATAGTTTTGGGTCAAACTCAGATTTTGATTCTTGCGCAAGAAAAAAAAAATCCAACATTTATTTTAAATTTGAACAATGATTCCACATAATTCATTTTAGTGAAGTTTGTATAACTGAAAAAAAAAATACAAAAAGAACCTCCCCTTTTCAAGATACAGCTATATCTGAATGTGCTAAGTCTCGGACAGCAGTGTTGTAATTACACATTAAAGGCCACTGTGCGTGAACAATCAAAAACACAACAACTCTCATATAAAATCTATCAAATAGATAACCATTTTAAAAACAATGGAACTTGAGGTCCCAATCAATCAGCAGAAGTCTAATAATACATACCGTATGTCCCAAAATTTTAGGCCTTCATGTCCAGCAGTCACTATTAAATTTACACTCTCCGCCTCACTACAAGAACGTCACAGTGATGTTAAATCAGATAAATATACACATAAACAGGAATACAAACGGTAAAAAGAATAAACTAATTAAATAACATAGGCTATCCTCTTTTCATGAATAGTGATGATATTACTTCCCAAGAAATAGTAGAGATCCCTTTACTTTTCCAAAAGCGAAATGTTCTATTGGGCTTAATGTGGAAAATTCTGTGTAGCAGTGACATTTTTTGTCATGGAGCCATTTTGTGTGCACACATTAGACGCACATACATGATGCCAATGTTGAAAATAACGCGTTATGTAACCCGTTATATTAGAAAACCTAACAGAACTTCAATGCTACGTAACAACTGAAAATAACTCAGTGCACCTTAACAATACGTTTTTTTATATTATTTTACGTTATATCACGTAACGTTACATTAAATTACGTTATGTTACGTTATTTACAATTATTTTCTTAGTAAGTCTGTATTGTTATTGATTATTCTATATTGTTATTGATTATTATTTTAATTATTAGCAAATTGCTTAAATTTTCATACTTAATTAGTTGTTGACTTGTTCGATGGCTTGTGTAATTGCTAACTTACTAATTTGCGACTATTTTTTTATTCGCTTGTTATAATACCTCTTCGGTTACTGAAATATTTTACTTGTTTATTCTATTGAATTTTTATTAGAACTGAAATCAACAATTACAAATAAAATAAATTGAACATTACAAAATATAAATTACAACAATGATAATAACTGAATTGAAATAAAAAAATTGAAATCTCATTTTCTTGTTTAGATGATGATTGGAATTACGACTGCAGACTTAATATAATTTATGAAAAATGTAAAAATTATTGCAAAACTTAATATAAAATTAGAATAGATTATGTACTACAAAATGGTTGTATATTTTTTTAGAAATTTTAAATTTATTTTTCAATTTATAAACATTATTTTATATAGTTTTATATTTATTTTTATTAAATAACTAGAAAAATGCATAACCTGCGTTATGCGTTCGCTACATGCGACATAACCTAACAGAGGCAAAACGTTACGTTACCGTTATCGCTATTTTAAACATTGCATGATGCGTAGGACACTTCAACCGAAAATTGGTTTTTTAGTCCCGTGTCAACCACAACCTGCGTCCATCCATGTCCAGGACTTATACAAATATTAGATCTTACCCCTCATCTATGACCATATATTTTATATGAAATGAATTTCAGTTGAGCCTAGTATAGGAAAAAGTTCCTCAGTAATGAGGATGATTAAGAGATCTTTAATCTTTATTATGTATAAGGTAAATAATTTAGAACGTCATTCTATTTTCTATGGACTCTCTCTTTGAGCCCTTGTCACTATGCCAAAACTTTGAAGTTACGATGAGGGCTACCTAAGACTTACAATGTTATATCCTAACAAGACTTCCAGCTAAGCACTCCTTTTATAGGCCAAAATCTAGGGTTCTTTTACACAATGCATTTATTTTCTTTTAATTCATAATTAAATGCACATTCAATGAGATTTGGATCTAGATGGCATTGATGGCATTTTAAAGTACATGCCACTACATGGAAACTCCAAAGTTGTGGTAAGGGGTGATTTAAATTCTGACACTTAAAATAGTACTATGCATGAACATAACAAATTATCCATTAGGTTCCTAATGATAGAAGATAGAATGAATTAGAGGAGACAGACTCATCATTATTATCGAAATCTTTGCATATTCAAATGGGGTTGGCTACGGACTATGAAGCACGGACACTTCAAAGTTAGTGTCGTGCCCGCATTAAATATGTATTAGACACCGATACTTATATGACACTTACCAATACATATCGAATACATCAAAACTGTGTCAGATTTTAAAAATCCAAAAACTTGTGTATCGGAGCCGTCATCGTTTTCAAAAGTCATATATATCACATATCAGAGCAGTATCTGCTTTCAAAGTTATAACGATCAAGTTTTGAGCACTACATAGCGGTATATTACCTAAAAAGACAAAAAAAAACCTTTTGATGTAAAAAAAATACTAAACTAATAGCCCCAAATGCTTTGCAAACATAGATCTTTTATATATTTTATTTAATGTACTAGTCCATTGAATTGAATTCGGATTCGTTTCTTTAATTTAATTAGCTATTTAGAATTTATCTTTTAAATTATTAAGATTCTTTCTTTTCTCTCTACTTTAAAGAAAAGATTTATTTAACAATTACGAGTTTTGATGTGCACTATATATCACATGCATAAATATACATATTTATGTCCCAAATCCCTCGCATCCCTATATCCTACTACTTTAGATTTTGCCGAATCCCCATATCTGTGTTGTATCGTGTCTTGTATACATATCTATGTTTCATAAGATATGGAAAACCACTTCGAGTCAAGAAAGATCCACAAAAGAACTCCAAAGCTAAAGAATAATTACAACATCAAAGTCAAGTTACCTCTCTTCTGGAGCCCAAGCAAGAGCTCTAATAGGAACACAATCCGCAGAGAAGCAAAGCAAGGGCTTTATATCTGGTGCACAAACAGTGACACGGTTAAATTCATCTCTTGATGCCAACTATTCTGAAGAAGATGATTAGGATTTTGAAATTTAACAACTAACTGGAGTTAGAGTTGAATTATTTTTACAGATTTATTCCTCAATGCTATGGTGCAAAGCTAGAAGTTTGTTCACGTTATCAACAATGAATTTAAGAATAATCTTTCAAATCCCCCACATGTATTCAGAAAAGCACATTATATTGAAGTAGTTAAACAAAGACTTTGACATCATTACCGTTAGAAGGGTGTTGCTTAGAGAATTTCCATAGAGCAACCTGAATATAAGAATATCAGATTAAAAAACTAATCATTTGGAAAAATAAAGATTCTGGAATTGCAGGTTTCCTAGATAGAATAATCAATTTGCACATAACTAAAGTGACAGGATTGTAGATAGTAGATACAGCAAACAGTAGGAAAACCTAGGAAGATCAAATCATGTGCTTTATTCGATAAATAAAATAACTGTAATAATAATGACTAGGTGATGGAGATCAGATTTGATTCTGGAGTAGATTTGATTAGATTTGGATCTTGTTAGGATTTTAGAATATTTGATTGGATTCTGATTTTATTATAATTCTGATTTTATTAGGATTTTTGATTCTATTAGGATTTTGTTTATTAGGGTTTTCCTATATATATGGGATTTGTATGAAGTATTAAAAAAAGATGAATAATATTTGAAAATTTCTCAAAATTTCTAGCATGGATTTTACTCGAATTAAAATCTTTCCTCGTGGATTCGTGGAAAGTGGGCGTGGATTCGTCTAGGTGAATTCCCAAACTCTGTAAGTTCTTCCCTAATTTTTCCAAAAAACCCTAATTTTCAAATTCTAACCCTAATTTCGCTCCGTCCTGCGTCAAACTTGATATCAGAGCCTAAATTTTCTTTTCCATCACACCATCTTCTTCTTCCACATCTCCTTCCTCTTTTATTTTTATTTCAGTTTTTTTATTTTTATTTTGAGGAAAAGAAAAAAGAATAAAAAGGCAGATTAGATCTGTGAATAAAAAATAAAAAAAACCTTCCTTTCTCCTATTTTCTTCTTCCCCCCAACCCGTTTTTCCCCAACTCAACCCAAACTGCCCCCAAGTTCAACTCCTTTTTCCCCCGACCCCATCTCCTCTTCCGCATCTTCCTCTTCTCCCTCATCACCTTCTCTGGACCCACCCCGCTCTCGCTTCTCCGGCGAATCCACTGCAGCAGCAGCAGCACAGTAGTAGCAGCAACGTAGCAAGCAGCAGCAACAGACAGCACCAACACAGTAACAAGCAGTAGCAACAGCAGGCAGCAACAGCAACACAGCAAGCAACAGCGCAGCAAGCAGCAACAGCAACAGCCACACCCGCAATTTCAGATCCAACCCAATTTCAAATTGGGTTCAGTGTAGCAGTGCAGACCCGTTTACAGTGCAGACCCATTAAGGAGAAAAGTGGTGATTCGAAACCCGTTCGGAATCCAATTTGAGCCAGATTCGAAGCATAGTATTTCTGGATTTGTTTCTAACAATTGTGGCCAGATTTTAGAGCTCCTAAGTAGGCGAACCAACTTCGGAAAGCTCCAAGGGACCATTACAAGTGCACGAACTTCTTCGGTTTTGGGTAATCTCCAAACTAACCTATTTTCTTCAGCAAAATTTTGCAATTCCTTTTGTGAAATTCTGCATAAGATTATTAGTTAGAATTAGTAATAATTATTTGCCAACTCATTACTTACGTGCATACACACATCTTAGAATCCATTTCCTTATATTTTAGAGATTAAACCTTTAGGAAATTTCATTTGATCATATAGTGCACGCATATAGAATTGACAAGTCTAGAAAATTGCATTGGATACGCTTATTTGATTGTATGCTTCTTCGTAACGGTAAAATGACCATCCCAAGTTCTAGTAATGGAGAGGAAAAAATTAGAAATCATGATAAAACAATTAAAAACTGTCAATGAACAAATAGAACAGTTTAAAATTGTTAATAAACGATGGATGCACTAGAACAACAAATAGGCAACCTAGAAGAACAAAATAATCGAATTTATAGGAATGAATATAACGAAAGGAATCACGATCAGTATACAGGACCAAGAAATCGAAATGAAAGGTATAGAGATGAGAGTGTCCCTAGAACTAAGCGCATTGAAGATGACATCACACGTAAGATAAAATTAGAAGCTTCAACATTCAACGGCACTCACGACCCTAAAGTCTTTAGTGACTGGCTCGCAGACATGGATTACTATTTCGATTGGTATGACATGCCTGAAGAGCGTAAAATACAATTTGCTCGGATGCGACTGACAGGGCCCGCTAGGATATATTGGACATCGGTAGAAAGAGAGTGTGACAGATATCAGGATGCGATAGAGATTTGGAATGACATGAAGCTAGAGTTAAAGAGAAGTATCTTCCAGTCATATTTAGGAGTCGCCTTTTAGATAGGTTGCACAGTTTTCGCCGGGGGGCATAATGGTCCAAGAGTACATGACTCAATTTGATGAATTGACACTTCGGTATGATTTGCGAGAGGATCGACACCAGGCGATATCTAGATTTCGTTCTGGATTGCGCGCTGACATACAACGAGCCATGCATATCCATTCCCGGAATATAAATTCCCTTGCACAAATTTGTCAAGTAGCAGAAAATATAGAACACTCTCTCAAATTTTCTACTAACCACAAACTTACTCCTAGAGCTGGGGAGCAGTCCAGACAACCTTCTGAAGACAACAAGAAACCTAACACCCAAATCAACAAAAACTTTAGGGATAAAATCGTAATGGGTGAGTCATCTAAATAGGGCACGAAACACGTAGAGTGTTTTAGGTGTCACGAGTATGGCCACATAGGTTCACAGTGTCCCACTAGAGTTTTACTCGTAGAAGGAAAATATAATGATGATGATGATCTTGAGGAAGAAATATATGAACCAGTAGGAAATGCTAATGAGTCAGACGAGAAAATAGTCATTTCAAACGTGCACTTAGGCATCGTTAGATATCCTTACACTAAAATGAAATATGAAAGTTGGCGTAGATCTAGCGTTTTCACTACGTACATCACACGGAAAAAAGAGTTATCGAGTGATTGACGGTGGTGGTTATGTGAATATAATCTCAAGAACAACTGTTGAGAAAATGGGCCTCAAAACTGAACCTCATCCACAACCATACAATGTAATATGGGTACATAAAACTGCCCAATATATTATCCAGCGTTATTTAGTGCCTATCCAGATGTCAAGCTATCAGGACCAGTTTTGGTACGATGTGTTAGATATGATCGCCACACATATTTTGCTTGGTAGGCCATGATTGTATAACTTAGATGTGACGAATTTCGGCAAGTCAAACACATACATCCAAATTTAATGAGAAGAAAATTGTTTTGAAACCCGCACCATCTAAGTCTAGTGATGAGAGCCCAAAGAGCGAAAAAGTCACAGACCAGATACATAAAAAGTCTTTTCACCTGCTAAGTCGATCACGGTTTCTCAAGGAGGGTCTAGAGGAGAGACTAGTGTATGCGGTAATTGCTCTGAGAGAGTCTTCTAGTCCACCTATCGTTTACCAGCCCGAGATTCATCAGATTCTCACTGATTTTCAGGATATCATGCCCGATGAGTTACCTGATGAACTTCCTCCCCTTCAGGACATCCAGCATGCCATTGAGTTCGTGTCAGAGTCCAATTTGTCCAATTTACCTCATTATAGGATGAATCTAGTTGAGCACGCTGAGTTGAGAAGACAGGTAGATGAGTTATTGCAAAAAGGTTTTATTAGAGAGAGTTTGAGTACTTGTGCCGTTTCTGCTCTACTCACACCTAAAAAGGATGGTAGCTGGAGGATGTGCGTTGACAGTCGCGCCATCAATAGAATCACCGTCAAGTATAGGTTTCTTATTTCTAGACTTGATAATTTATTAGACATGATGGCTGACTGTCAAATCTTTTCGAAGATAGATCTTCGAAGCGGATATCATCATATTTGTATCCGTGAAGGTGATGAATAGAAAACTGCTTTTAAAATTAAGGACGGATTGTATGAATGGTTGGTCATACTTTTTAATTTATCTAACGCACCCAGCATATTTATAAGAGTTATGACCCAGATATTGCATCATTCCTTAGGCAAGTTCATTGATGTCTATTTTGATGACATTCTCGTCTTTAGTCGAACCCAAGAAGAGCATCTTTCTCATTTGATACAGGTTTTAGAGACTCTCCGTAAAGAGAAACTGTTTGTCAATTTGAACAAATGTGTGTTCTTAATTTTCTCTGTTCATTTTCTTGGGTCCATCGTCTCTAAAGACGGAATAGCAGCAGACCTCGACAAAGTTAAGGCCATAAGAGAATGGCCTACTTTTCGTACGATCCATGAGGCCAGAAGTTTCTATGGTCTAGTCACATGTTATAGGAGATTTGTTAGAGCATTTAGTACCATCATGGCTCCGATAACTGATTGTTTTAAGAAAATGGAGTTTCAATGGACTAAATCTGCTACTTATGATTAAGGAGAAGTTGACTACTGCTCTGGTCCTTCATCTTTCAGATTTCTCGAAAATTTTTGAGGTAGCATATGCCGCATCAGGCGTAGGTATAGGTGGTATTTTGAGCCAAGAAAATCACTCTATCGTCTTTTTTAGCAAAAAGTTGAATGAGACGAAACAGCGCTACGATATTTATGATCGAGAGTTTTATGCAATAATGCAATGTTTGCATCATTGGCGTCACTATTTGCTATTAAAAGAGTTCGTTCTATATTCAAACCATCAAGCTCTATGCTATATCAATTCTCAAAAAAAAGTAGGGTATCGACACATCAAATGGCTTGAGTTTATTCAGGAGTACAGTTTTGTGCTCAAACCCTGTGCCGGAACTGAAAATAAAACTGCTAATGCATTAAGTAGCAAACTTTGCACTTTACAGACGATGAGTGCAAAAGTTTTCGGATTTGAGCAAATCATTCAAAACTATCCTACTTGTCGGGACTTTGGTGATATCTATACATCTCTGACACAGGATCCTCCTACTATAGTAGATGCCTTCACCATTATTGATGGTTTTTTATCTCGAGGCACCCGTCTATGTATTCTCAATACTTTTTTGCGTAATCATCTGATTTGGTAAATGCATGCGGAAGCGATTGCTGGTCATTTCGGTCGAGATAAAACTATCATTCTTGTACAGAACCGATTTTATTGGCCAAGTATTAGACGTGATGTTGCGTGAATTGTGTCGCATTGTCAGGTTTGTCAGGTAGCTAAGAGTAGAAAGCAGAATACGGGACTCTACACACCATTACCCATACCCTTCGCACCTTAGGAGCACCTTAGCACGGATTTCATTTTAGGACTCTCTCGCACACTTAGGAAACATGATGCTATATTAGTTGTGGTGGATAGATTTTCCAGAATTGCACATTTTACCCCTTACCACAAGACTTCGGATGCCTCACATGTTGCACATTTGTTATGTAAAAAGGTAGTCCGTTTGCATGACCTTTCTAAGTCGATTATTTCTGACAGAAATGTTTGACTCACAAGTCATTTTTGGCGAACTCTCTGGAAGAAAATGAGTACCACACTTAAGTTCTCCAATACTTCTTATCCACAGACAAATGGTCAGACGGAAGTTGTCAATCGTAGCTTAAGATACTTGATTCGATGTTTAGTGGGTGACCATTTAACCACGTGAAATTTTATTTTGCCTATAGCGGAGTTTGCATATAATAGTTTAGTCAATAGGTCTACTACGATGAGTCCATTTGAGGTAGTTACAGGTTATAAATCTAGAAAACCTATAGACATTTTTTCCCTCCCCATAGGTGATAGGCCTAGTGCCCCAGCCAAATCTTTTGCACAGTATTTGCATGATTTGCATAATCATATTCGTCGGCAAATAACAATTAGTAATAATAACTACAAATCTGCAGCAGACTCGAACAAAAGATTGCAGAAACTTGCATTTGATGATGAGGTAATGGTTAGAGTGCGTCCGGAGAGGTTCCCTCTAGAAACCTTGAAGAAACTTCATACTCGGCGTATGGGTCCCTATCGAGTTTTAAAGAGAATTGGTTTTAATGTTTATGAGCTTGCGATTCTCCACAATTTTGGGATCAATTCAGTTTTCAACGTCGAGGACCTGACTCTATACCGTGCTCCATTTGATTATCCAACAGTTATTCCGGATCTACTATCATCAGTTTTGCCAGGACATCGACATTTTTCTATTTTTCCATCCGTACACCGCCTCCTGCTCCACGAAAGCGTCATATAGATCATATTGAAGACATTCTGGATGATGAGATTGTTTCGACTGCTAATGGTGGATATCAGCGTTATTTGGTGTGCTGGCGTGCACGTCTAGACTCAAATTGCATTTGGTTGCGTACCGAAAAAGTCCAGCATCTCGATCCAGATTTGCTCGATGATTATCATCTTCATCATTCACCAAAGCTTCATGTTTTGAAACCGGGAAGAATTGATGGAGATCAGATTTGATTTAGGAGTAGATTTGATTAAATTTGGATCGTATTAGAATTTTAGAATATTTAATTGGATTCTGATTTTATTAGAATTCTGATTTTATTAGAATTTTGGATTCTATTAGGATTTTATTTGTTAGGGTTTTTCTATATATATGAGATTTGTATAAAGTATTAAAAAAAGATTAATAATATTTGAAAATTTCTCAAAATTTCTGGCGTGGATTTTGCTCAAATTAAAATCTTTTCTCGTGGATTCGTGGAGAGTGGGCGTGGATTCGCCTGGGTGGATTCCCAAACCCTATAAGTTCTTCATGTTCTTTCCCAATTTCTTCAAAAAATCCTAATTCTCAAACCCTAACCCTAATTTCGCTTCAATCATGCGTCCCTAGCCTCCTCTATGTGTAGTTTGAAAACAAAAAGCAGAAGCAAAGACATGAAGTAAAAGTTAGTAGCTATCATTTACCGTTCCATCATGACATCCCGTTAAAATTAAATCATGAGGCGCTGAAGGTGACCATTCCAATGTCAGAGGAATGCTGCATAACCAGATAGTAAAGGTGAGATTAAAATATAAAAGAACTACATCAATTACTACATCAATTAGAAGGTATTGTATTGACATATAAGAGATACATCAATTAAGAGGTATATTTTAACAACAGTTGAGAATTTGCATGGTGTATAAATCTCTAAAATTCGTGGAAAATACTTTGGAAATTGGAACTGTCGTTGCACATGATTCTACTAAACAGAATGTCAGGAGATAATTACATTAAGCAGTCAGTCAACGTATGGCAGCCTCACATGACATGCTAGGGAAAGAAGTGATGATTCTCAGACAACAGCTATATATCATACATAATACTGGGAGGGAAATGATGATTCACAAGAAAAGGACTACATATATTGCGGGAGGAAAGGAACAAACGCATAAACGAAACCAAAGAGGGAAGTGATCATATATAATACTGGGGGAGGGAAGTGATGATTCATAATATACAAAGAATAAATATATAAGAAAAGGCACAACAAATGTGTGTGCATGCACACACAAATATACATTATATATATGGAATTAATGGGGATCCAGCAATGTAGGAGGAAAATATCCACTACGACACGTAAAACCATGCTATGGACTCGAGACATGGTGTCAAGTGTTCAAGCATTGTTGAAAATAACGCGTTATGAAACCCGTTATATTGCGTTACGTAACCTAACAGAATCCCAACGTTATGTAACAACAGGAAATAACTCAGTGCACCATAACAGTACGTTTTTTACGTTATTTTACGTTATATTACATAACGTTACGTTAAATTACGTTATGCTACGTTATTTACAATTATTTTTTTTTTAGTAGTTTATATATTGTTGTTGATTATTATTTTGATTATTAGTGAATTACTGTAATTTTCTTACTTAATTAATTGTTGGCTTGTTTGATTACTTTTGGAATTTCTAACTTGACAATTTAAGTTTATTTCCTTGTTCACTTGTTTTATTTCTCGTCCGGTTGCTAAAATATTTTACTTGTTGATTTTATTGAATTTTTAATTGAACTGAAATCAACAATCATCAATAAGATAAATTGAATATTACAAAATATAAATTACAACAATGATAATAATTGGAATCGAAATAAAAAATTGGAATCTTACTTTTTTATTTAAATGATGATTGGAATTACGGTTGCAGACTTAATATAATTTATGAAGATATATGAAAATTATTGTAAAACTTTATATAACATTTAACTAGATTATGTATTACAAAATAATTTTATATTTTTTTAGATATTTTAAATTTCTTTTCAATTTATTAAAATTATTTTATATGGTTTTATATTTATTTTTATTAAATAAATAGAAAATTGCATAACCTACGTTATGCGTTACGCTATTTGCGACATAACCTAACAAATGCAAAACGTTACGTTACCGTTATCGCTATTTTAAACATTGTGTTCAAGTGTCCCAAAGTGTATGACGCATCAACTACTAGATGCGAGAACACATGGGCACAAACGTCATACGTATATTAATATGATACTTGGCATAGTTAAAAAAAAAAAAACATGACACAGGTCAGGCAACTTTGGGAGTAACATGACATGTTTTACACTTTATCTTTCTATAATTCCCTTGTAGATTCAGTAGAGATATCTTTCTAAGCCTTTACATTCTATAAATTTGATGATATTCTAACATTCTTTCCTCTTATCAAATGAGAAGTATCCTAGCCATAGGACACAGGTCTCCAAGTGTCATGTGTGTCCTAGTGTCACATGGCAAAATTTTGTAAAACCGGAGTGTCCTAGTAAGACTATCATAAATATTCCACCTTTAGGTTTCACACATACCAAAAGTCATAGATCTCCATCATTTAGGTTTCCCTCATACCAAAAGACATGGGTTGTACATCGAGAGTATTTGAGTGGATGCAAAGTTAATTACATTCCAACAAAACTACATTTCATATTTACCAATGAATGACCTAATGAACAAAGCCCATAACTAACTTTTAGAGTGCATGAACATACGCAATGGAGATCCACAAGATAGGGCCCGACCTAAGTAAAAAAAGGGGGAAGACGGAACTTTAGGTCTTATAGGAGAAAATTTTTCTCCTAACCACTTCACGTACTACCTGTTAACATAGTTATCAATATCCTATAATATATGATATCCTATGATACAATATACAAGAAAATTGTTACATTATTATGCATGAATTTATTGTGCAAAGTATCTTATGATACAATAAGTATATCTCATGATAATGTGCAAAGATCAAAGATCACACAATGAATTGATGTGTTATAATATGACGATTCAACTTATAAATAGATCACAAACTCATTCAAAAAACCTTTTATGTTTAATTATCGGTTGAAAATTTTGGATATGTATTCTTTTTAAAAAAGAGAACATTAAAGTTCAAAATACTTATTTTAGTTGATAAAAACATTCAGACCAATCACCAAAAGTGATATATGTTAATATCTAGACAATATTAATAATTTAATTATTAATTCTCGTTTTAAGTAGCTAAAGAGTTTATTTGTGTAACTAAAACATTGATATATTAATGACATTTGTTCAAAAGAAAGTATTTATATAGATTTAAAAATAAGAAGACGAATAAACTAAAGCAAGAGCTCTAAAAATGATAATGTTGATGTACCTATAGGAGACGATTAATTGATATTATATTGACTTTTTAAATGTTTTCATAAGGGCAATGAATTTATACTCAATACTTTGGTTTTTATTAAAATAGTATACAAATTGCGCAATGCCAGGAATGAGTGGTTTTATTGCAGAATTAAAAATATTTTTTAGCTCATTATTGCCGCAACAACAGTCTACTTTTTTATTTCCATCGCGCAATGCATGTAGTTATTGATAGACAAAAAAAAAATCATGGTTCTGAGAAAGGGCCTTGCGTAGTGGAATATGCCGCTTGGGTGAATTTATTGTGTTTTAAGTTAAAAGAGAAATAAGTATGTTTACCAAAAGGGTGGAAGTTACAACACTTTCTGCTGCTTTTTCCCTCTTCAAAATTTTCATTCGGCCAATCTACTCTTTTCTCTAGCCGCGAATGACAATTAAAGAGAACTTTCAAGAGAGAAAATTGATGATCGGGATTGATCTCAAAGGTTTCCATCACAGCTACCTCATTTCTTCAAAGAACTGTGATGATTTTAATTTTTGCGAGAAGTATTCTTCAGTAGATCAAAGGTTGACTGCGTACCATAACCGTATCCTGAACTTAAACCTATTATGGATATGGTTACACTAAGAACATCCAGAACCCCATAATCTCTATCTCAAACTAACAGACTTACTTATATTCTCCATATTCGAAAGCATAAATGAATGAAAAATGGATTTTAGCAACTGTTCACCAATGCATCATGTGAATACAAAATTTATGTTGCTGAAGAACCATTCACTCTGCTGCCCCTTGGGCCATATGTGAACTCTAAATTCCCTAGCTTTCACCCTCGTACATCTTAGGGAATTAATATATAACAAACGGTTCAGACATTCAAGTTGAATTAGGAATAGCTGGCTCTAGGGTTCATTAACCCTTCTGACAAGTGAGTATAAAATCTTCTACTCACATAAAACCATTCAATTTTATACCCCCAAAGGGGCAAATGAGTCCTATAGCCCATGAATCTTCTACTCACATAAAACCATTCAATTTTATACCCACTATGGAACAAACGAATCCTTTAGCCCATGATTTTTGGTCCTAAAGAAGCTAACTAGGTGTAGATAGAAATAACTTGGTCAAGTCATGTTTTACATTTTTTGAGAAAAGTGGCTACTTTGTTGGAAGCACAGGAAAATTTTCCTGCACTGTCAGCACACATCCAATATTCTTTAGTAGAGTCATTTCCAGACATCTATTCACTGAAGCATTCATCTAGAAACCTGTGCCCAACTTTCTCTAAGCAAAACAACAAAAAAGCTACATTTAACCCTTTTTCAAATCAGTAATAGAACCTCAACTTGTATTTCTTTGTACGACTTGAGTCAGATCCACTAGTTCTTAAATTAAAAAGGCAATCCTTGTATTTAAGAGAGTTGGTATCCAATCTCTCAGGGTGAAAATTTAAGAAAGAAAAAAAGTTGGAGTCTCAAGGGTTCAATATTGGGAAGATTTGAAACCTCTCATGTTCTTTTCAAGTGTCTATACTTCCCATAAGTTAAATAC